>JAYRCH010000019.1:600000-974188 GCA_037179445.1 Phengaris alcon alcon | reverse complement strand
CTTCTGATGTTGCGAGTGTCCATGGGCGACGGTAGTTGTTTACCATCAGGTAACCCGTTTGCTCGCTTACCCCCTTATTTAATAAAAAAAAAAAATCTGTTGAGTTATCTGCTAAATATTATGTAAAAAGTTTAAATTAACTAATTAATTCAAAATATATTTTAGACAGACTGGAAAATAAATGTGTCAATCAAATTTTCAAATAAATGTAATGTTCAATATAATGAAAATTATTATTAGCTCCAAATATTGTTCTTACTTTGCATTAAATTAATTATAGAGATACTTTTTATTAATATCAACATGCTATCAACATGCTATCAAAACTTTGGAAGAAACTGCGGTTATAAAATGTAAAAAGTTAGGTAGGTACTTACTGGCTTTGTTTTCATCTTGTTCGTCATCGGAACTACTCGTATATCCTAAAAAAGCATCTTTCATAACACTGTGTATTCTTTCCATTTTTAAATAATGAACAATCTAACTTAATGCAACAAAAATGACAAACGAACGTTAGACCTAGACGCCACGGCCATAGACTATAATCATAAAGCAGGCATTTGTATAAGAGTTACCAGATAAAAAAATCTTAACAAAAACTCTTTAAAAAATCTTTAACAAAAAAAATCTTATATTTTTCTTTTGTTATACTCGTAGTTATGTACTTTAAATTTTGGCTGCTTGAATTTTAAAAAGCCGTGTAGTACCTATTTTGCAAAAAAGGTCCAAAGCATTTGGCTCCATGAATTTTTAAAAAGCTGTGAAGTATTTATTTCGAAAAAAATATCCATAGTATTTGGCTCCTTGAATGTTTGAAAAGTCGTGTAATATTTATTTTGTAAAAAAGATCCAAGATGCATGGTACAAATTGTGTACCAGAAGCATGAAGACTTTAAAAAAATAAATAGATCCATGCAACATGAATCTTTAAAAAAAATATAAACTTAATTGATTCTGTGACCATGCAACATGGTTCTTTAATGCATTTTTCAAAATTAATGATTAGAATATGGTACCTTTCATACAGTTAATGTTTTGTTAGGCGAATGTGATCAAACTGCCAGGATCTTTTGTGCATATATGAAACTTGATTAGTAGATTACTAGGGTTTGTACTATTCGTTTAATTTTACTATTCGAATAAAATGAATACTTCTAGAGCTAAATATTCGAATATTCGGATATTCGAATATTTTTTGACATTGATAAAAAAATAACACAATATAAATTCAATACAAACAAGAGCAGCTAGACTGCGGTGTGGTTTGATTGCAGCATAATTATATTCAAATATAAACAAGTATGTTCATTTGTTTTATTGTTTATTAATAAAAAAACACATGTATCGTTTTACAGAGTAAACTTAGAGATATGTATGAATTATTAGGATAGGTTACCTATAATAGGTAATCAGAAAAGTAACTATAATTACTAGGAAGAAGTAGCAGCTTAACTATTTAAACTAAGTAATCTTTAATTTAAAGTCCAGTTCAGGTATAGGTAATAGGTACCTATTTTATATCACAATCAACACAGTCAACATTATCAGGTTAAGTAATATTTTTAAGGTTCAGTTCAGTTTTACTTATCATTATCAATTATCACAATCAAGATTAGGAACTAGAATAAGTAACTAGTGTAAGTTATCTTATAATTAGGGTTCAGTTCAGGTTTTCTTAAGTAACACAGTCAACATTATTAATTTGTACTTAATAGCACTAGATATACATATTTATCTTAACTAGAACTAGAATAGAACTTTGGTTACATTTTACATAACATTCACTTAAGTTTTTTAATCAAAACAAAATCGCATTTCTTTTATACTCAAACATAAACATTAACATTACAAATTAAAAATCAACTGTCTATTTTAAACTTTGATAATATGAGCGTAGAAAACTTAGGGCGTCCAAAGTATTGGCATTCATCTTTGTTCTTAACCCTAGAGTAGTCGCGCAATTAAAAGTATCGTGACCGGTCGCGCGGACTACAAATGTAGTCTATTTTAGATTTGAAATAAAAAAAGGTTTAAGTTTAAATTATTAATTTTTATTACTTATATATAATATTTTAAGTATTTTTAATAGTAATAATCAACAGGAAATAATCACAACCTCTGTATCATTGAAATTATCCAAGAACAAAGAAATACTTCTAAAATGGCACAAAAATCACATGTTTCGTTTTAATTGAGATCACAACATAGTATATTTACTTAAAACTTAACTTAGTTACTATTTTCTAAACAAGACAGACATAGGATCTTGGAATGGTATACAACTATATAATATAATAACATATGAATTTTTTGCATGCGCTACAACTTTTTCTGGTGCTCTTACTTCGCGCTCTTCCACAATCATGGCAGCGACGGACGGAATTAGTCGGTGGTACTGTCGATTTATTTGGCTCATTTTCTGTATAAACAATTCCAAGAAAATCCCTTATTTTGAATCTAAAACTTCTTGGCAATGTTTTTGTATCCAACTTTCGATGTGCTAGTGGTTTCATCCAAGTCAAAGACAAGTCAATGAGGAAGTCACGGCGGCTTCCGCACTCACTCTCATAGTTTTTGTTCGCGCTATAAATACACAATGCATTTAGAGCACTGAGATTTAGCAGATCGTAGAAAACAGTTAGGGGCCATCTTCTCGAATTTCTGGACACATCGTATAGAGAACACATCTTGTCTACTAGATCGACGCCATTTTTCGTCCTATTGAAGTACGTTATTATTTCTGGCTTTCGACGATCACCTGTGTCAGTATCGATTGCCATATCGTTATGCATCGTTGACATTAATATAACCACTTTATTAGGTTTTGTTACATAAGAAACTAAAGTACATGGTTGGTGAAAACCAAACTTGGAAGAAAATAAGGCATTTCCTCTTGCAACACGAAATTCACGAGGTACTTCTCTTTTGTCTTTTCGCATTGTGCCGACCATAGTAGTACCATTCTCAAAGAGTTGCTTAGCAACTCGTAAAGATGAGAACCAATTGTCCATGGTTATGTTCAGGTGTTTACCAAGCACTGGATCAGCCATTCTCATAACTACTTCGTGTCTTTCATTGCTGAGGCGAAACGGACCTTCGGGTTGTTGACCAGCATAAATTTATAAGTTGAAGGTGTAAGGATAATGGACATCAACTAGAGCAAAAACTTTTATTCCATATTTCGCCGGTTTGCTTGGGAGATACTGTCTGAAAGAACAACGTCATCGAAATGCCAACAACTGTTCGTCCAAAGTCATTTCAACACTAGGAACGAAATGTTTCTGAAAGTTTACCAGAAACAAATCAAAAATCTCCCTTATAGGGTCTAGTTTGTCCGTTATGGCACGTAGTTGACGGTCTTCAATATTATCAAACCGTAAAGCCCTCGTCAGAAATTTGAACCTTTGTTCTGACATAGTTAAATATATTGCATCGATACCTGTATGCTTTACGTGATCGAATATTTGGTCAGTATTCAATCGGCCCATTTTCATTACTCCAGCCATAAGTAAAATTCCAATGTAGCCTTTCATTTTCATGTGATCTGTTGGTTTACAATCTCTTTGTCTTGAATATTTATCTTTAAAATAATTTATTTTAATGTTAGTATATTTGCTAAGAAGTTCTATTATATTATCGTCCAGAAAAAGTGACAAGCAGTCTGCAACGGTGGTTTTTTGTCTAGCTATTCCTTTTGGGCCAGGAGGCAAAAATACAATATTATGACTCCGAGTTCTACCTCTGTTCAAAGGAGCAGCTTTCGACCAAATAGTGTCGTCAACTCCGACGTAAAAGTCGGCACGTCGGATTCGCTGAGGTGGCTCTTCAGATTCTGAACTGTCAGACAAAATCTCACTTGGAAGTTCTTCGTATGTTTGGACTCCGAATAATGATCCTGCTCCTCAAGATGGTCTTCTTCCTCGTTGGAACTCGACTGATCATCGAAAACTTCATTTTCGTTATCACCTTCAGCCAGCCACGCCTCAATCAGAGCCTCTTCTCGACTATTCATGATTTACTGCAAAAAAGTCATACTAATATCAGTTTTTTTTCTTATAACTCTAGAATAGTAATTGCAAAACAATAATAAATGAAGTATAGTAGTAATTTATTAAATTAAATGCTTTGAAATATACAAAAATAAGAATTATATAATTTCAAAAATACTTACGTAATTGGTCGCGCGGACTACAATTGAAGTCCGCGTACTTTGCTAGCCTCGTGCGACACAACCACGTGCAGCCGACGCTTGCGCAGCACTGAGCGTGTCCTTGAGGTAAATAACTTCAAGTACACGGACGCGCAAGAACTACACAATAATACTTTTAGAAAAAATACCTATTTTAAAGGAGTGGGCTACATATGCAGCCCGCGCGACCACTCCAGGGTTAAGCGGTTACACTAGTAACTCGCTGAAGAAAACACCCTCTCAGCTTCGACACTGGAGGGTGGGATGGAGAGCAGTAAATTATATGCTCGGGTTAAATGTGTACCACGTTGTCCACCGCTACCAAAGAGAGCCATCTCCACTTGGATTTTAGTGCCAAGATCCAAGACCTCTTCTCCGAACTGTCGTAGCTGTAAAGATTCAGCTGCGTCATTTTGTAGCTTGCGGCGCAGCTGATCTTTCATAGACATACTGTTGCCATCATTGCTTCCTGTCTCTCTTTGTACTCGTGGCCGGCTGCGGTTACGGTCTTCAGTCCGCTGATGGCTCGAAGTAGCTGTTCAATTTGATTATTGTGTTCTTTACCACGTTATTATCAGGGTTTTCGAATGGATATGAAGACCTCCCTTCCCTGTAAAATTTTGTAGAATTATCCAGTTATTTGAGAGTGCCGCTCAGCTCTGGTAGTCGTCGTTCTCCAATTCTTTGTTTCAGAGATACTAAGAGATCATGGCTCACATCATTTTGGATTTCACCGAGTTTCTCAATCATAAACTTCAACGCTGTTTTAGTCATTATCAGGTTGGCATTTTCTTCACACAAAACTTCAACAGTAGCCTTGATCACATTCATTGTGTTGGAGAGTTCTTCGAGTCGCTTCATCTCTTCTTCTGAAAATGTCATATGGTTGCCATGATCAATCAACGCTTTCTGGACTACAGCTTTCAGTGTTAGAAACCGGGACAACATGTCAGCAAGGCTGCGTGTCTTGCAATCAAGTATTAGACGCAATCCTGTCTTTCCTTCCTGCGAAGCATATTTATATAAGGATTCTGCTCGAGTAGGAGATGAACGAAAAAAAATCACAGCTTTTCGGACTTTGCATATAATATCTTTAAAGTTTGGCGCAAGCGCAAGTCTGACCGTTGAAGTGCTGGCATATTCAATGGACACATCATACCCAGCCCTGTCCAGTTCATCATTTTCGCTTGCTTGGTCAGTGTCAGTCTCATCAGTATCAGTGTCAGTCTTATCGCTGTCTTCTAACCCAGGATCAGGAATTACTGGAATTTCAGGAACGGCTTTATTTTTCTTGTAAAGAACATCAATTACGGCCAAATCCCTCCACCAACCCATGGCCCTATCAACCGTCTTGGTTATACGGGCCGAAACATGGGAATGCGCACCCTACTGTCCTGGGTCCTTCCCTTCAGGTGCGCAATTCTTGATTCCCTACAAGTTCTTTCATCTCTTTCTATTTGTCCCTAAGTCCTTCTCCCCTTTCTGGGGCGGACAACAAGATACGACTTCGGTGTCTTCCGATAGCGCGTACTGGTTCTACCATCTAGGTTTTCGTCCTTATTCGCCTCCAATTATTATTGCCCTCTCTTGGCGTTCAAGTCCAATTCTTATCCTGTGCCATAGTCGCGCGTATTCCCGTAGCCGTCCGAAGTTCGCCGACGTGGAAACGAGGTCGCAGTAATAGGCCGGACCCTCTCCAAAGACTTCGATCCCATCCAAAAGCTCCCTATGCGCCTCCCCGTACAGAGGGCACTCCCAGATAGCGTGGTGTACGTCTTCCTCTGCGGCTTCGCCACAGTAGCATGACCCCACGTCGGAAAGATTCAATCTGTGAAGCCTCCCTCTGATACAGCCGTGACCGGTAAGCAGCTGCGACGTTTCATAGTCAGGCTCTATCCAAGTTGCCTTGGAACGAGCCTTCACGTCCGGAAAGAACCGATGTAGTTCCCTTCCCTTTGCCGATGTGTCCCAACGCTCCTGCCATAGGGCATAAGCGGACTCAGATTCCCTGAGTTTGGCACTCCGAAGCTCTTCCTTGGTAACCGCGGTCTCGCGCATCACACCTAGTCTGCCAGCACGTATCACCTCGAGGTCGGCCGGTAGCACCCCTGCCAAAACTGCCAGGGCGTTAGTGCTCGTCGTGCGATACGCCTTGGTCAGAAGGATCAAGGCGGGTCTCTGGGTGCGCAAAAGCGCACTCCGCACAACGTGAAGGGTCGCCCGCTCGTACCAACATGCTGCCGCATAAGTAACAATAGCCACAAAGGTCCCCTGGTACAGCACCCGAAGAGCCCTGTACCTAACCCCCCATGAGCTGATGAAATGAATGTTTTTTGCCAGGCCTTCGCCGACGACATTGTTCTGGTGTTCGGGGGAGAAACGGCCTTCGAAATTGAGAGGAAGGCCAACGGAGCCCTGGAAAGAATTAGTAAGTGGGGGGAGTTGAACAAGTTGAAGTTTGCCCCCCACAAAACATGCGCCTTACTGACAATGCGGAGGCTAAAATATGACGTGCCTCGACTCACTATGGGGGGTGTTCATTTACAATACTACGACCAAATACAAGTACTAGGCCTGATAATAGACACCGGCCTCACATTCAACGCACACGTCACAAAAGTATGCCAGAAAGCCATATCGCGATACAAGCAGCTAGCCAAAGCTGCCAGAGTAGGTTGGGGGCTTAACCCCCAGATAGTGAAAACCATATATATAGCCGTGATAGAGCTGACTATTCTGTATGCATCGGCAGCGTGGGCACCCACCGTGGAAAAGATGGGGGTCCAGAAAAGGCTCAACTCCGTCCAACGGGGTTTTGCCCAGAAGATTTGCAGAGCATATCGGACCGTCTCCCTGAACTCTGTAATGCTGTTGGCTGGGATACTCCCTCTTCATCTCAGGATACTCGAAGCTTCGAGGCTCTATGAGATCAAGAAGGGGGTACCGCACCCGGCGTTGAAAGACAGGGAGGTGGAGCGAATGGCTCCAGCGATCGAGGACCCACATCCGGCAGAGCAGGTAGAGCTGAGGTTCGGGTTGGTAGACGAGGACTCGTATGCAGACGTGGTTAACAGCCACGTCCATATGATCTATACGGACGGCAGCAAGATTGAGGGTCGAGTCGGAGCCGCACTCTCCGTATGGAAGGGTGAGGTCGAGACGAAGGCCGTCAAGCTTGCGTTGCCGCCGTATTGTACCGTCTACCAAGCAGAGCTTCTAGCGCTCCAGAGAGCAGTAAGTATAGCCTGCAAGAGTGGAATGGCGAAGGTCGGTATCCTTAGCGATTCCAGATCGGCTCTCCAGGCAATCACCCTTAGTTCCCCTCATCCCCTGGCAGTGCAAACAAGGGAGGCCCTCCGAAAAGCTGCATCGCAGAGGCGGGAGGTCTCCCTGTTTTGGATTAAGGCGCACGCAGGGTTGAGCGGGAATGAGAGGGTTGACGAATTAGTCAAGGAGGCCGCGCTGCGATAGAAAAGGAAGCCTGACTACGATCTGTGTCCTGTTTCATTCGTCAAGCGTATCTTAAGAGAGGATACGGTTGAGGAATGGGACAGGAGATACGAAGTGGGAGGGACGGCCGGAACCACGAAGCTCTTTTTCCCAAGCGCTGCTGCTGCATACAAGATAGTCAACAAAATAGACATAACACACCACACTACACAGATACTGACTGGACACGGCGGGTTCGCCTTCTACTTGAACAGATTCAAGTTGAAGGAGGACCCGTCGTGTTCATGTCAGCCAGGAGTTGAGGAGACGGTTCCTCACCTGTTACTCGAGTGCCCGATTTTTGCTAGCAGTAGATATGATACTGAGCAAAAATTGGGCATATCGATTACGGGTGAGAGCCTGTCTTCCATCCTGGGGGGAAAGAAGAGGGATATATTCCTCTCATTTTGTAAAAAGATTGTGTGTGTAGTAAACAAGAAAAATTGTGATATATTAAGCTGTGATAAAAATTAGTGTTAGGTTCTTTTAGCGGTAGGTTTTTAAATTCGTGATATTAGGTTAGTTGAACGTTGTGCTGTAATTTTACTTTTATTTTTATTTTATTTTATTTTTATGTTTATATTATTGGTTTTATCGTTCTTTTATTGACATCCTTAATTGGTAATTTTAATCTGGAAAAATTGAATTGTTTTATTTTATTATTGTATTATAGGATTTTATCGTATTATTGGATTTTATTTTTATCGTTGGATTATTGTATTATTGGGATTCATTTTAAAGTATAAGTTCAAAAAATAATGGCTTTTATATTTTTGTACTTGACTATTACTATTACTAATGTAATATAAAAAAGAAGAATGTTTAGTATATAAGGACGACACAATAACCATTGTATAAAAGTTACAGTTGTTAGTAGTTTTAGTTAGTTAAAAATTGTATAGATATAGGATAATTAAAAAAGAGAAAGAAAAAGATTTAATCAGAATAAAAATTAAAAAAGAAATGAACAAGCCCTGATTACGTTAGGGGGATGAAAAAAAAAAACCCCATGAGCTAGCCGAGACTCGCGACATCTTGCCGAAGCAATTTGCCGCTCTTTCCCCTATAGATACTGCATGTCGCGCGAAGGATAGACTAGAGTCGACTACCACTTCCAACACCGTGGTCGACGCGACGCTCCCAATGGAGTTTGTTCCAAATTTGATGACTGGGGGTCGCCGGAACTTCCCCTTTATCGTCATGGCAGACGATTTCGTCGGGGAAAATTCCAGCCTATTACGGACACCCCATTCACCAACGAGCCGCAATGTTGAGGCTTTCGCCTCAAGAGCCGCACGTGAGTCGCCCTCGATCAGGATCGTCACATCGTCGGCATAGGCCACGAATGTCACTCCCCCGGAAGGGGCAGTCGAAGCAAGTCGTCCATCAGGATGTTCCACAACGAGGGACCCAACACCGATCCCTGCGGACAGCCCATCGTGGCCGCCTTCCACACTACCCTGCGAGCGACGAACATGCCTACCCTGCGTCCGGTGAAGTAGCCCGCCAACATCCTGTAGATGTTTGGCGGACAACCCCCCTTTTCGCTTTCAGCATGATCATAGGCCACCAGGCATTATCGAAGGCCCCAGATATATCTAGGAAAATCGCCTGAACATACTTCGACGAGCTCCCACGAGCCGCTCCAAGAATCTTTCCCAGAGCGGACACCGTCGACCGTCCCCGAGTGAACCCATGCTGGCTGTCCGATAGACCACTCGTCATTTGCGTGGCGCATTTTAACATGACGCGTTCTAAAATCTTACCAAAGATCGGCAACAGAGTGACGGGCCGGTAGGCTTTGGGATCGGAAAGAGGCTTGCCATTGCCTTTGGGCAAGACAATCAACCTTCCGTCCTTCCATACTCGCGGAAAAATGCCCTCTTTGACATATCGCCTAAACACTTCAGCAAATTCTCGCGGCAAGGCTGCCCAAACGTGTTTTATTATGCGAGCGGTTATCCCATCGATCCCCGGTGCTGTGTTAGGGAGATCCTTGACTATTGTCGCAACTACTTCTTCCGTCGGAGGAGGAGCATCTTCTCCTGCGGGAATCGCGGCTGCCATATACCGCACCTGCCGGTGGTAGTGTCCCTGGACACATCGTCGTCCGGACACAGAGCATACATAAGGCTGTGCATGGCCTCCTCGACTCCCCCAGCATAACCTTCGGCATGTTTTGTGCCATTAATTACATTGCTAGGAGGCCGAAGCCTCCCGCACGCGACACGGTACGCCTGGCCCCATGGGTCCTGGTTTCCCGTTTCTGCGACTGACCTAAATACTTAAGTTGCTCCTCCTTCATGGCAACCCTATATCTACGCCTAATCACATGAAAGCGCCGCTTGGCAGTCTACTCGTCCGGGCAGTTGCCCTTCCGACTCGCCTGCCAAGCCCTGCGCGAGCTGTAGGTCTCGCGGCGAAGCCGGTCCAGGACCGGCGTCCACCACTCGTACCCACGCTCTGTTTTCCCCCCCTTAGAAAGTCCCAGGATGCTTGTAGCTGTGCTCGTCACCATTCTGGTGAATTTTGCACAGACTACGTCGGCTGGATGGTTCCACCTGATGTTGCCTGACCTTTTTTGGATCTCGTCTTCGAAGATTCCCCATTCCACACCACGCTCTCGAAACCGCATTGGCTCTTCTATTGGCTCAGCGCTAGAAGTAGAGTTCATATTGGCCACCATATATGTGATCAGCCTATGGTCACTGTCTATCGCGTCCTCGTGCACTCTCCACCCCGTTACCAGGGTGCCTTTGGCTAAAGTCAGGTCGATGTTGGACATTCCATTCGTCGTGGCGAACGTGGCCGGCTGGTCTTGTGCATTGGCCAAGCGGAGTCCATGTGCCAGGATAAATGCCTCCATCGACTCGCGACGGTGCGTGACGTCTGGTCCGCGTCCTGTGTACTGTCTCTCTTCGCAGTACCACATCGGAGAGTGCGCGTTTGAGTCCACCCCTATGATTATTCTCTTGCCTCTCAAGGAGGCAAGGACAGTGCCCAGATGTTCAAGGTGGACAACTATGTCGTCGCTGTACTGAAAGTACGCAGAGACAAGGTATACGCCGTCTTTGTCATTGAGAACATGACACACTAGACAGTGTGTGTTTGACAGATGTTGTAAGACAGCGCACGCCAAGTCCCCTCGGCGAACATAGATCCCCGCCCTGGCACTTTCGCCGCTCTGCAGGATGGTGTTTGCCGCGGCATGAGGGCTGGGTCCAGGGTAATGTTTCTGGACCAGAACGACGTCTAGTCCCAGCTCCTCTGCAACTAGGGGCAGCTCTATGGTGGCCGCCTGTGCCCCCGCCAGGTTTATCTGGCCAACGGTGAGTAGATTAGTACCCGCCATTAATAATTTGTTGATTCCATCAACCTACGTTCTGCATATTTCCGTGCCGGACACTCTGCACTGGATGTCTTATGTTCAGGTGCTGTTTTGGTATGTCCGAATTTGTAGCAGGTGGCACATCGGCGGATAGTTTCTGTACAGTCTACTGTGGAGTGGCCTGTATTTCCACATTGTCCACAAGTGGGCTTGTCGGCCTTACAGCCTTTTTCACTATGCCCATACACTTGACACCGTCGGCAGCAGATTTCCGTAACAAAATCTTCCACTTCAATAACTTCCCAGCCGATGTAAAGTTTCTTTTTCGAGACCAAACACCTCCTGACATCGGGTTGGCATCTGATTACGTAAGTCGTTCTGCTACCACCCGATCTGCTCTTTTTAAACGCTAGTTGACAGCTATTCTTGAGCCGTTCCAGGGGCCACTCGTTATCCTCCCGTAGATTCTGATTCTTCACGGCCTTTAGAATTTCTTCCAATTCTAGATTTGCTTCCGTCCAGGTTTCGAAGGGCCACAAGCGGTAAGCGGCCCCTGAGTGGTTCGGCTTTTAGTGTATTAGGCATAGCCGCTTTCAGTTTATCCATGTCCCGGCTGGTTTTTGTTTGGACCAGGACTGCAGCTCCAGATATTTTCTTTACTTTCTCTACCCTTATGTCTAGGGCGGCGGGGGCTATGGAGGACTTTAATAACATTTTTGTCTCATCCGATGTTTTCGTCACATTTGTGGTCGGCACCACCTTTATTATCGGGCCTCCCATGTTCCCGCGCACCTTGTCAGCAAACGAAGTTGGTTGTGCTACATGGCGTACCTGGGCCGCGGCCTCGGTCTTCCGCCTCTCCTCTTCCAGGAGCTCCTTCTCATATTGGAGAGCGTCCGAGGCTGGACACTTTCGCGTCTCCTAGCTCTGCGACCTTTATTTTCTCGCCAACCATTACCGCCAGGTGCTACACGATCTCCGTTAGCGTGGCGAGTTCCTCAGACACTCTTGCACTATCTGATTTGTTTAGTTTTGCTACTGGAAACCTAATCATCCGGTTGATTTGCGCCGCGGCCCTGTTCGCGGCGGTGATGAGCCCTCTTGTGCCGACCTTGTCAAGTCTTCCTTCCTGTGTCTTCTCCTCTGCGTCCTTGGAGCAGGGGGTCCGGAAGTCTAGTGCTGGCGTCTCCGGGTTTCCTTCCGTCGCCGGCGTACCTCCTTCCTCAAAGCTGAGCGGAAGGCATAGCCTTCCCTGTCTCCTCTTCGCTCTTTTCTTTGCCGCCGAGGCTGCCTCTTCTGGGGACAATAACCGTTTTCCAGCTTGGAGCTGGATGCCGCTGCTGGATGCGGCGGGCGGAGACTTCTGCGGCGACCTGATTGCTTCCAACATCTCGTCATAAAAGCGCCTTGCCGCACCCGCAGCCACAGCCTCCACCGCCGACTCCTCATCCGACGTCGTCGTATTATACGTCACCGGAGTAGGGGGAATGGGGGAAGGGGGCGTGCGGTGCAGCGACTGACGCGGTCGAAAGGGCTGCGGGGGTGTCGTCCGCGGAGGCGGTTTCCCGCCACCCTCGGGTTCGGACATGCTGTACGTCCGGGCTGGATGTGCAGGAGCACGTCCCAGTACACGCAATAAACTAAACTAATGTCAAAAATTAAATTAACTGTTAGTTCCTATACACGTATTAAATGTGCCTGTACACGTAATAGACTTATTATATTGTTGAGCAAAATGCTCGTGCCTGTACGTGTATTAACTGGCAACACTTTTGACAGATGTCAGCTGACACCTGTCACTTGTCACTCACTGTCAGTGTCTATAGTGTCAAAAACCACGTTGCGAGCACGCGGTCGCACGAGGTTATTCTAAATATGGCTAAACTAACAAATTAATAAAAACACTTATATGAATGAATTAGGAAATTATGAATTAGGAAAAATTATTAAAATATGAATTAGGAAACTAAATTAAACAAATTAACAACTAAATAAAGCGTCTGTTCGCGTAGTACTTAAGCTAAACAATGTTTAAGCACTTACCGAGTGTCTAACACTAGCACCGCGTCCAAATCGCACTATTATTCCTCTAATTCCCTCGGGAGGCACGCCTCGACCAAGCAGGGATACTAGGGAGCACTGTCACACACCTGTACACGCAATAAAAACAACAAAGTACCAGAAATAGCCAATAATAATAAATTAACATATTATTACAACGGAGCACAACCAAAACGATGCGTACGCGTCGGCGGTCGGCACCGAAGTAGCCGAAGTAGTATCAATTACGGCCAGTTGAATCCCATGCGCTATGCATAGTTGATGAAATGCATTGGTCTTTCGACCTAGGGAACGCATAACGCTCGCTCCATCGGATGCCAGGCAAATTATGTCATCATCTAATGACAGATTATATTCAGCAATTTTTCCTTTTAAAATGTTGAGACAGTTATCTGATGTGCCCTTTCCTGTCAGTTTTGCTAAACCCAGGTTTCTGAACGATTTACGTTTTAATTCCGGTGAATGAATGTTGACGTTCATATACCGTACATTTTGAGACGACGTCCACTCATCGAGGGTGATGGTGAATTTTATACCCAAAGATTTCAGAAGGCTTAATTCCTTAGTTAGTTCTGCCCTAAGTTGGTTGCTTTGGGTGATAACAATTTTCTTTATTGTGTGGGGAGACTCAGGCAACTTATATCCGCTTTTAATGAATAGTTTGAGTATCGTTTTGGATGTACAGATTCGAAAAAACGACAGACCATCTAAAGATGCCAACATGGAGATCATGTCTTGGGCGCTATCTTCAGATTTGATGTAATCCGTGAGTCGCTTTTTCTTCTTCTGTACTTCATCTTCGGCATTCTCTTTGCTGCCACTTGCAGTAACTGTACCTCATCAGGATTATTGATCTGTCCTTTTACAAATATGAAATGCTTCTTTTGCAGGTGTATATCCAAAGGAGTCGTAGACAGAGTTTGACAGTACTACTTTGCAGATCTTGCATTTTGCTTGCGAGCCACCTTCAGCACGCAAAAAGTGTTGTCACACGGAATTTTTGTCTTTAGATCTTTTAGTGTACTCTTTGAATACAATTTTGTCTCCGCTTCCACTCGCCATCACTGTCTTTTATTTTGTCTGTCTAGCTTTCAATGCAGGAACTGAAATAGAACAAACTTAAATTAGATAAGATAATCATAAATATATTACTGTTTATAAATATTGTTTAAGTGTAAATAAATCTACTCTGCAAATAAAATTGTGTATGTATTGATTATGTCAATAACTTTTAACAAACAGCCTAATGTACCTACCTACATACGTTGATAATTCATCGTATGTAGGTAGGTACATACGATGAATTATCTGAATCATTCATAAATCATTAGGATGAATTTTATATTGCACTGAACATCGGTTTTCTTTCACGTCATCCTTCCCGGAGCGAGGCAGAGGTCGCAGAGGCAGATGACGTGAAAACTGATGTGCAATATAAAATTCGGATGCAAAATAAAAAAAGTTATAAATATTATGCTCTCACTGGGGATCGAACTCAGACTTCCCGCATGAGATGCGAGCTCGCTCCCGGTTGGCCGCTCGACGCTCTTCGAACATAAATATTTTAAATATGTAGGTAAGTAGACGTACTTGTCTATCCCAGGATGTGAATGTGACCCGTGACGTGACAAGCCTAATGCCAGGCACACACACACGGAATTCTGGGCGGAATTCGGGACCGAATGGGTAGTTCTCACGTTTCGTCTTTGCAGCCATTTTATTCGCCCCACTGCTGGGTACAGGCCTCTCTCATATATTATGAGAGGATTTCTTCCACGGTGACCAACCGGATTGGAAGTGGGTTTCCTCACGGTGTTTTCCTTCACCGGAGTGTCAGACGCCATGTAGCACAAATTCTAAAGTTATAAATATTGTGCTCTCAGTGGGATCAAACCCAGACCTCTCGCACGAGAGGCGAGTCCGCGCCTGTTCGGCCACTCCGACACCTTCGGCTACTCCGACACCACGTTCTCACGTTTACATCCTTAAAATAGAAAGCGTGTAGCATCAGTCAGTCAGTAAACATGACGGTCTCGAAATCCGTTCGGAATTCCGTGTGTATATGCCCGGCTTAACTCATTCGAACCAAAATGAAACGTCACGTGACGTCATCGGACATCGGGATAAAAAAGGCAACCTTTCGTTTTCCTACCACACACAGGCTCACACCAAACGCATATACCCTCTCCGTTGCGTGTCGGCGGGGTTAAAAAAGTGAACATGTGTGAAGAACAATAACTTAGATAAGTAATAGTTTAATATTTTAAAAATCGGAACTGTTTAACACGGCTCGCATAACCGAATCAGTAGCGTAAGTAGGTAATTAATACGTATACCACGTCAGAGGAATGGAGAACGCCGTAGTAATTATTAGTAATATTTAGTGGGGTTAATTAGGTTTGTCTAATTAAAATACTTACGTGAATGTCACCGCGCGCAGGTAATAATAACACAATAAAACTCTCTTATGATGCGTGCTGCGCTGTCGTGTCGCTGGCGGTGACTGAGTGAACGAACGAGTACAAGGACACAACAGGGTGGGACTCATGGTCAGGGTTGAAATTAGTAAATTATAAAAAAAGAGCACATTTATGACTTTATTAACATTCGAATATTCGGATAATTTAAATGAATTATTCGAATTTGAAATTGGATCGGATATTCGAATAAAATGAATATTCGAATATTCGAATTGCAAACCCTTAAGATTACGGACATGTGTGTTACTCGATTTCACATCATATGTTGACTGGATCTTTTCTGCTTAACAGGGTCCATTTATGATAAAGGAATTATTTTATCAACTGACGAAGGAATCCCGCCTGTAAATCAAATAAAACAAGGATATTTTTCTTAAATATTTATTCTTCGTCATCTTCTCTTACAACATAGTCTAAAAATTCAGCTGGTGCTGAAATTGCATGTACCTGGTGTCTGGCCCACCTCAAATATCACACCAGGGTCATGACGTGCGCACAACAGCCCACAGTCCGCCGACCTACCAAGCAACTGCAACATTATGCTGTGATTCCTGTCCGGCCTGGTACATTATTTTGTATTATAATATATACATAATATTGTCTCATGCTCACATGGCGTGACTTTATTTTCCCTCTTATTAATGTGTCACCACTTCTAATTTGAAAATCCAAAATGTTGATGGGTTCACTACAAACTTCTATTCTATAGCCGCCTTGAGAACGTATATGCTCGCCATAATAAGAGCGAGCTTGTTTTATTTTATACGTCCCCAAGGCGAACAGAATTAAATCTCTGTATTCCAGGGTAGGGAAGCTTACATTCATGCGATCGGCATTTATGTTTTGAAAAAAAGATCTCCTTCTGTTCATATTAATTTCATCAACTGAGTATGCCAGATTATTCTCTAAATTCATGTTTTCATTAATTATTTCCAGTATTTCAGTTGCATACATATTGTCTTGAAAGGGAACACCAAACCTATTTAATAATGCTGCAGCAATTTTAAAATTTTCCATCATGTGTGGTAGAGACAGATGAAAATATTCCTGCCTAAAGAGTTTAAAGTCTCTCTTGAAGTGACCATTTACTGCCTCCACCACCCATCTGCAGATAGTCACACATCGACTTCGGTTGGCTTGTGCTGTAGTTAGTTGGTGTTCGCCTTCTAAATAGATTCTGGCATACACGTTCTAAATCCAGATCCTTCTAACAAACTTATACTGTCCCTGAATCCCCTATCGAGAATGAACACATCACCACTTATAAAATATGACTGTACTGTACAGTACTCACTGAATAAGGTGGACATAATTTCAGCATCTGATGTAGTTGCTTTATATGGGCCTAAACAATCTACAATATACCCATCAGTAGCTACTATTAAAAGAGGTTTTAATAGATTCCTATATTTATGCATTGAGTAGCTTTTTTTCTGAAACATATAATTTGAGCTTTTGAGTATATATATGTATGTACCATCGCAGATGACTATTGCATAGTTTCCATTTCCGTATAAGCCATTTGGAATAGATAAATTATGATTATGTAATTCTTCTCTTGTTATGTGGTTAATGCCAAGATTTCTGAGCACAAAATCTTGAAGAAGGACCTCCCTCACTTTGTCCATTAAGTTTTCCAATATCCGGCGGGGTACTTGAACTAAAATAGAAATTCTTTTATCGGTATCTCCGGTCCTCATTTTTAATAATAGTGCTGCTAAGCCTAGAGAGCCTTTTCGTTATCTCTAAGGTACGGGGCACTTCTTCCATCAAACTGTTGAATTGCTGTTTAGTTCGTCCTATTCAGTACTCAAAAACTCAGTCATCCATGTTTTGCAGATTTTCAAAGTCCAAAGTTGGATTAAAAGCATTCACAAAAGAAAAAACATGTTGAATTTGATCCACAGTGACATTGTCATACTGTTTTCAGAGTCATACAAAATCTCCCATGAATTGATTGTTAAATGGGGACCACAAACTCGAGCTAGGCTTCGTAAATGATAATTATGGTTGCTTAAAACAATATCACGCAATTTATCTGAAATACTATGTAAAGTAGTACTGTTGCAATTGGGAAAGACACATTGATTGTTAGAGTTCGCTGCTCTCCTGTAGTTTGGCAAAACTAATCCTTGATTGCTTGACATACTAGGTTCAGGATGATTAGAACCTGATGGTCTGTGTGAAGGTTCAACATCTTCTGATGGCTGCAGATTATCATGTATTGGTTCATGTGATTCTCATGAAGCAACAGGTGGTGATCTAGTATTGTCTAGAGCAGGGGTCTCCAAACTTTCCAGCCTTAGGGCCATACTAATTACTCCAGTAAGTTCCGAGGGACAAAACCATATTATCATTGTTGCCGGTGGCAAAAAGTGAAATAGTCCACTGATGAAAAAAAAAGTCCGAAAAAGTACGCAACGTTTAAAAAAGGCTGCAAATCGGACTAAAGTCCGCAAAACGGCAACACTGCATATTATTAATTTTCCTGTCATTATCTGTAATTTCTAGATTAGTCGTAGAGTACGAGCCATGAGGAGTAATGTGACACGACATCTGGTGGACACAAGCGGAAATAGGTAGTATAGGTACTTCTATCGCTAACAGATGGCGCTAATAACACGTACAGAATAACCTCGATGGTTCGAAAAAGTTCTGGTGTCTTCCACTCACTTCTAGATGGCAGTAATTGGAATATATAAGAAGGCTAGTGGCGCAACCACAAGTCAGTTCCTATGACACTGTTGTGAAATAAAATAGTGCGTACCTCCTTAAAACGTGTTTGTGCGTGTTTAAGTTTAAGACATCTTTGTAACAGTATTTTGATTTGAATTGTTGCTTTTGTGTGTGATTTAGTAGTATGGAAAAGAAGCGAAAAATTGATAGTGAATGCAGAAAATTCAAAGATCAGTGGAACATTCAGTATTTCGTAATTGAGTCCAGTAACAAGGCGCTATGTTTGATTTGCAATGAAAGTTTAGCCGTTCTCAAGGAATATAACATTAAACGTCATTATGAAACAAAACATTTTCAAAATTACTCAAAATATACAGGAAGTTTGCGGACAGAAAAATTCGAAGCTATGAAGCGCGGATTGAAATCGCAGCAATCTTCATTTACAAAACTCAAAACTGAACAAGAGGCTGCAACTCGTGCCAACTTTCGTGTGGCTCTTGAAATTGCAAAACTTGGAAAACCATTCACCGATGGAGAAATGATCAAAGAATGCATAATTGCAGTAGCCGAAGAAATGTGCCCTGAAAAGGTAAATTTATTAAAAACTGTCAGTATGTCAGCAAACACTGTGGCTCGAAGGGTAGAAAACATCGCTGAAAATATATCCCCTCAACTGTTCGACAAAAATGGACATATTGAGTGGTTTTCTTTGGCCTTGGATGAGTCAACGGATGTGTCAGATACTGCTCAGGTGTAATTTATATTCGAGGAGTATATAAAAGCCATGAAGTGCATTAAGAACTTCTTGATATGTATAGTATTCATGGCACAACTACTGGTTGGTTTGGTACTTTTAATATTTTTAAAGGAGTGGAAATGACCATTAATCAAAAGAACCTTCGATTCGAGAGAAAGAAACTTGAAATGTATTACAACTGATGGAGGCAAAAACATGAGTGGGAAAGATAAAGGAGTGGTCGCTCTTGTGTCAAAGGCTGTAGAAAATGACGGTGATTCAAAACCATTAGTCTCACATTGTATCATTCATCAACAGTCTTTGTGCGGAAAATGTTTGGATGTCTGAAGTTCTGAAACCAGTCATATCAACTGTTAATTTTATCAGATCTTTTGGGCTGAATCACCGACAATTCCGACAATTTATTGAAGAGATTGGAGAAAATGACTTACCTTATCATACTGCCGTACGTTGACTTAGTTGTGGGAAAGTCCTTCAGCGCTTTTTTGAACTTCGAGCAGTAATCGATTTTTTTTGAATGAAAAGCATCGCCCTCTTACTGAATTACAAAACAACGCATGGCTGTGGAAGTTAGCATTCTATGTTGATTTGACAAAACATGTGAACGAACTGAATTTGAGATTGCAAGGAGAAAACCAGCATCTTCCTGATTTATACACTAATATCAAATCATTCCGGAAGAAATTGATACTGTTTCAATCACAACTACGAAGTAAATGTTTTTCACATTTTAAAACATGTGAAATATTCAGCCACACCACTGGCCTTGTCGGCCTTACATCCCTTTTCTCTATGCTCGTAGACTTGACACCGTCGGCAACAGATCTCCGTTGTGAAGTCTTCGACTTCAATTACCTCCCAGCCAATATATAACTTCTTTTTTCTTACCAGACATTTCCTCAGATCGGGTTGAAATCTAATGACGTATGTCGTTCTGCCATTACCCGATCTGCTCTTCTTAAATGCCAGTTGACAGCTCTTCTTTAGCCGCTCAAGGGGCCACTAATCGTCCTCCCGTTAGATCTGATCTTTTACAGCTTTGAGTATCACGTCCAGATCCAGGTTTCTCCCATCCAAATTTCGTAGGGCGACCAGCGGTAGGCGGCCACTGAGCGTTTCAGACTTGAGAGTAAAAGGCATCGCCGCATTTAGTTTTTTCATGTCTTACATTAAGTTTAATGCATCAAAATAATTGTTGTCAAGTTATAAGGTCTATAATAATATTTTTTCCAATAATAATAAAGCGCATAACGTTTCAGGCGTCTCTGGAGGTGCGTCAGGTGGGCAGGCGCGCAGTCAGCCAGCTCTCCGGCCGTGGCATGGACGAGGTCGCGATACTCCACTTCAACGATGTGTACAACATCGAACCCACTACCAGTAAGTAACATTATATTTTAAGAAGTAAACTATAAAACGAGCAGACATCTGTCTGCTCGTTGATAATAAGCGCGGTTCCGAGCCTGAAAAACCTCAAGGCCCTTAGGCCTCGACGAAAATGCATCACGACTTTAAATTTTTTTACACATCTGTGTAAAGGAACTTGATGCCCTAAGGCTTAGGGTTTAGTTAACCATCCCTTAGTCCTTACTAGTGATGTACCGGATATCTGTATCCGTATTCGTTTCCGCGGATATCCGAGGAAGAAGAAAGATACGTATCCGTTAGTTTTTGGCGGATCTTTTACGGATCATTCCATAGATGAAATTTGTATCTACATATAGGTATTGTTGGTAACAATAAAAAACTGTTAAATTCCGTTCAGATTATTTTTTATTTCTTAAAATCGTATTTGGCACCTTTCTATTGCAAACATTTATCGTAGCGAGTAGTATCTTTATAATGAGATCAATAGCCGCGTACTGACCAAGCGAGCGGCCTCGCGAGGCAGCCTCGGACATTTGCCGCAGTACGCATGCCGCGCGAGGTGGCATCGGTCTGTAAGTTTTCTAATCAGAAGCTGCCTCGCGCGGCAAGGCCGAGCCACCGTAAGGCTTAGCCAGCATCGACGCTCAGTTTAACTTGAAGTCGAATAGAGACCGCGCGTGCGTATAGTTTGCCCTAGATAACGAAGATTTTTCGATGACGAAGAAAAAAATTTCACTCGAATGAGTAAAATGACAATGTGTATTCTCTCATAAACGCCAAAATAAGCAAGAAGGACACAAATTTTCGAGAAGCAATATCCGCTAGGGAAAGATTATTAGTGACGTTGAGATTTTTGGCCACAGGAGATTCTTATACCAGTCTACAGTATCTATTTTGTATATCAAAACAAAGGATATCGGTTATAGTTCCTGAAGTCTGTGATGCTATAATTGAGGTGTTAAAGGATTATGTCAAGGTAAAATAAAATGACATTTTTTATTATTTTTTTATTAACCAAATTATAAAATTGGACTAATAATATTAGAAAATTAAACAAACAATTTAATGATGAGGAGCTGGAGAAGGAGGAGGGGGAGGCATCGACATTGGTGAGATAGGAGGCATCGGTGAGGCAGGAGGTATCGGTGAGGTAGGAGGCATCGGTGAGGTAGGAGGCATCAGTGAGGTAGAAGGCATTACCACTGTATGCTCCCATGTCTGCATCAAAGTTAATTTTATTTATTGCATTTTTTACGTATGCTAATGTAATTTTATCATATTTCCTCAACTCATTTCCTACATATTGGCCATACACATTATAGGGATCATTATTTTCCGATACATTATCGCTTGCACACTGTTCTAAAAGTGTTAATGCTTCAGATAAAGCATTATCAGTAAGATCATCACTTTCGTTCATTTTGGATCTCTTTTTAGTTGGTCTAGTTGACTTTTGTTTAGGTCCTTCCGTTATCGTCGAGTTTGAAGTTTTATTTGTTTCTTCGTTATGACCGTTCTCATTTCGAGTATTATCCAGACTTACATTCTGTAAAGATAGAAATTATTACTTTATTTTATTTACAGATACCATCATCCGAAGAAGAGTGGCTTACCATAGCGAAAGAGTTTGAGAGCAAATGGAATTTCCCACATGTCATACAAGGGCTGCACTAAAAGTATCGGGAATGGAATATTTCCACTGTTCCTGTCATATTAAAATCTTTTTAATTTAAAACTCCTTGGTTTTAAAAATCGAATACCGTTTATTTATTTAAAAAAAGATTCTCGGTCTTGTCACAAGGTCTTGTCAAACTTGTTTAGTCGTTGAGAAAATGGAATTGACTCGAGAAAATTCTAGAGCAATGATTTATTATGACTTTCGAAGTGGTTTAATACAAAAACAGTGTGTTGACCGGATGATTTCTGCATTTGGTGATGAAGCCCCATCCAAAACCACAATTTATCGCTGGTTTGCTGAATTTCAACGTGGACGTGTCAAGCTCAGTGATGATCCACGTCAAGGTCGTCCAAAAACTGCAGTCACCCAAGAAAACGTTGATGCTGTGCGTAAGCTGATTGAGGAAGATCGACATGTGACATACCGCGAAATTCAGGCAACTTTAGACATTGGCATGAGTCAAATACAAATAATCTTGCATGAACAACTAGGTGTAAAAAAGTTGTTTTCCCGATGGATACCGCATTTGCTCTGTGAAGAGCAAAAAGCGGCTCGCGTTACTTGGTGCGTCAGAACTCTCGAAAGATTCCACGCAGTATCCTCAAATGCTGTATACAACATCGTATCAGGTGACGAATACTGGATTTACGCGTACGAACCCGAAACAAAAAACCAGTCACTAGTTTGGGTGTTCGAAAATGAGTTAAAGCCAACAAAAATTGTTCGTTCACGGAGTGTTGCAAAAAAAATGGTGGCCACGTTTGTCTCCAAAACTGGCCATGTTGCGACTATTCCTCTTGAGGGACAAAGAACGGTTAATGCAGAATGGTATGCTAACATTTGTTTGCCACAGGTCGTTTCTGAACTCCGTAAAGAGAACTGCAACCGCCACATCATCCTCCATCACGACAATGCGAGTTCTCACACCGCGCACAGAACAAAAAAGTTTTTAAAGCAAGAAATCATAGAATTATTTGACCATCCGCCGTACAGCCCCGACCTACGCCCTAATGATTTCTATACTTTCCCTAAAATAAAGAATAAATTGCGTGGTCAGAGATTTTCATCACCTGAAGAAGCTGTGGACGCCTACAAAACGGCCATTTTGGAGACCCCAACTTCGGAATCGAATGGTTGCTTCAATGTTTGGTTCCATCGTATGGAAAAATGTGTCAAATTTCGCGGAGAATACTTCGAAAAGCAATAAATACATTTTTAAATAGTAATGTTATGTCACTTCCTTGATTTCCGAAATTTTCAGTGCCGCCCTCGTAGGAGCAATGGATGGGGAAGCATGTTATATTACAGTCGCCGATAAATAGTGGAAATGATTATGACTGTTACAAAATGTTTCCAAGTATAGTGCTGTTTGCTTTAGTTGACGCTAACTATAAATTTCTGTACGTAGACGTTGGCAGCAAGGGACGTATATCAGATGGCGGTGTGTTTTAACCTACCTACCTACGCCCTAATGATTTCTATACTTTCCCTAAAATAAAGAATAAATTGCGTGGTCAGAGATTTTCATCACCTGAAGAAGCTGTGGACGCCTACAAAACGGCCATTTTGGAGACCCCAACTTCCGAATCGAATGGTTGCTTCAATGATTGGTTCCATCGTATGGAAAAATGTGTCAAATTTCGCGGAGAATACTTCGAAAAGCAATAAATACATTTTTAAATAGAAATGTTGTGTCACTTCCTTGATTTCCGAAATTTTCAGTTCCGCCCTCGTAGGAGCAATGGATGGGGAAGCATGTTATATTACAGTCGCCGATAAATAGTGGCAATGATTATGACTGTTACAAAATGTTTCCAAGTATAGTGCTGTTTGCTTTAGTTGACGCTAACTATAAATTTCTGTACGTAGACGTTGGCAGCAAGGGACGTATATCAGATGGCGGTGTGTTTTAAAACACCAATTTATATAAAAAGCTCGAAAAGAAGGAATTTAACATTCCTCTGCCAGAAATATTACAAATACCGTATAAAATTGCAGTGCCCTATTTTATTCTAGGCGATAAAGCATTTGCTCTCAATGATTACACATTGAAACCTTATGAAGGTACTCCAGAAAGAGGTTCAATGGAAAGGATTTTCAATTACAGGCTGTCCAGAGCAAGAAGAGTTGTGGAGAATGCCTTTGGCATTTTAAGCACCGTTTTTAGAGTACTGAGGAAGCCGCTTCTATTAGAACCAGAAAAAGCTACGAAAGTCGTATTGAATACCATATGCTTATATAACTACTTGCGTAGAGATCAAGCTTCCTCGCAAAGGTTCACTCCCCCAGAATCATTCTATACCGAAGTCGAAGGGACAGAAATACGCGGCCGATGGCGACAGGATACAGAAATGTCATCAATGCTATCTATTCAAGCCATAACACGGCGAAGATAAACAAATATAAAAGAAATACGTTCACATTTAGAAAGACATTTCATAACAAAGGGAGCAATTTCTTGGCAGAATAATTATCAGTAAATAATAGGTATTCACTTCTTCACCTCTTCTTATCTTGTGTATTTCCTGGGTGATTTCTACCTCCCAGAAAGCTGAAGGCTTTATAGGCGTACCAATTCGAAACATATATTTCACAACGATCTGCAGTATAAAATAAAAAAATATATATTAGAAATTATATAAAAACCGGTCTAACTTTGGATATAATAAAATGAATGTTATTAACCCTAATCATAAACATTAAATAATGAATAATATTATAAAAAACAGGATCAGGATCCTGTGATTCGGCTTTTTTTTTTCTCTCGCCTTTTCCCTCCTGTAAGACTAGTAAAGGGTTATTTTTTTTTTTAATTCAGCTATCGGAAGGTTAATTTCCTGGCTTATTTTTCTCCATGCATCTTCCCTTAGTCCTCTATTTGTGTAATCAGGACATTGCGTATCCCAAAGTCGTCTATATTCACCATATAGTTGTATTAGTGTAAGACACTGTTCTTTATCCATGACGCACAACTAACAAGCAACGAATAAGCGAGGCAAAACACTACCGTCTTGAGTGAGCGCGGCAAACGTACTGAGGCGCCTTTGAGCATCGACAAAAACCGACAACGCTCTGCTCGGGCCGCGGCACGCTCGGGCGAGGCAGCGCGTGCGTTTGCCTCGAGCGAGGCACGTCTTGACCGACTGAGGATTTGCCTCGCGAGGCTGCTCGCTCAATCAGTACGCGGCTAATAGGTGGGTACCCACCTAACGCACAGGCTCGCGCGGCAGCTTCGGTGTCCGGATCGCGAGCGATGGCTCCCGAGGCAGCCTCAGTAGTTTTGTCCAATTTACACGAGGCCGCCTCGCGAAGCAGGCTGAGCCATCATAAGTCCGCGAGTAGTCGAAATGGACTGCTGCAGCTATTTTCCTAGCTGCTTATTGTTTACAGAAACGAAAACACGTATCAAGAACAAACCTAGACGCTTCTGGATTAGAAAAATGTATGAGCGTCGCCACCAATATGGAAATAGATTACTTGGAGATTTAATATATGATCATCAGACTGTATATAATTTTACACGAATGTCCGTACAAGACTTCGAAAATTTGGGCTCATTGTTGTCTGATAAAATCAAAAAGTGCGATACAAAGTATAGAGAGGCAATCACTGTGAATGAACGAGTTTTAATAACTTTAAGATTTTTAGCAACCGGAGATTCTTATAGCAACTTGCAATATTTATTTCGAGTATCGAAGCAAAGTATCTCAAGAATAGTTCCAGAAGTTTGTGACGCTATTATTGAAGCCTTAAGTGATTATGTAAAGGTAAATAAAAATAATTTTTCAAATTTAAAAATCAATTGTTTATTTTAATTACAATTCAGTGATAGTTTCGAAACCAACATTAGCTTTAGGTGATGGTGTAATGGCATGAGAAGACGTAGCGGTATGTGATGCTGATGATGAAGTGCCAGATGAGTCCATTGTAGAGGAATTACTGTACTGCTGTGTATAGTATCCTGAAGTAATTTGTTGTTGTGTGTATTTCCCTATATCTGCTTCAAAAATTATATTATTGATAGCGTTCTTAACACACGCTAATGTGTGCGGATCATATTTTCTTAGCTCATTGGCTATGTGTCTTCCAAATGAAAAGTATGGATCGATGATGTCGGTCGAAGACTTTTGCAAGCATTCAAGGGCTTCTGCAAGCATGATATCTGCCGAATCTTCCTGTGGCTGCGTTTTCTTCGGATTATTTCGTTTTTTTACGAGCAGGTTCTGAAGGTGAAGGCATGCTAGCTTCCGAGTCTAGGTCTTTTTGTTGTTGTGGTGGCGCTTCCTCGATGCTTCCTCGATTTCCGGCAATTGCGAATGGGTAGGAGCGTTTTCAGTCTCTGTGTGTCTCTTCTGCGTCAGAAGTTTGTGAAGATTCCGTTATCGCCTCCTGAAAACATTATTTTAATTAATAGACCAATTTGTGGTGCAGTGTGAATGTCTATATAATGTATAGTACCTAATACAACCACTCATAGGGGCCAAATACTTTTAGTCTGAATACTTTCAAACAGCGGAGGGTCCTGTCATACTGAGTACTCTATAATTTTTTTTTTACAGATTCCATCTACAGAAGAAGAGTGGCTTGCTATATCAAAATATTTTGAAAATAAATGGAATTTTCCCCACGCTATTGGAGCGATGGATGGAAAACATGTTGTTGCAAGCACCGATTAACAGTGGGACCGATTATCATAATTACAAACAATTTCCAAGCATCGTGCTTGGAAATTGTTGTGAAAAAAAAAAGTTCTGGATTAGTTGATGCTGGCTACAATTTTTTGTATGTAAATGTTGGTAGCTGACCTCTTGCGCCGGATCCTGCTCGCTCCCCAAACATCTGTCCCAACAATACCCACGACAACGATAATGTACGTTGCAGTATAATGATGAATGTCGTGGCTAGTGACGCTGTCGTACAGCGGAACATTCTGCTTCATCTCCTCTATCGTCTTCTGCAGATGAATCATCTGCTTTGAATGCTCGCTGACGTCATTCTCCTCACCTGCGCTAGTGGCACCAAGGATTGGTACCAATATATTAAAAAAGGTAGTTTATCGGAGATAATATTCGAACAATTAGGTTTGCTTTTATGTGCAAATTACTCATTTCTTGCTTATAAGTATACACAGTAAAGTAAGTTCAGTAGACAACCTTGATTTGTTGTCAATAAACCTGAGTGCAATAACTGCAACGATGAAACTTGATCATTGCATAGAATTTTTACGTTTTGTTGCTGACAATAAAAATAAAAGTATGTATTGACTTGATTTAACTCGTGCCACTGTGACCGGCACGGTTCTTGAAAAATCCTGCATCTTCCGGTGGGTGCATCCTTTTCACAGAGACTCTCGTCGTCCTTCAAGGCGTACACCGTAGACCTGCTCCTACATAAAAGAGTGCCTGATTCTTGCTGCAGACACGATTTTAAATCACTTTCAGTCATGGACAACAGAGCGTCTTTCTTAAGGTCGCTAGGTAACTAGATACGGGTTTGATATTAATCATCATGTTATTTACTAAACGTGGTACGGCAATGATTTTATGAATTTCATAGGTATCTCGGTGAATTAGAGCTATTTTAGTTTCAAATAATAAATATTCAGTTGATATTCTAGCCTTAACTTTTAGTAAATGATAAATATAAGTAAACCTTCGATCACATATATACAAGATACACAGTCCCATACAAAACTTCTCGAAAATCTGTCGCCGAGTAATAGAGTTTAAAAAAGTATACATTTATCTAAAATCAACCTTAGTCAATAGTGATAAAAGATATTTTTATAAAACAATGTACAAAAAGCAATAAATTACGATTACGACCGACGCTCGCTTCAAACTAAATTCAACCATGCTCGTATGTCTTAAAGATCAAATTACTACAGTGCCAAAAAAGCACTTCAATTTTATTTACGGCCGCACTTCGCCGCTGGAACAGGGTATGAGTGGACTGTGGAGTCGAACTTTTCAACATTTTTTTGTTGATTGTAATAATTTAAATAGTCAATTTTTTTTTATTTTTCCGAAGTTTAATGTAAGTGTGGAGTAATTATTTTTACATATTGTAATATTATGTTGTTCTAATCTTATGTCTAATTTTAAAATTAACCGAAATATGTGTATACATTTTCCGACAGGCCACATAGGACATCACCCAACGCCCATACTTTTATTTATTAAAGAAATGAAACTAATACACAAGAGGTAAAATACTTTTATTTGAGTCGAAAACTTGGAGGTAAATATAGAAAATAACTAAAATAAAACAAAAATTTTAATATACGTAAACTAAGTCCCCTTCACACTTTTATAACTGATACAAAAAAAACAACAAAAATAATAAAACTAACAAATAACAAAAACAATATGAGAACTACCTACTAATAGGATTATACTAATTTCTACTACTATCTACTTATAATTACATTTAAACAATTTAGGTTATAAATTAAATATTAGGTTCAATTTCCTTGAAATAAAGTGAGTTTATTATATAATTGCCTTTTTGAACGGTTTTTATTTTTTTCCGTGTCTTTTTTTGCGATGTAATGCAATCTTATTTTAAGGTATCTCTCGACTATAGATTTCATTGCAATACTTCTGTGATTTTTACACATGGATTTAAATATGTCAACACCAAGAAATGATGATAACACTTTGGTGCAAATATGTAGAATATCTGAATTCTTGCTAGTAGATGTGTGGTAGTGCCTAATTGTAACTTCTGTTTTTTACAAAGAATAAATACATCTAAAGATGAATAAAACAGTCCCCCTAGGTTTCTCACATCAATAAGTTTGTGGAAAAAAAGGCTTTCTTCAGCTAATAAACTATTTATGCATACGTCACATTTTATACTCTTTATTAAATGGCGTACTACGTTTCCAGCAATGTATCCTACGATTTGATCCACATACTCGGATCTACACTCAGGTTCATTCAGCTCAAATGATAATGTGTCACAGTTTTCTTGAATATTTATGTCTTCTAAGTTATTACTAGAGTTCATTGTATCAATTTCATTTTCTGCACGATATCCTATTGAAGTAACGTTACGAGTGGAAATGGTATTTTTACCACTCAAAATTGGAATATTTTCCAGTGGTATAGCATTTCCTGTAAACTTTTCACTGAGCTCTAAATGCATTAGCATTTTTTTATAAGCCGATTTTAGCTGCACCGCATTAGGGTTATTATTATGTCCACCATGACTACGTAAATTACCGAAAAATAACTCTACGTGGTCTTGGCTAAATTTGTAACTAAGAATAAAAGAAACAGTTTCAGATTCAATCAGAGTCTTATATAAATACGTTAAACTATCAATGCAAACTAAAAGACCTATCACACCTGTATTCGCTTGACATTTCCATAATGGCATATTTTCTGAAGTATAAACCACTCTTGTCTCGTTATTTCTTTTTATTGTTTTTTTTCGTCGAATATCAACTCGTAATGAAATTAAATATTCCTTTGCTTCCATTAAATACGCCATTATTTTTTCAGCGTTCCTAGGACTGAGGGGTTTTTTGTATTCGTGATCATTAAGATTTCTTGTATTTAAAATGTCAAAAATATTATTTAAAATTGATATTAAAATGAAATTTACTGTTGCACCACTGTCTTTAAATTCAATAAGATTTAACTGCTTTTCACAAAACTCGATAGCGTTAGCCACACTTCGACTCAAGAGTTGCGTTGCTAATTTAACTTTCATTATTTCATTTTTAAATGCGATGTGCCGGTGAGACAATTTGTTGGCAAGATGGAGTCCTACTCGTTCTTGCAAATTATGAAGACGACTTATGAAATCCCATCTTATAAGATTCTGACTGGCATCCTTGATAACTTTTTTGGATTCAAATGTGTTACGCATTAGTTTTATCATATGGCATGCGTCTAGAAACACAACTACTTCATATTTACCTAAAGGGTGCTTAAAATGAGTTTTCATGTTCGAATAATCGTCAATATTACAACCTAAAATTTTCATACAAGAAATATTTGTTTTACATCCGTCAAAAGTCAGGGATATCACTTTTACACCAACTGAATGACATTTTTCTAAGGCTATTTTGAGTAAATTAGCTTTTACTTCAGCTGTCAGACTAGTAATAAAAAAATAACCTAAAGGAATTTTAAACGAATCATTAACTCCTACTAGCATAATGACATATACTTGACTGGCAATGTCATTTGTATCGTCTGTGTTGCCAAGTCCCATGTCAATCAAACCCTCATACCGTTTACCAGTCCATATTTTCTGTTGCCGTATTGACATTTCATCTGCAATGATAGCACCAAGCACTTCCTTTTTTGATTTTTCTGTTTTTTCTTTCAGTCTATCAAATGCTTCTCCGGTAAAACCAGGTTCAGCATTAATACTTCTATACCAGTTGCATAAAGTATTTGGGTGAGGTAGACAAGTGTCAAACATTTTTCTTATGTACTTATACGCAGCTGGTGAATAAAAGTGTAATGTAATGGCAAATTTTCTAGCGCCTGGAGGATATTTAGAAAACGGTCGTCTTTTGTTTTTTACGTTTTTTAAATATATGGCATTAAATGTATCTGTAACTTCTATATGCTTAGATAGGTCATGGAGGAGTGATTGATCTACTGTTTGGCGTTTATTTAATAAAGACGGAACATTCTTTAAGTTGCTGCATTTCTTTTTCAGTCTCCTATTTTGTACTCTTAAATTTGATATTTTGTTATTTTTAATTTTTATTAATCTTGCAAGCACTGAGTTCCTTTTTAATAACAATTTTTTTTGGCGTATCTAGGATTGAGCCAATGCTTAATGATGAAGTTGGGCTTTTAACGTTTTCACCAACTGGCTGCTCAGCATATATCTGAAATAAAACAACCATATGAAGGTGACGCCGCGTTAAAGTATAAAACCGTGTTGGGTATGTTTTAGATTGCTTGTTTTCTAGGCCGGCCCGGCCCGCCTCTCATAGAAAACAAGCAATGGAACAGCAAGAAATGGAAAGGGCGTAAGCTGAAAAAGGGTTTTTGTCGCGTATTTTAAAAACCATAAATATATTTCAAATAAGCTATGGACAAATTAAAGTGTATGCTTGAACTAATCTACGTACAAAATTTGGAAGCTTAAATCACTCTCTTCTGTTGGAAAAATTAGAATCCCTTTTTTTACAGAGGTCTTTTTGATTAATTATTCTGTGTTATGAAAGTTGACCAATCGTGTTATGCTATGGGTAATTCAAAGACAAAGACATGATGAATACTGACGATGAACTTTAATTTCTTAGCTTTAGTCATTGCTGAGAAAAATCGATATCACTACAGCCAAATTATCAAGGCGTCGTCTTAATCAATCATGAAATAAAATTCAATATATATATACATATTTTTACTATAGAGCACAAAAAAAATCACGTAGTCTGTAAGCTCGAAATTCATATAAGAGTCTGGATTATATCAAAATATTATAAATTATAATGTAATGAAATTAAGAAAAATAAATAAAATACTGTCATATTTACAATAGTGTACTTACTTGAGGTTGCGAGCATCGTTTTTCATTTGCTTTTGAATCAAAAGACGCCTCTTGTACATCTTTAACATTTTCTTCCTATAAAAAAACAATATTATAGTAAACGGTAATATACTAAATAAATTAACCCAAGTCATCAAAACAACACATGATGTTTCAACAAAACATGGGTGTGTAATGGGTTTAAGAAAACAGAGAGATAATACTTTAGGGGTGAATGTGTCCCTTATATGGAGTTCACTGTGAAAGTAGCAGCCCTAAATGCTGCAACTTTCACAGTCAACAAATTCATGCAAATTCATGAGATTTGCCCATATTTATTAAGTTACTATTTTAGCGTTGCTACTTTCACAGTAAACTAAACAGGAGACTCATACAAATTACAGACCCTTATTATTATCACTTAGTTTTGTTACATCCTGTATATTGACATTTTACTTACTATTCGAGGTAAAGCTGTTTTGTGTAGTCTCTTCATGCCTTTCGGAGTCACATATACATCACTCTCAAAAAAATGCTTAGAACATACAACGCTCGCTAAATTCGGCTTGAAAAATTCTTCGCATCTTTGCCGTGCTACAACTGATATCCAATTTCCACATCTAACTGGATCTCGAGGAAACCTAAAAAAAATAATTCCTCAATAAGAAAATATTAATAGCGACTCCAACAAATGGAACAGAAGCATAGCCTATAACCCGAACATTTCAAGTGGGCATGTTATACTACGTTAAGTACCTTTAGTATGAGTATTCGCAATTGAGACGGTTTATACCTCCTGTTATTTATTTACAACTTAATTTTAAAACTGTTTTTGGTGATTTCCTAACGAAATACCAATATTTACAATACAATTGTAAGAAATATATTAGGATATAATTAATACTTACCGGAAATATGTAATTCCATCCTTTTTTTGCGTTTTAGACGTATGATTTTTACAATTATTGAACGAGCACTGAGGCATGTTTCCCGGCGGAGTGTTCGAGCACTACTAAATCAAAAGTCCACCAGAATGTTGCGTTTGGTGCTCTTTTAGTGAGGTCGTTTTTTGCCGCGGATTGTGTATCTTGTATAATATGTGATCGAAGAAGTAAACTGATATTCTCAAAAGGTGATAGGTCTTTTGATATTTCCCCTGAAATAGTATTTAGCTCTTGGCGTAGTTGATCAGGTGTCAAGAGGTGTAAACTGAGTTGGCCGTTGTAGATGTTAGTCATAGTGTCTAATAGGGTATTCTGCATGCCCTTGAGATGAGCTAATATATTGTTGGCTACTATTGCGGAGAGAATAAAATCGTTATTTTCAAAGCTTTCCTTCTTTGCGGCGTTTAATTGTTGTTCTACCTGATTTAATCGTAGGTTGATAAGCTTATCCAGCTTGTTCATGACATTCTCCGTACGTTTCAAAATATTAAATTCGGCTTCGACGTTGGAGGTCTGGTTCTTCCAGAGTGCGGCGAGATGATCTTGATTATGCTTGATGAGTTGTATGTCTTGTTCATATTTTTCAGCGAAATTACTATCCAGAATTCCGAATAAAGAATTTGCTATATTGCCGACTCCGTTTATCAGTCCTCGTCGCGTGCGCGAAGTTTGCTTGTTCATCATAACATTATTATAATAACTTAATTGTTCGTAGCCGTGGTGTAGTTGTAACATGATCGCTGCGCATTGTGAATGGTCTTGTTTACTATCACACATATTTTGTAAATACTCTATGTACTTGCTAACTATTAATGAGCCCTCCCAGTAGGGACTCCATGAGTCCCTACTGGGAGGGCTCATGGGCATCATTAAAGGCGAGTGGCGCCTAGTCGTGAGTAGAGAGCCATGTTTGTCACCTTGTCGAAGTACAAACTTTGATTTAGAAGCGGTGTAATATTAAATAAGCCTTCCGAGCTCGATATAAAGGTCATTATAAAAAGTAAAATTGTAAATACCAATTTGGAAAAGGAATAAGTATTTTTCTTGATAGGTTGAGTAATGTGATATACTTGCTTTATATCATCATTCTGTTTTACATTTGATTCTTGATTACGATTGATTTGATTACATTTGATTCTTGATTATCGATTCTTGATTGAAACGTCGCAGTATAAAATCTTACCGGAACTAGAAACTTGTATTTTCTGCAGGTCCAGTGAAGAGTGGCTGCTTTGTAGCAGCTGTTGAAGTTCGTCATCCTCTTCTTGTGAGCAGGCTAAGGCATCAAAGTCCATTGCTGTCGAGATAGCTTCCACGCGCTACAATGCGTCGGCTACTACGTTGTCATCTCCATCGATGTGTCGTATATCTGTCGTAAACTGTGACACGATATAAAAATATCGGAATTGTCGAGGTGAACAATTTCCTGATACCTTTTGGAAGGCTGCTACGATTGGCTTGTGGTCCGTAAAAATGGTAAAAGTTTTACCTTCGATCATATATTTAACATATTTGACAGCTTCGTAGATAGCTAGCAACTCTCTGTCAAAGGGGTTGTACTTTCGTTGTGCAGGACTCAGCTTTTTCGAATAAAATCCAAGAGGTTGCCATTCAGAGCTTATCTTTTGCTGTATTACTGAACCTATTGAGCTGTCTGAAGCGTATGAGAAAATCGCTAGTTCTGCCACTTGATTAGGATGAGCTAGGAGAGTGGCTTCAGCAAGACTTCTTTTGCATTTTAGAAATGCCTCTTCCAGGTCTGTTAGCCATGGTATTGAGCTATTTGCTTTTACAGATGGACCAGAAAGAAGCTTGTTTAGGGGCGCTTGGCTACTAGTTGCTCTTTGTATAAAGCGTCTATAAAAGTTAAGCATTAGGAATCTACGGAGCTCTTTGATGGTTTTCGGCTGTGGAAAGTTCTGAATTGCCTCGACTTTCTGTGGTAGTGGCATGGTGCCTGCGGTCGAAACCACATATCCAAGGAATTCCACTTGAGTCTCGCCAAACGCGCTCTTCGAAGAATTCACCACCACTCCGTGGTTCTGCAGTCGCTGGAATACTTGTTGCAGGTGTTCCAGGTGCTCGCGTTCTGTCTGTGAAGCCACAAGAATATCATCTATATATGGGTAACAGAATTCCAGGTCTTTTAAGATCTCATCCATGAACCGTTGGAATGTTTGAGCAGCGTTTCGTAATCCAAAACTCAAGAATGGAAACTCAAATATTCCAAACGGGGTAGTGATGTCAGTTTTTGGTATGTCAGCTGGGTTCACGGGGATCTGAGGGTACGTACGGATCAAGTCGATTTTACTGAAGACCGTACAACCAAACAGATTGTGGGAAAAATCTGCGATGTGGCGCACCGGGTATCGGTTAGGTATGGTGAGTGCATTAAACGCTCTGTAATCACCACATGGCCGCCACTCATTATCTTTCTTTGGTACCAGGTGTAACGGCGATGACAATGGGCTGTCAGATCTTCTAGCAATACCTGTTCTTACCATGTCCTCGAACTCCCTGGTAGCGATATGGAGTCTATCCGGTGCCAGTCTGCGGGGTCTGCTGAACACTGGCGGTCCTGGAGTCGTTGACAGGTCTCCAGCGGGACGAATAACGTCCGGGAATTTAGAGAGTAAGTCATGATAACGCGATGTACCTGTAACAGATTTAATGTGACACAAAGCAGATAGTGCAGGTCTAGCGTGAGTAGTTAGCGATGTCACATTATAAATGTGGGATGGGCTCTGGCATCTACTAGGAAATTATAATGCGACAAAAAATCAATTCCTATTATAGGTGTCGTCACGTCCGCGATAATAAAACGCCATACAAATGCACGTCTAAGACTAAAATCAAGCGATAAAGTTAGCCAGCCATAAGTATTAATCGTTGAACTGTTGGCTGCAGAAAGTTCATATTTAGTTTTTACACAATTACGTATTACGTATTACGAGGATAAACACATAAGTCTGATCTAGTGTTCACTAAAAATTGAATTTTAGTCTTACGGTCTGTAACGAAAACACGGCCACTTGATACACTCTTAGAGTCGCGCGTTGCCGTCTTCACCGACTGCTGGATCCGTTTCCCTGACGAAATTTACACGGCTCACGACACTTCGTGGATTTTGTACCGAACCGGCGATGGTACCAACAATGGCCCGCGGACACGGCTGAGCGGCTCCGGGACCGGCGACGCCAATGTGGAGACTGCGCTCGTCCTCCAGAATGCGAGCGGTAACCAGTAGACAACGCCGCAACCTGCCGTGACAGGTCGACGATGCGCTGCGTAAGAACTTCAATTACCGATGTTGATTCAGGTGGTGTTGCTGCTGGAGTCATGGAGGTAGCGGCTACATGAGGTTGGAGCGAAATCTCGTGGATTTTATCAACAATTGGAACTATGGAGGCCAGGGGGAGTTCTGATTGAGCCGCTATAATTGCCTGTGTGGCCTGGCTATAATAAATAATGTGCCTGGCTTGGCAGGCGACTCCACACAAGTTGCTTGGCTGAGTTTCCTCCGCCCTACCGCGAAGGATTTCTCCGTTGCGTGGTGCAACTTCTTTCTGTGACCGTCCGGCACCATAGAGAGTACGGAGCTCTTGCTGTGGCTGATGCGCAATCCCAAATGTGCATCAAACCGCTCTACTCTGCTCAGGACCTCCTGCATCCCCGTCTTCGAGCCCGTCACTAGGACTACATCGTCAGCATAGGCCAGATCGGAGATTATTTCCCCTTCCAGCCTGTAGCCGACGTACGAAGGCAGAGAATCGAGGATACTGTCCATCACAATGTTGAACAGCATGGGTGACAGTGGATCGCCTTGGCGGACTCCTTTGCCCACTCTTACAGGTTCGCTCTAGTTTCCATGTGCGGCTAAGATGGTAGTTGCCGAATCGTACAATCGAGTGACATAGTCAATGAAGGCTTTGGGCAACCCTCTCGCCCTAAGTAGCTCTAGCAGTGCCTTGTGGGACACTGTGTCGAACGCCTTCGAGAAATCGAGAGTCGAAACGTGACACTTCTTCAACCATTTCCTGCAATCCCCCATCACCGCATCTAGCACGGCTGTGTTTTCGAGCGTGCCATCGGCACGAATAAAGCCGCGCTGACGTGGATCCGGTGGGCAGCATGCCAGAAGCCTCCGCGCCAGGATCGCGTGCAGTTGCCTCAGCGGTATCGACGCAATCGAGATCGGTCGATAGTCACCCGGGCTCCCAGGCGAATCCATTTTCGGCACGAAGATCGTCCGACTTTGCCGCAGTGGCTCCGGTGTTTCACCAGTGTTCAATCAACAGTTGAATATTTCCACCTTCAGGGCCGCAGGAACTTTCCCCCACTCTTCGGCTCGAATATCATCCGGCCCTGGAGCGGTTCCGGGGTCTAACCGCGTGTCCCTCACTTCATCTATCGTGATGTGATCCCACAGATGTGAACGCTCCTCTGTACCCCCGTACTGTCCTTTCCGCCTTGCAGCTTCCAGGACTTCCGGTGTGGGCCCTTGGGCACCGGATACAGCTTCGAATATCGGTAGCCAGTAGGCTTCCAAGTCATCTAGGCTATGCTCGACTACCCTGCATTGTCCATCAATCACTTCTGCGGCCGCGCGCCCTCGGTTCTTCTTGTAGTGTTCCTGCATCCTTGCGTACTCTATTCTTCTGAGCATCCTTTTCGATACCTTGGCACTACGTGCCCTTTCGTCACATTCAGTTTTGGGAAGCCGCCTCGCAGCCTTCGCAGATAAACCAAAGCGCGACTTCCTCAGGTCGGCCCTCGCAAGTAGTTCCGACACAGTCTTCGCCACGCCCGGGGGCACCGCTACGACCACGGATGGTTCATTAGCGGGACGAGCCATGGAGTCACCAACGTCGCCAGGTAAGTCCGCAGGCTGCGCTGCCACCTCCTCGGGTTGTGTCAAACCCCCGGCCACAAGTATGGTTCGGGGAAGCCTCTGGCACATTCGTCCGATACATTTGTACAAAACTTATACTGTTGTACTGTACTTTTGATAGCCCTTTGATAGCCTCCAACGTTCTATTAAGATGGGGCAACCTTGCGACCAAGTCTACGTTCGTACACTTTCCCTTCTCCGCGACTAGCTGCGCATCGGTACTAGCCAGCAGTGCCAGTTCCTCGTCTCTCCATCGCCGCTTCACCATGTTAGGAGCAGCTTCCATGTTGGCTAAGACCGGGTGGGCCCTTCTTTTGTAGACTCCCAACCCAGTCTTTGTCGTGAAGGTGCGTGCACAGACCAAACATGCCCAACCGGATAATTCTGGTCTCCGATCGGAGTCGCCCCTCCGCTTCAGGAGACATTATAGTCCTTGAACCTGGCTCCTGTGGGAGACCCGGTAGACTGTTTTCATTTGATTCGTCAAGAGCAAGGAATATAATTGGGCAGCAACGGGGTGCTAACCCGAACCCGCCCATTCGCCCTGTGTTTTACGATGGCCCTAAACAAACTAAAACACATGGGCTTGGCCAGCGAGCCGAAGCAAGCCAACCTTGCGAGGCTGATGCATTCCTGTGGACTCCACTGACACACACACACACACACACTCCTGACACTCCACACTGCACAGTCATCCACTTTTTCATAATTCCGTCAGTAGAACGCCAGTCGCTCGCCCCACCAACCAGCCGTGCCCGCTGGGCGGGCAAGCAACTAGCACTCCACTCCCAAAACACTCCGACGGAATGGTGCGCAAATCGTCTATTTCTCTCCGTAGCCTGGACCTTCTTGGGTCAATGCGGCAGGGAATTATTAGATGTTTACGTACTGCATCCCCAGCAGGGCAGACCCCATACCTTTTCAGATCAGGGCCCGCCCCTTTGAAGATGGACGATGGGATCACCAGCCCCGACGCCAGGTTAACACCGTAACCTATGGTACCGCTTCAGCGTCGTATTTAAGTATTCGTCAGCTCTCATACGATTGTGATGACGTCATCACAGCTCGGGTAATAACCGAAGATGTATTCGTTGACGATTTATTTATTTATTCTTTATGTACACAAATTTTACAATTAAACTCAGACAACATAGTGATGAAAGTACATAGGTTTTTAGTTACTTGTAGTGATGATTATCATGAGCTAACATCCATCTGTGAAAAAGTTTCAGCAGTTTTACGTTCAGGATGTTTTGTACTACGTAAATAGATATTTAACTCGGTGCTCGCTCATACTCAAGAAACACAGCGGTTTATGGGTGAACACACGCAAAATAAAACCTTAGGTATTGGTTGGTACAACGAGAATGACTACCTACATTAGACTACACAAATAGACGAGTATAACTATATACCTAAGTTAACTAAACAAGTAATGTTATCAATAATATCATAGATTAACGATCCGTTGGGTTTATTATCGCCCACCGTAATTATTTTTAAAATTTTGCTTCAAAATATATGGCTGATTAAGCTCGATTGGGATACGCTAGTACCTCGCGTTATCGAACTTATTTGGAATAAATTCGTGTTAGTTTTTTAAAACGATTAAATGAATTAAAAATTCCTCGTTACGTAATGAGCGGTTACACGCAATACAAAGAGCTGCAATTAATTTACCGACGCGTCACAAAATGCATACGGCGCTTGTGCCTATGTACGTACCTATAACAATGATTCCTAAATTGTCGTAAAATTATTCTGCGCAAAAACTAAAGTTGCCCCATTAAAGTCTTTATCCTTAGGTTAGAACTTTGTGGTGCTTTAATAGGCGCAAGACTTTATAAAAAGATAATCGATGTTATTCGTTTAACATTCTCAAAGGTTATTTTTTAGACTGACTCGACATTGGTTTGGTTAAGACGTCGCCGCATCTCTTAAAGCCGTTCGTGCAAAATCGCTTAACCGAGATAAATGAGTTGACAGGTGACTCCGAGTGATTAGATGTGTCGAGCGAAAACAACCCAGCTGATATATTGTCTAGAGGATTAGCCTTTGATTCGTTGATTAACTGTGACCTTTGGTGGAACGGTCCGTCTTACTTGCGATGTAATAATAATTTTGATTCGTTAAGTAATAATTTAATTAATTTAGAAATTTTGCCTGACATAAAATCTAATGTAGTCCATAATTTTAGCAGTTTCGAAAACTTTGATTTTATTCAATTTCATAAATACTCGTCTTTCACAAAATTTAAACGCGTATGGGCCTACGTTCTTCGATTCATAAACAACGTACGAGGAGGTGGGGCTAATAGTTGCAAAACAAAGCAAACGGATTTGTTATCACTGTCTGAGGTAGAGGAAGCGCAGTATACGTTGATTCGCTTTGCACAGATGCAATCCTTTCCGACGATTTATGATAATTTACTGAATAAAATAAGTTACACGGGTAATAAAGAATAATAAAGAATTAAATCGTGTATCTGGATTAAACGTGTTTTTGGACGATAAAAAATTAATTCGAGTTGGTGGTCGACTTCGAAACGCGTCTAATTTCAATTTTATTAAAAAACATCCGCTTTTAATGTGCAGTCGACACTGGATGTCTAATTTGTTAGTCAATCATGAACACAAGAGGCTACTTGATGCAGGACCTCAACTCATTTTATACACCCTGCGCGAGACATGGTGGATATTAAGTGCAAGAGGTCTTGTGAGAAAGGTCGTACGTCAATGTGTTACATGTTCTCGATTTAACAGTAGGATACCTAAACCTATAATGGGAAATTTACCATCGGTACGTCTGGTATGTGGGATTTCCGTTAGAATTATTATTTTTAATTTTATTATTATTATTAAGAGTAAAAGAGTAAAGGTACACTTTTGTTTTTGTAAAAGGCATTAACAAAGAGATTCTTCCTCTGCTCCCTTGTCATTTAGTGTAGTGTTTTTTTTTATCTAAATCCGTTTCAGCTTGATTATTTTCTTGATTTCTCTGGTCCGATTCAATTTTACGAGACGGCCCAGCTGATGAAGGATCATCAGGTATATTCATCTTTTGAGGTGCAGCTTTTTTGGTTCTCCTGTGTTTTATTGAAGCTCTTTTATTTTTACTAAATTTCCTCTTAACAGAATTTTTCAAGACAATTATGAAAAAGTTTTCATTTTCCCCAACAGTATAAGTTTTATCCCATGAACGTACTGGTTACCCACACTACAATTAAATTAACAGTAGCTTATTGCTTCTGGGTCTTGGGTCTTAATTGGGTCTGGTGTGTGCAATTGGTCCTGACTGTACTAAACAAGGTAGCCAGCCTGGGACATAGGCCTACTATCCCCGGCTCACTCAGTTTCGCGCCTGAGTCAGCCCAGGCCGCGGGCCTCGCCCAAGCAAAACCACTATGATCCCCATGATAACACTTAAAATCCGGTACCTGCCCGCGCTGTTTCCGAACCCGGCTTGTGGAGCCGAGAAACAATATTTCGCGCTACTGTCCGTCGGCGCCACAGACACCCGTTCGGCTAACTCGGAGCGCTGTCCTCATTCCTCGCAATCCACAGCAGCCGGATGCCACTCAAAATTTAGCCTCAATAAGACGCCTCCCGAGGAGAATGCTAGGCACGTTAATGGCCGCTTCGTTGCCGAGCTGACGATCCTCGAAGAGGCGTCCATAGCCTATCAGACCAGCCTCAAACTCGCATACGGCACTCCACAAGAGCCGACGCGTTACACCGCGCGACACCACTCCATCCAAAACTGAAATAAATTAAAACCCCGATATAGAACGATGCATCAGATGAAAAGCTCATCGTTGAAAACCATTACGGTAAAATTTATAGCGGATTTACTTACCCAATCCAAATAATTCAATCGGACATGTGGACGACAAAATCTAGTGATCAACGACAAATCCTTTTTTTTTTTAAAGCGTTCCGAAAAGCACTGGCAAGGCAACGACAAACATATAAGTTTGAGAAAGGACCTTTTCAAAATTCTGTGATATTACCTCTGACTTGTCCAACCGCAAAGACCTTTCTTTTTCACTAACTACATTTAATGATAGTGAGACGAGAGAAACCTCGTCACTGAATTAACATCCCTCCGCCGAGTTAAAACATTCGACTCAAACAGTGTGACAGTGACAGCTGGATCTGACAGCCGTCTGAGCCGTCAATGCCTGACAACCAACACAAATACAAGAGCACTTACATAAGAATTCTCGAGAAAAGAAAATCCAATATGTTGTATGCACATGTTCCTCCCTTTCCATCCGACTGTGAGCATACAAAAGAATACTGCTTTAATATTTTTGATTTTAGACTTTTATCAGACAAACGTAAATCCATTTCCTGTAGCTCCTGAGCAGAATCAATAGGCTTTATTATAAAAGCCTCGCTTTCAACCGGCTAGACTCGCCCAATGTAACCACATCATAATTTTTTGTTTGATTACAACATGAAAAACCCTCATCAATTTGCACTGTTAGATTTGTCATTTTGCGGAAAATTTTGTTTTGATTTTCTTCCAAACCATTTATTACCGTCAAACGGGGTGACTATGTGTCACATTTTAAGGTTATGTCGTGATAACAAAGACAAATTAAATGAATTCGATAAGAAAAAAATACACTTATGATCTGTATTTATTAATTTTCATGTACTTTAAGTCACCACTATTCAAAGTAACATACTTTAGAAGAAAAATAATAAAAACAGTGGCACATTCTCACCTACCATGGCGGGGTCAAAATGTGCCACTTCACAATCTCCTTCATGACTCTATCAAATACTGAAATGACACAATGATGGCACACCTATTTGCAGTTCGAAAATGGTCCACCAGGAAACGATAAAAACAAAAACATGACTGTTACTATTAAAAAAAAATCACAAAAAATGGTATATTTTACATATCTTTTTCTCACCAATTCTGGAATTCAAAAAAGCCCTCTTTTTGAAATTAATATGGGTTCGTTTATACTATCAATTATTTTAGACTGGTTATACCAGATTACGTCTTCAGGTTTGGGCCATTTCCAAGTATTATGTCCAGCTTTTTGCATGGCTGAAATAAGCACAGAATCGGCTAATGTCTGAAGAACTTTTCCAGAGTATACATTTTTGTCGTATTCGGCAAGAAAATAACTTCCTGGTTTCAGTTTTCTACTTTCTTTTCAAATTTCTTCTCTGTAATCCCATTAATTTTTTGAAAGTAATTCTCTACGTCATCTTGTAAATCAGCAAAATCGCACCAATTCTCACTGCAATGGCTTTCTTGATAACAGATATAGGACGAACAGGAGGAGTTACTTGTGCTATCAGCTATAAAAACTGAGGCAGTTCCCTTTTTATTGGAACGTCGTTTGGCATTAGAGATTTTTCTCTTTTTCTCTGGTTTGTCAGGATGACGCCCTTTTAGTCTCCTCGTGTTTAGACCTGATCCTGATGGTTGAGGTTCAATACCGGTTGAACTTTGTGATGCCTCAGGCGCCTTCACGTTTTTTCCATTTGTTGGTGGGTAAGGCTCTGAATCGGCGGTTTCAATGTTTCTTGCGGTTGTTCGTATTGGTGAGATAATCTCGCAGTTTGTAGTATGGTCAGAGTAGAACTGTACTGCATAGGAAGGGGCAATAGGAGCTGTTTTTTATAGTTCTGGTTCTATGTCTGCAGCCTCGAGGTTTTTTGGTGTTGGTGAGTCAATCTCGCAGTCTGTAGTGTGGTCTGAGTATAAGTGTTCTGCATAGGAAGGGGCAATAGGAACTGTTCTTTCTATCTCTGGCTCTATGTCTGCAACCTCGAGGTTTGTTCGTGTTGGTGTGTCAACGTCGCAGTCCGTAGAATGGTCAGAGTAAAAGTGTACTGCATAGGAAGGGGCAATCGGAGCTGTTCTTTCTATCTCTGGCTCTATGTCTGCAGTCACGAGGTGAGTTCGTGTTGGTGAGTTAATCTCGGAGTCCGTAGAATGGTCAGGGTCTGAATAGAGTGCAGATAAGGCGACTGTACGAGTTACGGTTGTATCGACCTCCAAATCTGCAGCTGTAATGCCCCTTCCTGCTGGGACATAGTGAATGTCCCAGCAGGAAGGGGCCTTCTTCGATACTGCCTCGTTTCAGTAACTTGCCTCCTTGTAGTTCGTACCGATTCTAGAAAGCTTTCACTTAACAATTCTCGAACAGGTAAACTTGCTTCTAGCTGTTGGTCAGGCATTCTTTTCAAAACTGGATCTCTGTCTAATGGAAACAACCCACATTTCTTGAACCTTGATTTTAGGTTTTGGGAGGAATTGGGGTTCATATGAACAAACATTTGCTTTAAAAGCATAGGGAATTGATCCTTTGAAACACAACTGGTTCTGCTGTTGCGGGTGTTGCTCTTCCACTCGTTTAATATTTTTCACCAAGCAATTTTCATTGGGCGAAAGTAGGCGTCTAGTGGTTGTAGCAAATGAGTAGCATTTGGGGGCAGTGCAATAAACGCAATGTTATTTTCTTGACAAGCGGAAATAACCTGCGGGCTCAAATGTGAGCTAAGATTGTCTCCCACCAAAATTTTCTTACCCGTTTGTTTTTTTTTTAATAGGAAGCATCGTGAATTCAAACCAGTCTTCAAAACATCTGGCGTCAAACCATCCAGATTTGGTTCTGTTATACCGCGCATTAGGAGGTCAATTTTCCGTCCAAGTTGCCCACATGTTTTCAGCTTTGTAAAAAGCGTAGACGGGCGCTACTTCACCAGCTGCGCTACCACATATCATGATTGATGTAGATGCTTTGAAGAATTTTTAATAATTTCTGGATATTTTGTTCCTCGCCTGTTTAATACTTTCGATGAACCAGGGTCATCTACTAAGCATGTTTCATCGTAGTTCCAGATGTTCGTATCTGGCACATTTTCTACCTCTTTTCCATAATGATAAAAAAAATCGTTTATGATTTCCTCGTTAATTTCTGTACGGCCATGCGTGATGTTTTTAGCCACCCTGTTCGACGGTTCGGTCTTGTGGTGTTTCATAAAAGAATTTGCCCACTCTTTTCCAGGAAAGTTGTCTTTAAAAGCCTTTACTTTTCTACCCTGTTTGTCTAAATATGATTTGACAGAAACACGCAGTTCCAGTACTGTGATTGGAAACCCAAACGACGACAAAGCTATTATATGTGAAATAAGGCCTAATTCTTCCTCTTCACTGAAAACAGTTTGTCCTCCAGGATTTCGAAGCGCTTTGCCTTTTAATTTGGACGACAAAGTATTTCGATGTATGCCGTACTTTTCTGCTGCACCACGTACTGATATTCTCTAAGACTTAATTTCTTCTAAAAATTTTTTAAGGTTTCTTCAGTATAGTTTTTATAAGGTCTGGACCCAACAGGTCGCGAATAATGCCGTGGCATTATGTAAGCACTAAAAGGTCACAAAAAAATCATAGAGAAGAATTCTATTCGAATATATGGCAACTGTGTTATTTTGAAAGTGGCACATTTTCAATTTTGTCTTTGATAAAATTCCCATATTTCAGTCAAAATAAAACATTGTCATATTGATTTATAATCAGTTAATAGCCAATAAAATACACTATATATAACATACCTCGATTACGATAGCTTTTATAGATTTCTCTGGGCAACTAAAAGTTTACACTTAATGACAAATACGACACGATTAACTGAAAACTTTTTTCAAACTGAATGACACTGACAGTTGACAGTAACTGTTTTGTGAAATGAACTAGAGATGGCAAAATGTTTATAAAATCGACTAATCTAAGAAAAGAGTCGCCTACGACAAAGTTGAAAAAGAAATCGGTATTATTTTAGTCCACCACCTCCATTGCACATTCTCACCTGCTTGGCATATAGCCACCACGTTTGACGGTAATTATGCTAACTTATTTGATTGTCAAGAATTATTTTTAGAATGGCATGTTTTTCTGAAATATAAAGTAAAACACATGATATATAAAACAAATCTTACTTCACAACAAGTTTAAATAATTTATACATATGTAAAATATATTTATTTTAATATTGTTGCTATCCTCACCTATGTAACGTACGAGTATAACCACGCACCGAAATTTAAAACAAACGTGACGCATCCGCTCTTGTTCGAATCTTGCGATGAACTAAAGTAAACAAAATATTACGGACGGTCAAACTCGTTCGCAACATAGATAATGTTGTAAGTAGTTAAGAATTGTTTGATGTAACCGCATTCAAATTTAATAAATCAGTTGCTATTTTGCATTACTTGTAGGTAAATGAAAAGAAGGCACTTTCTATATAAAATTGGTATAATGTGTGTATTGTATGTACAACGTCTTAACAATACACATTCTAAAGGTTTCGATACAAATCGTGAGCGCAGATACAAGTGCTGCGTTGGTTAGAATAGGTCTATAATTATAGTGTGTATGTATAGCTAGACAGTTACACCGCTAAGAAAAATACAAACGGTGTGGCATTAAGCCCTAAGGTTTTTTTATTTATAATACGGATCTCAAACGGGAATTATAACTTATGTACGGAAAGCCGAAATACAGTCAAACGTATAAAAATATTCTATTACAAAGCTGATTTAAATCCAAAAGCTGGAGAAGTGACTCCATTAATTACATAGTACATACAGCTACTAAGGTTATGATGCTCTCCAACTATCTCATAAGCTGTTTATAAACTGTCGCCATTTTACTATAAATAAAAGCATATTTGAAAATATAATTAAATATATACTTGCAAATATTTAACAATGACTAAAGTCATATTATGATAACATGCTAAAATAAGTTGACTTTAGCCTTAGAATTAATATTTAAAAAAAAAAAACTAATACCTTAAAAACAAACACTATAACAACAAAAATATCTAAAACTGTGGTACATAAACCACAGTTTTAGATATTTTTGTTATGTTTCTCTTGATTGTTAAGCAGGCGCGTGAATATTTTGCCAGAAAAGATACACATGTGACTATTTCTCAAAAAAGTGTCCCGTCAGGAAATTGTCAAGAAATCAGTTCGTCAAGAAACGTCAGGAAATTATCGATACTAAGGATGGCATTATGCCAAAAAGTTAAGGGATCAAGTAACGTAAAATGAAACACTTGTTAGTCTTATAGTAATTAATTATTGTATTTTTTTATATTTAAGTTTTAAAAAATATAAGGAGGCAGGGTAACAAATTTAAATTTCTTTTACATTTATGTCAGCCGGAAAAATGTAGCAGTTTCCTTCTATTTTTGGTTGGCTAAGAAATTCGACAATATCTCTATTTTCGATTATTGAAATATAATTTTTTATAGCAACATAAATGTTTTTCATCTTTTTGGACGACTTAAACCCTTGCACTACAATTTTGCCGTGTGATATATCCTCGATTCTGCAAACAAAACGATATTCTTTATTTTTCTTACTGGAAAATCTAGCAAGTACAAATTTTCCGGACTTCATGCTTGTGTTATAATATGGCTCATCTGATGTTGTTTTAATTTTATCATTCAATCCACTTCTTAACGATCCAGATAGGTAATGTATTGGTTCAGGTATCTCGCTTTCATTTTCAGCTATGCTTTCTTTGCCTACAATAATCTTGATTTCAATACTTTTTACGTTTTCAGATCCAGCTGGTGTATTGCTTTTGTCTTGTTTGATGATATCGCCAGGTGCTCTTTTTTCTTCTTTATCAGTCTTCATTTCAAGTCTTTGTTCCTCATCAAATCCAGGTATTTCGTTTACATTATGTTTCATAACGTCGTCAAGTAGTTCGCTTTCTTCATTATCAATCTCCATTATAAGTCTTTGTTTCTTTTCAGATCCAGGTGTTTCCATTACTATTCCAGCACGTTGTTTTCTGTCTTCTTTATCAATCTCCATTTCAAGTCTTTCTTCTTTTTCAGATCCAGGTGTTCCGCTTTTGTTATATTTTATTATGTTGTAAGGTAGTTCTCTTTCTTGTTTTTCAGTCTTCATTTTAAATCTTTGTTCCTTTTCAGATCTTACATTGTGTTTCATTATGTCGTCAGGTAATCTTCCTTCTTCTTTATCAGTCTTCAGTCCAAGTCTTATTCCCTTTTTAATTGTTTCAGTCTGTTCTTGTATTGACTTTGGTAAAGTCTTAGTTTTCAATTCTTCCGCAGGCCCCTTGCCATGAGAGGCTTCGAAAAAATTCCATGTTGCATATTCAAAAACATTTTCAGTAATCATTTTAGACAATAAAAAGAAATTCTTCTTTTGTCTATATTGGGTTGTGGGCCCATCCGAGAAAAAATGAATAACTCTTAACATGGGGCAAATACTCTTGGCGTAATCAATGACGGGATTCAAATGGGCCCATATAGCACCGGGATCGTGGGCAGTTGATGGAGAAATAGTGCAGAATGATATTGGTTGAGTGTCTTTGGTATACATAACTCCCGTATGTAAGCTGAATTGATTTTGACTAGAGCCAAAGTGTGCTGATTGAACTTGCTCCGACAATTTACACGTATAATTTTCGGAAAAGTCACATATTATCGCTATTTCATCATGTCGTAAATTCTCAATGCATTTTTTGAATTCTTCGTACTGGTGTAGTATATTGTAGTAATGTTTTTTGAATAAGTTTAGCTCCTGTTGAAACTCTGAGAGCTCTTTAATATTGCCAGTAACTAATTCCTTAGTAACTTTCTTGGTGGTAATTTCTTTAGGTCCTTTTTTAGTGGCTTTGGTGTATGAATGTTTTTTTAGTACCCATTTAAACCATTGCACCTGCTTATCTTCATCAATAATTTTTATATATTTTACTTTGTTTTTGCATGTGATGCACGTGGAATACATGCAATCTTTAGAACTACTATCACACGCAATTTGTTTAACAAGCTCGGAAAGGTGTTCGGTTTCTATTAAACGAAGTGATTTCAATTTGTTGGCTTTAAAGGACAGATTTGAATGTCTGGTACAGGCACATGTGTTTCTGTCATTGACGTTTGGTCTTTGTACATAAAAGGGTTTCAGTCTTGTAAAAGTTGCATATGAAAGTTTCCCTCCTTCTTGTTTGTACTTCATATGCAATTTTAGCATGGAATCAATAAGGTAGCGTTTTTGTTTTTTATTTTTGTGTTTTGTATTGGTCTCCTGCTTTCCAGCTGTTGCTCTGCTGACGTCATCTCGACAAAAGAAGGATTCAATTTCTGCGGTATGAAGAGTCTGAATTCGCGATCTGTTGTTAATTGGTTCTCTTTTTCTGATTCGATTGATACCCAGTTTGGCTGACATTTTGTTTTTCATTTTATATCGACGAATTATATCATTGTCAACAACTCTCTTTAAGGCTTCTTTGGTTTTATATGAATCTGCATTTGAATAAACTGTTTCTAGTGAATGACTCAGTAGGTTTAATTCAAAAAGCTTTTTCTTTATTTTTTCTTTATCTTCAACTGAAGTAGAAGGCAGAGCTTCATCAACGAATAAACTAGCTTTGGTTCGCGGCGACGTGTCATTAATAAGTTGTAATTCACTATCTCTGTTTGCTTGTCCTTGTTCGTTATTTATTAGTGATCGTATATCATCGTAAGCTTCAATTTGGCTTTGTAAGTTATTCACTTTGAACTTGTATCGATTTACTTTCTTTTTTAGAGTTTGAATTCTTTATTTATTTATTTATTTATTTATTTAAAGGTCGCTTGTAACAACTATGGTCATTAGCGACCACAAGAATTTACAGTAAATACAATATTAAATCAAAGAATAATAGCTAATCAATTTTAAGAATTTTACAGTATTTTCGTAATCACTTAAACAATCTTTAAGCGTTTTATGCAAATTAACAATACATCTTTCTGAGAGAACAATGGACAATCAATTAGTAAATGTTTTATACTTAAATTACTATTACACCTTGTGCATTTATTTACAGGGGCTTTAGTGATAAGATGAATATGTGTGACATTACAGTGACCTATTCTTAACCTATTTACAACAGTTTCGTCTTTTCTATTGCTAAACTTTAATTTTCTTTTTTCAAAAACAGATTTTCTTATATTGTACAATGCACTAGTATTGTTACTAACCCAATAGTCGTTCCAAATATTCTTTACTTTAAATTTTAGGTATTTTTTAATATCAGTCATACTAGAAATTTTAAGATTACATTCATCAATGTTGTAGCTTCTTTGGCAAGCACATCAGCTTTTTCATTGCCTGGAATGCCTTGGTGGCTGGGAATCCAAATTATTTCTATGAAAGTTATTATTATCAAATCAACTAAGTTTTCTTTTATATTGTTAATTAATGGATCAATATTTTGACTATTTGCTAAGGCAGTTAAACATGATAAAGAATCTGAAAAAATAATGTATTTTTTGGAATTTATAGGATCGTTTTTAATGATTTCTAAGCACTTTAATATAGCTAAGGCCTCACATGTAAAAATTGATGAAAAGTCTGTAGTCTGTACTTGTAATTGTTAAAATCCGATACAATCGCACAACTCGTTCTATTATTTAAAACAGAACCATCAGTAAAATACAATACACAATCATTATATTTCTCAGTAAGTTCAAAATATAAATTTTTATAAACATAATCAGGAGTACTTTCTCGGGGATATTTATTTGCTATAGCTAAATTAATTTTAAATTCAGTTTTATTCCATGGTGAAATTGAACAAGGTATTTGACGAGTAATTATTTCGGGAAAAACAAAACCAATTTCTTTTAGATAATTTCTTACTCTTACTCTTAAAGGCATAGAAAGAGAAGGACGCAGGCTATATTCTAGATCTGACGGTAACGGGGGGTTTAAAAAGGGAGATTGTTTATTGTTTACTATATGTTTTACAGCGTACGTTAGACATTGTTCCTTCCTTCTAAAAACTAAAGGTATTTCGTCAGATTCAACAAGAATGCTATCAACTGGACTTGTTCTAAATGCTCCTAAACTTAATCTGAGACATGAATTTTGAACACTTTCTAAAATTTTTAAAATATTACTAGAAGCTGAATCGTAAATAACTGAGCCATAATCCAATTTTTGTCTTATTAATGCATTGTAGGTATTTTTAATACATTTACTATCTGAACCCCAACTTTTTGACGACAAAATTTTGATGATATTCATCCTATTACAGCATTCAGACTTAAGATTCTTTATATGTGGTACCCAATTTAGTTTAGAATCAAAGGTTAATCCTAAAATTTTTATTTTGTTCACCTCATTTAATCTACAGTTATTTATAAACAAGTTCAATTGATTTCTGTTATAATATTTCTTTGATAAAATCATAAGCTCCGTTTTATATTCTGAAAATTTAAAACCTGTTTTTGTACTCCATTGCCATAACTTGTCCAAAGTGTCTTGCAAATTTTTTTCAGAAATGTTTAAATCATTGCCACTACATACTATTGTTAGATCATCTGCAAATAAGAAACCTTTAACCGGACGTTTAATAGCTTCAAGGACATCGTTTATTGAAATTAAAAATAAAACTACACTCAATACTGAACCTTGTGGAAGACCGTTTTCAGTGGACAGTAAATTTGAGAGAATATCGTTAATTTTAACTCTTATCTGCCGATTTGATAAAAAGTTTATTACGAAAGCTAGTATGTTTCCTTTTAGATTAAACTTTTGTAAAAGCAATATTACCCTATGTTTCCAGACCATCTCGTATGCTTTTTCTATGTCAAGGGCTACTAATATTACTTTATTTTGGTTTGCAAAAGATTTTAGTATGTGATCTTCCAAGAGCATTAAATGATCTATTGTTGATTTGAACTGCCTAAACGCAAACTGAGATGATGATATAAAATTATTACGCTCTAAGTACCATTTCATTCGGATACTTATAATTTTTTCTAAAACTTTGCAGAGGTTGCATGTAAGTGAGATTGGTCTATAGCTTGAAGTCATAGTAGGCAACTTTTGAGGTTTAAGAATGGGAATAACAATTGCCTCTCGCCACAATTCAGGGAAAACTTGGTTCATCCAAATATAGTTATAAATATCCAGAAGCCGTTCTAAAGCTAAAATCGGAAGTTTTTTTATTAAAATGTTTGAAACATTATCCGGACCAGCGCTATAATTACCTAGTTTTGGAATAATAAGTTTAATTTCATCCATAGTTATAATTTTGTTAATAGGATTACTATTATCAAGAGTGTCAAAATCTGAATGGCTCTCTTCAATGTCTTTCATAAATTGTAAAAACTCTGGGCTATAATTATTTGAGCTAGAATTTGCTGCGAAACCTTTAACTAATAATTCAGAAGTGAGTATAGGATCAGAAGTTAGTTGCCCCTGATTGTTTTTTAAAACTATGACTTCTTTTCTCCTTCTCATTCCGTTAATAGAATTTATTTTATTCCAAATTAATCCTGACGATGTTTGACTATTAATCGAAGAAATAAAACTATTCCAATTTGTTTTCCTACTATCCTTAAAAACCCTTCTAGTTTTAGCTCTCAATTTACGATACTCAATTTTTAATAATTCTTCTTTACGCCTGTCATCTTCATTAAGTTCTTGAATAATTTGTTTATTTATATTTTCTTTTTTAACTTTTATATATTTTCTATATATTCGTTTCGTTTCTTTTAAAGATTTAGAACATTGATCATTCCACCATGGAACTTGCTTTACTCGTAACTTTCCACTAGTTTTAGGAATGTATTTTTCAGCAGAATCAATTATTATTTGGTTAAATTCATCGACAACCTTATTTATACAAATATTTGAAGTGAGATTAAGCTTTTCCAATTTTTTAATTTGATTTTCTATTTCGTTACAAAAATTAAACCAATCAGCTTTAGAGTATATCCAATGCTTGGGAACCATTTGTGATTCAGGGCTTGAAGTTAATTACAGTAGATAATACTATCGGAAAGTGGTCACTGTCGTACAGGAAGTCTAATGCATTCCAGTCGAAATGTGCAGTTATATTCCGCGAAGCAATAGACAAATCAATGTTACTCGTATGACCATTACTGCTGTTGAAATGTGTAGGTAGATTTTTATTCAGCAGAATCAAATTGTCATTTGAATCCAACCACTCGGCTACTATTTTTCCCCTAGAATCACAATGACTAGAACCCCAATTTAAGTGATGGCTATTAAAGTCACCTAGAATGAGAAATGGAATAGGAAGCTGATTAATTATATTGTTAAGCTCTGTGTCACAAATGAAACAACTATTAGGCAAGTAAATATTACAAATAGTAATCGCAAGTGGAAATTTTATTCGTACTGCAACTACTTCATAACAACTGTTGACATTTATTAGTTCTGGTAGCGTGTGAAACTTAACATAAGTAGCAACGCCGCCACTGGCAATACTGCTTTGTATGCGATTTTTATAAAAACATTTATAGTTTTTTAGACTGGCATAATAAGTATTTTTAAAATTAGTTTCTTGAACACAAAAACATATAGGATTTATCTCGTTCAAAAGTAACTTAATATTTTCATATCTAGCGTGGAAACCATTTGTATTCCACTGCAAAATTTTCATAGTAATGGACTTAAAATGTATTATATAATAAAGGTAACAAAAAAAAAAATAAGCGAAGTGGGAAAATAAACCTTGTAAATTGAAGTATAAAAATATGAATATAAAATATTACTTATCTTTCCTAAAATTTAATTCCTGAAGCTTTCTTGCGAATCTCGAGCACCTATTTTTTAAATTTCTATTTAGTTTGGGATGCAAAAATAAACACATTTTAATCAAATCATCCGTATTATCAGTATAATCTTGTATAACGTCTCGAATATTTTTTTTACTGCGGGTTTCGTTTAGAAGATTCCTAAATTCGTCCAAAGTTAAGGGAAACTGGGGGAGGGTATTTTTACTAGTTAATTCCATAAATTCATTTGTTACATCATTCCATACTTGTTCTTCCGATCGATTGTCCAAAGTCTTCTTTTTCTTCTTCAGCGCTTTCTTGGTAGTTACTTCTTCATCCACAGAAAAATTGCTGTCAGTATCATTTGTGAGGTCACTCAGTGGTATATTTAATTCCATATTCGTATCAACTGGGTTCCAGTCCGATTGCGAAGGTTCCGAGGTCGTATTTGAGTGTATTCTCTTTATACCCTTGTTCTGGTCCAATATAGTCGAAGGGAAATTTAATATTTGCGACTGGGGTTTTGAGGTATCTTCTAAAATGGGGATAGTGTCATCACTAATAACCTGTGTATTGTTTTGAATATTTACAGCTGCAGTTTGAGCACCTTGAGGACAAGATTTTGCTAAATGTCCCATAGTGTAACACACAAAACACTTCATAGATTCGTTAGAAATGTAAATCCAATAGTTCGTATCTTCATATTGAATTTGTAGTGATTCGGGAAGTTTTTTCTCGTCCTCTGGAGAAACATATAATTGACGTCTGAAACTCATGATGTGGGAAAACCCAGCGTCCGGGATACCAACTTTCATGAACGAAATAGGACTCAATATTTTAACATTAATTTCATTAAACTTTTCTATAAGAATCTCGTGGGGAATTATAGGGCAGACGTTGGACAAAACAATACGCTTGTTTCTTGATATCAAAGGTCGAATTTCCAAGACATGGTCCTTAATTTTCACTTTTTTAGTCACTTTCACGAGTTCGTCAACAGTTTCTTTAGAGTCCATGTAGACGCATATTCTCGAATTTGAAATCCTTGAAATGAAACGTATTTTCGATGACTTTGTAACTGTAGATAACGAAATAAGATAGTCTCTCAACATTAATCCATCAATGGAATCAATAACTATGGCTTGGTCCTTCTTTGGGTACATGATTTTAGAGGTTACATTGGCATAACTCACAGTAGGTATACTAGTAATGTTTTCCATATTTAATTAGGTGCCCCTGCAGGCAGGAGCACCCGCGATAATTAGTGTGATAGGTAGTTACTATAGGCGCGAGTTGTGCGTAGATCGGGCAGCGATAACGCGTGGACCAGTCAGCACGGTGGTCGCGGGGTAACTGTTGAATTTCTTTATTTAGTAGTGAAACCTTTTTTTTTTGCCAAAACTGAATTCTTCCTACGTAATACGATGTTATATTTTAGTGTCTCTTCTTGTTTCGTGTCATGTTGTTTAGATAAGTCTGCTTGTTTCATTTTCGCAGCATTTTTCTTCTTTTTTCTCTTTCCTTCATTAGTTAATTCTTTGGCCTTTTTTTTTGTCTATCTTTTACCTTCTGCAAATGTTGTTTTCTTATATTTTCGTATTTTTCTGGGTTCTCTCGTTTCAATTTCTCAATATATTTTTTCTGCCGTTCTGCAGCTGTCATTGGCATCTACAACAAATTACAACAGTATGCTTTAAAAAATTGTATTTATAAAAAATATTTCATTTTCATTTGTATGATAAGGACTTTATATTGTATATTATATATTTACGATATTTCACAAAACGAGCCCAAATATAAAACTTCGTTTAATTCAATTTAGCCGTTTAGACTCTAGAGCTGATAAATAGGTAAGTATCTAGCTCGATTTTCTTTTTTCAATTCAAGTTTTTCAAGTCACACGGCAGATTTGTATGGAAATGCGAACCAAAAAAAAACTATATTTTTAATCCATGCTGGTGATTAGAAAACCGGTTCACAAATTTTGGGATTATTCATTACGTTTTATAAAGACATACACGGTAACTAGGTAGGTACACATTTTACACACAATTTTACAACGTAATCTTTATTTTACTACCCACTACCTACAGTACTTACCTACTTACTGCATGAAACATCCAAAATTTCTTGACGTCAAGAAAAACGTCACGAAATTTTGTCAGGAAAATCAGACACGCTTCGTATTTTCGTAACTACATCGAAAGTATCTATTAGATCCAACAACAAAAGGTTTTTTACTATTTATCACCTTTACCAGAAAGTTTAGTACATATTTGATCATAATATAACTTACTTTTTGAGTCGAAACAAGTCAGGAAATATTTTTTCTAGCACTTTCACTTCGATCGCTCCGGGTGTTTTGCTAAACTGAGAGTCAGTACAAAATGGCGGCAATATTGTCTCATTGTCTATGGAATGAATGGGGTTGCCATATTTGCAAAGTACAAATTCCTACCTTGAGAAACGGTTCCGGTGATGGAAATTGCGTCAAGAAATGTGTCACGAAAATTATTGAAAAATGGAGGGACATTTAATGTTTTCGACTTTTAAATAACAGAAAGGGTATAAAAAAGCTCAATTGTGATTTTAAATAGTGACAAATATTATATAACTTTAGATAAGATCAAATCCCTTTATAAGAATTTGAAAATATAGGTTTCACGAAGACATTATATACCATGGGGTAGGGTAGGGACATATATCGTTTTTATATGGGCGGATATTTGACTGCTCAAAACAAATTATTTTTTTAAATTTGTTTTAATACATATATGAGTTCAAACGTCTTTAAAGAAACAGGATTGACCCGCACAACAATTTGCGTAATACGACTTCCGATAAGAAGCTTTATTTAATTCATAATAACGTTTTTCATGAGTGGACAACAACATTTTCTGAAAGTGGACAACTTTTTAAGAAATAAGTAAACACTGAAAAGGTGACATCTTGTCTCTAGCTACCGTTTTCACACCGGGTAAATGTAATGATATTTTCAGCTCTGCACCGGATAATGCTTCTGTATGGATCTTTTTGCCATTATGTAACTCCATCTTTACTTTTGTAATATGAAGCTCTATTTTGGCGCAGTTCCGAAAGCTGTAAATCGTCATCACTATCCGACTCAGAACAAGGCAACTCAGCTTCAAATTCGCTATTTGTATCACTTTGGATGCTCAAAAGATCGGAGTCATTTTCAGATTCTTGCTCAAAATTCTCATTTTCTGACTCAGACAGCGAGTGCTCTCAATATATCTGACTTTGTCAATTGAGACATTCCTTTATAAATTGATATCTGTAACAATTAATTCTAATATAGGACACTTAAACAATAATAAAAGACAAAAAATGTTCAACTATGTAACATACCCTTATAACTACGCGCAGAACGAGGTGGGTTTTGTGATGCCCGCGCGTACTTATAACTCGCGTATCTAGCTTGGTGGCTGTCACCGGACTAACTTAATGGCGTCAATCGAAGCGGCAACGTCGCATCTCCAGCTACTCAGAACATGTGGTCCCGCGCTTTTATAGTTTAGAAATAATTGTTAATTTTCGAGGACTGGGGTGTGTCATACCCCACGTAGTACACGAAAGGTTAATTGCGCATCATACTTTTCATTCATTTTTTTATTTTGTTTTTTATAGTCACCCTATCAATGAGATTCTGTAACAAATCGTTTGAACAATTGATTGACATTACAACACCAACGTCGTTCTGAAGCGATGGAAGACTGTAGATTTTTTATCACTTGTGATAATTTTCTCATTTTCTCGCAGGCGCGTTTTTGAGCCCTTAAATTTTTCAGTTTTTGTTGTTTAATTTGTAACCGTCTCCTAAGAATGACAATTGTTTTCTTCATCTTTTTCTTTCTTGGGGTATTTTCCAATGCAAGAACGTTAGCTGTAGAGGTACTGGGAACCGGTGATATATCTCTGTAGACATGTGACGACACAAGGCGTTTTGCAACAACCTGCAACCTGTTTACAACCTGCAACCAAAAGTTAATTAATACATCACTAGTTGTTTTGGCTGACTAGAGGCTTAAAGGAGTATATGCTTATAATCTAAATCGTGACTCTATGGCCTGGCATATACAGCCGCCGTCAAGAAAAAAATTAAGTAAAGATAAAAAACTATCGGAGATATACCATCCTTCAAGATTCATCCCGCGGGATCCTCATCATCCACACAGTAGTGATAACACACGCACACACACACTCACGTACACACACAGACGACTTACATAAACGTGTGGATCGGTCACGGTCACCGCTCCGACCAATTCTACCTAGAATTCGGAGTGAAAACCCTGATTGAAGTAGAGATAGCGATTTTATTCATGGTGCAAGTGTTATAATATCTTTGATATATGGGCCTTTCTCTACTAACCGGAAACTTGTCTATTGACAGTTGTCCCAACCCTATTGTTCTTGAAAATTAAAAATATAATATATCAAGATAGATAGATAGTTATAATATAAATACATATAAACAAGACACCATTGTAATTTTCCTTTATTTTTCGAATTATAGGCAACTTTGTAAAAAAATACGGCAGAGGACTGTTTTGCCACCCAGAGGACTGATTTTTCCACCCAGAGAACAGTTTATGTCAATGTTTATATGAAGAAAAACACAATATTAATTATTAAATGTAATCAAATAAATTCTCTTCTTTATTGAATACTGTATAACATACAGAATTTAAATACTTATATTTATCAGGAAGTAATTGCGAGCTTAGCTCTCTAACAGCCGCACTCAGAGACGTTTATTAACTTAGCCGTAATCAGTATTTAACTAATGGACATTAAATCTCTTAATGAAGAGTGTCTCCCAGAGTCAAAATTTATTGGATCGTTAGTTAATGACAAAATCAATCATTCGTAGGGCGGTGCATCTTCGAATTATGTTGTTGATTGCATAAAAACTTCGAGAAGGTGTAGCCATACTTAAAATTAATTAATATAAAACTGTAAAGTTTTTATTTAATAAACACCAGAAACCATGTAAAATAGTTATAGGGCTAGAATTTAATTAATTAACAAAGAAAATCGGCAAAAAATAGCCAAAACAGCTATTTTAAGAATATTTTGGTAAAAGAATTTCAATTTGGTTATATGGCATTACAGTTGTTAACTGTAAAATCTTCGCGGGCGGCGAGCGCGGTAAAATTACAAAAAATCTAAAGTTTGTTGTACTGTGTACTTATTATTGTGATTTTGAATTGTGTTTCAAATTATAAAATTACTATTATGGTAAATATATGATTAACAAAATTGAAATTCGTTGTTACTTTAACAATTTACCGAAGTATTTTGTAATATGATTTATGTTTCAACGTAGGATGTCGAAGCAAAAGGGACTCGAAAAAGAGATCCTAATTTTACTGCCGATGAAAAGGCTCTACTGGCGCAGTTAGTTAAGAAGTCACCAATTATTGAAGCCAAGCTCACGGACGGTCAATCAATAGCGAAAAAAAAAACATGCTTGGACTTTATTAGCCCATGAATTTAATTCAAATATAAATGCACACAAGGTAGGTAATGAGTTTTTCTTCGTTAAACATAATTTGCTAACTATTTAGTTTTATCTATTTTACTAAATGAGTTTGACTACCTATATTTCTCTCGTTTCAATTTCAGCGTGATACTGCTACCTTGAAAAGAGCGTGGGATAATTTAAAAGCTACAACCCGAAAAGCTCGTGCTTCACAAAGTGGCAACTTATACAGAACAGGTGGTGGACCTTCGGCTCCTCCCCCTCCGACTCAACAGGGAGCCATAATGAGCATGGTAGAAGAAGTGGGTAGTCATGCAAAACCAGTTTAAAGATTAATTAATAATAAGTACCTATATGTGGTCTTATTTTATTTCATCAGGGGATATTGTGGTAAAAAATTTGGCTAAAGTATATAACTTTATGTAAAATTAACTACAGATAATTTGGGTACAAAAAATATATAAGTATCATAAAGGAAATAATAGTAAATAAAAGTTGTATAATATGTTGTGGCTTGTAACTTGTTTTTAATCAACGTGTTTCATTTCAGGCTGCACATGTTATGATTTGCGAAATTAACAATCCATTTGATAGCGATGGAGTTGTTTTAAGCAATATTAATGAGCATAAATATAACACTTCTCCATGTATCGGTATGCCATGAGTTATTTAAAAGAACATATTAACACAAATAATGTATGTTGTTGGTAAATTGAAGTTTACTTTATTTTTAAGTGGTTTTGGATAACGAGCTGGAGTTGTGGAGGAGGATGTAGCTAAACTCAGTGGAGACGAAACAGAAGATAAATCTACAAGTAAAAGCCTTCAATTAAGCCCATCGGACAATACATGTGTGTATTATACAAGATTATGTAACCTTTGTCAAACATTTGATCTATTTTAAAATTTAAATAGATAATTCATATTACATCTTAATTTTAGATGAGAATTCATCAACTCGTAGACCTACCGATTATATTCGACGGGAAGCTGTAATGCGAATAAAATTATTAGAAAAAAAAAATAGAGATGCAAATTCTAAAAAAAACAAGTAGGTATACTAACTAAAGGTTATTTGTATCTCATTTGTATATTTGTTATTAGGTTTACTTAATTATGATACTGTCAATAAATGTCATTTGAATCACTTTACAGTTAGAAGTAGAAAATATGAGAAGGGAGACAGAAGAAATAAAACGAGAAGCGGCAAAATATTTATTAGAAAAAAATAAACTAGAATATGAAAAAGCAAAATTAGAATTAGAACAGTTACAAAATAGTAATAAATTAAAAGAATTATTTTATATTGTCTTTTATTATTCCAACTCAAAAACTTGTATTTCCATATATAATATATAATACATAATGATATTTTTCTATTTTTATATATATAATCATATTTCTCTCTTATTATGATGAAATAAAGACGAAATGTGTTTTTCTGAAAGACAAAATGTTTTATTAATCAACGTTTTCATACATCGTATTTTCACTTATGTATCACAATATACAATCATAAAACTAACCTGAAAGACAAAAAAACAACATTTAATGCCTTTACTTCAGGTTTTGATATTTTACAGGAAATAAGATTTTTACACATTCATATGAAACAGAATCATGCCGCCAATGCACTGACAATGACATTGACAATTACTTTTTTATTATAATGTTTTAGCGGCAAATTTAACACAGATAATAATAAAGGAAAACAGTACTAATCTAGTGTTTTTCTTTACATCTCCCACCCTCCGAGAGAAAAATTGCACAATAATTGTTCGATTAGGAGCTTAACACTGCTGGAGATAGCTTTGTAATATGGTAAAGATTGGATTCTGTCTTCTTATGTCCGGCATCAACTTCATAGATAGAGTTAGAAATTTTTAGGTCTGTATGGACCGATCCTCAATTCGTCCATTTTCTTCCGGTTCAATCGATTCCCATTTTCGACATATACTCTGTCTCCCTCTTCGAATGTATAATCTTCTCTACCTAAGTCATATATTTTCTTATTGTATTCGTGAGATTTTATTGAATTTTGAAGAGCTAGTTCTCTATCTCTTTTTAGATCTTTTGTAAGTCTTGATTTTAACTCACGTGGCAAAATATCCACATTTTCGCCCTCTAAAAGGTATTTTGGAGTATACTTTGTGACTGTATGTTCTGTTTCGTTATATTTTTCAACACATTGTTTTGCAACAGATGTCCAGGCAAACTTTTTATCATTTTCGTTTATTTTGCATCTTATCCTGTTGACTAAAGTTTGATTTAGCCTTTCATTGAAAACGTTTGAAAATGGGGCGTCCACAGCTGTAAATATTATTATGTTTTTCTTTTTCAGGAAATCTTTAAATTCTTTGGAATTTATGCCAGGGTATTGTTCTGTTAATACCATATCAATATTATAGCTTTGTGTCACATTTTTAATAAGCTTAATAAAGTCACTGGTGCTTTGATTCCTTGACGTCAATATAAGCATATCTCGTAAAATGATCAACCAGAAGATGCAAATACTTTTTTGTAGACCTTGATCCTCCGAAACCACCAATGGTATCAATTGATACAATTTGAAATGGGCGTGTTGCTGGACCTAAATGTGACATCAGACCAAATTTCGATTTTCTTCTAGATTTATTATTTACACAAATCTCACATTCATCACAAATCTTCTTAATATTTGCTATAATATTTTTTGCTGTATAGAAAGGTGTTATTTTAATTATCATCTGGGTTCTTCCAATGTGACAGTAAGTATTGTGGACATTTTTAATCAGTGCTTTGCTAAATTCTTCTGACAATATGATTTTTTTTTATTCTTTTTGTAGTAGATTTCATTCTCTATTATAAACTTAGATTTTTCATTTTGTATATCGAGATTTGTGTGTTGGTCCCTTTTTATATTTTACAAGGTAATAAACTTACAACTTTTAAAAAATCATCAGTATTATCACAAGGATCCAGAACTGGATTCCGGCTTAATCAGTCTGCTTCTTGATTTGATTGTCCCGGATTATATTTTATTTTAAAATTATATTGAGACAAATAGTATGTCAAATCACCTAGTTTTTCATCAGTTCTAGCCTTGATCTTCAGATTTTCCAATGGTTTATGATCTGAATATACCACAAATTCTTTTCCCATTAGCCAGTGCTGCCAGTATTTTATCGCCTCTTTAATTGCCAGACATTCTAAATATATTGCCTTTTTTTTCTTTTGAGTTTCTGTCAACTTTTTTTAAGAAGTAAGCTACAGGTTTGTCGACCCCGTTTTTATCTTCTTGTTTTAATACGGCTCCAACTCCTTTAATACTCGCATCTGTATAAATTTTTATTTGTTGTTCCGGATCAAATATTTTTAGAATTGGTTTGGAACATAGTAATTCTTTTATTTTGTTAAATGATTCCTGGCATTCTGTTGACCATATGAATTTTACATCTTTCCGTAGTAAATTGTGTAATGGATTCAGGATATTATTGCACTGTGTGGCACAAATTTATGATAAAAATTCACTTTTCCAAGGAACTGGCGTATATTTTTTCTTGTTTCTGGGACTGGAAAGTTTTTAACCGCTATTAAATTATCTTTGAGAGGGCTAACTGAATTATTTTCTATTATGTGACCCAAATATTTGGCATATCTATTTGCAAAAATACATTTTGAAAATTTCAGTCTAAATCCTTCCATTAACCCTTAGCTACCTAACGTGTTTTTGAGTAACACTACCACCTAACGGCGGTCATGGTGACCCCTGACATTGTTTTTTAATTTTAATATTTAATAATAGTGTAAATGAAAATAAATACACATTGGCTATAAACTTTAGACTTTTTTATTTTAATCAACTTTTACAAACTCTAAAAATTATTAGTTTTAGTAATAATAATTAACATTTAACATTAACATTAAACATTTTAGAAAAAAATAAAGGCATCTTGAAAATCGGAGATCGGTAAGGAATACAAACTTAAACTTAACTTACTCAAGTATTTTAAGTTACTAAGATATATAATCTACTAATAAAAAATAATAATGGCACTCTCAAATCACATTTTCGGTAAAATTGCAAGTGAACAGTAAACATTCACAATTTTGGCGACATTTTTTACACATTTTTTGCGAGCACTCAACGCAAATCGGTTTTTTACATTGAAAACACGTGATATGTTTTACGTTTTTTTTTTGAATCACAGTTGAACAAGTCTTCCTAACTTCAAACTTTTCGATGTTATTAGTTGATGGTGTGTTGAGCACTTGGTCTATCTTCTGTACGCGGCGTATAGTATCTTGAAGTTCACGATGCAAGCCAGGTTTATTCACGCGTCGTTCCAAATGCGGTTTAACTAGATCTTCCGCTAATTGTTTCATGAAATGAATCCTACGCACTTTAGCCTGATCCTTATTCAATAATATATGCATTTGTGGCTGAGATGTCCAGCATCCTATAAAATATTGCCATCGGCCATCGTTGGGTTCGCCTAGAAGTTGAGTACACAGCGCATTTCTGATCTAGCATATCCACTCCACCTTTGGTGCTGTTATAAAACATAATCATTTCCGGTTTTTGTGTGTTTGTATCAAGGCTTGCTGTATGGTGCATGCTGGATAAAAGAAGTACTGATTTATTAGCTTTCGGTACAAATGACAACAAAGTTGCATCTGACGTAAACCCAAAAATTGACGATCAGACTTCTCGATGACGATTGGGGAGAAATTGTGGAATTTCTCGTTTGTTTTTCTTCATGGTGCCTACTAACGTTAGCTGTTTTTGTTTAAGGATTGTCATGAGCTCCAGAGAAGTGAACCAAAGACAACTGACTGTCACATTCCTGTTGGATCCTTCTATCGAAGACACTAATCTCAATACAGACTGTGTAGGTTTGCTCAGTCTTTGGTATTCAGTCGGTAAACCTTGGCCATCAGAGTATTTTCCTAAATATATATACGCATCCAGCAAGTAACCAGTAGTAGCATCAGTTATACACATAATCTTGAGGCCGTATTTGTGAGGTTTTTTGGGAATGTACATTTTAAAACGGCATCTACCTCGAAAAGCTACCAGCATTTCGTCTATACAAGCGTAGCTTCCAATGGAACATATATTTTTACAGTTTTCTATCAACTTATAAAATAGTTGAGATATTGGTGCAGCTGCATCACTACTACGGCGTTCATCTCGGGTAATTGCGTCATCAAAGCGAAGGCAATTGAGTAGAGCTTCGAATCGGTTTTTGCTCATTATACAGCGATAGATGTCTCTGCCTGAACCGTCTGTGCTGTACCAGCATGAATAGTGGGTGCGGTTTTCTTTGAAGATTGCGGTATAATACAGCATACCAATGAATGCTTTAAGTTCAGTAACATCTATATCCTGAACACATGTTTGAATTTTATAGTTTGGTCGAATTTTTTGTATTTTTTCATTTGTGTGCTTCACAATGATATCAAGCATCTCATCTTCAAATAACAGTCGCCAAATATCAATAGGTTTTGTATTCGAATGCAGAATACACCTGTAGGAAGGTTTGAGCCCAGGTGGTTGTTGAATAATATTATGCAGCAAAGTTCGAGACCGCGATGTAGGTGGATGAGCAGACCAACGATTTTTGCCAAAGTAATTTCTATATCTTGCAATTGGAACATCGTCGTCAGAAGATGAATCTTCCATCAGCGATGAGTTCCTATCATCTTCATCTTGTTGTTGCAACTCATCAACTTCCGAGTCCGAGTCAGAGAGACTGTCACCTGCAATTACATGGTCCACTAGTACGTCTTCAACATCACTGCAGTCTTCATTGGGTAGTTCCGGCACATATTCGTCGCGTTCGGTGTCCGAATCAGACTCTTGCAACCATTTCTCAATATTTAGCTCTCTTCTATACATTATTAACCTACAAAAACAATTTATGAAAATTTCATAAAAATATCATAACCACCTAACAGCGGTCAACACGACCGCAACTAAAATATAATTACCTGTAATTTTGGCGCGCGCAAACGTGTAAGCTGGTCGAGTGCTCAGCGCGTACTGCAGAGCGTACACACAGAGAGTACACAGAGTCACAAACGCGTCACTCGCATAGCAACAGAGTAATTCAAAAAACAATAACCATTGGAGTCACTATGACCGACATTAGGTGGTTAAGGGTTAATATTGCCTCAAGTAGTTTTGATACATGTAGTATATGTCCCTCAAAAGTTTTTGAATAGACTAAGATATCATCAATAAAATTGACTGCAAAATCTGAGAGTTTGTGTTTTCTTATAATATTGGTCAATATTCTTTGAAAAATTGCTGGAGATGTTCTTAAGCCGAATGGAAGGCAGGTCCATTGGAAATGTCCTTCTTGGGTAACAAATGCCGTTTTGTGTCTATCTTGAATTTTTAAAGGAATTGACCAAAATGCTGAATTTATATCAAAAGTAGAAAAAAAATTACAGTTCACGGTCCTTACCACTAAATCCTCGATCAAAGGGAATGGCTGTGGTTGAGGAACAACGATTTTGTTCAACTCTCTAAAATCTATACATAGCCTAATTTTCTTATCATCTTCTTTCTTGTATGCCAAAGTCACTGGAGCAGCGAATGGGCTATAAGATTCCTCAATCAAATTCTTCTCCAGTAGTTTTGATACTTGGTATTCAGTTTCTTTTCTATCATCAGCTGTGCACCTGTATGGACGTTGTAACAATATTTATCTACTATTAAATCTATATGAGCTTCATAATCACGTACAGTCCCAACATCATATTTGTTCTTAGCAAAGACTGCTTTGTATTTCTCTATTAGTTTATCAATTTCCCTTTGTTGGTACACATCCAAATGGTTTACTGAAATTTCAAATTTGTCGATGTTTATATGTTCATTAAAGTTCACATCCCATTTGTTCGTATAATTAACTCCTTGTTCCAGTAGCCCAGCATATGAAGAAACATCTTTTATATTTTTGTCACCTAGTGCATCAGGAATTTTGACATATTTTGTTAAATTAGAATTGATATTTTTTATATTTTCTTCATTTAGGAACTTGTCTTCTTTTGGATTGTTATATTGTATTATATTTAAATGTTCATTTTGAATTAATCTGAACTTTTTTATACAATCCATGCCAATGAGAAAATCATAATGAAAATTCTCATTTTCTATGACAAAAATATCCATAATTCTTTCCATATTAAATATTTTAATTTTTAGAGATACCATTACCTTTTGTTTTTTTCTCACCATAAATAGTTTTCAAGTTTGCTGTTCGTGTAGTACTTATATCATTTGTCCTTTGTATCTTCAATAATTTTGCATTAATTAATGAGACATTTGCACCTGAGTCATAAATTCCACAAACTTGTAAAGTGTCGTTTAATAGTAAAGGTACTTTTATTAATGGTGGTACTTCTAGTTTTTTGGATTCTCATTATTTAGTTCAATTTCCAATTCAGAGTTGTTTACACTTTTCACAATACCTTTTTTATTTTTTTCTTTGAACCAACAATTTTCCTCCAGATGGAAACGTTTACCTTTTTACTCGGAGACACAAATTTGGCATGGCTTTTTTTCTTCAATTTTTTTTTATTTTTATATCAGGGTATGTGTAAGGTTTTTTATCATATTTATTCTTTCCAACGACATGTTCTAGTTTTCCCAATTCATTGTACAGATCTTCAGTTTCGTGTAAAGTCTCCCGGTCAATCTTGTCATAATTAGGTAAACCTGCTGCTATAAGGTCTATTAGTGTTCCTGTATCAATCGACTTTCTCACTTCTAGTAATAATTTTTCTTTTTTTAAAGCATAATCAAGCAATGAACCCACTTGATACTTAAAAGCAAGAGCATATCTGATGGGTGACCATACTTTATTTCCAAATGTATCGCTGAAATTTTTCTCCCATTTGTTCCACTCTGATTCCACTGTAAACTTCATTAGCATACAGCTGTACCAATCCATACTGGAGTGTTCCAAAAAGTTTTTGAATATTTCAATTTTCTTTTTGTCTTTGACATTCCTTGTAGAAACTTTTAATCCACTGGTGAGCATTTGCATTTTTGCCATTAAATTACTCAATCATAAAGTCTTTTGACATTATTGCTAAATTTTGAGTTTCACATGTAGTTTGTTTTTCCTCGAGAAATTTTTCCAATATTTTTTCCAATGTTTGATTTGAGCTACTAGATAAAGACTTCTAATCATTTATGTTTTCCATAATTTCCTCCAGGTATATGTCATTAAACTGCAAGTTTTGTCCTTCATCCAAATATGTTTTAGATATCTCGTCGGTTAAGTTTATCCATATTTTTCTGCTCTGGTGTCTTTTATTCAATGTTTTTCTCACCTTGGCATAGTTTGAAGTATTTATAATAACTTGATGTAAGCTTGCAGGCTGATATTCATCCGGTATACTGAAAACTTGTCCAGTAGGTGTTCCAATTGAGGTTATGCAAATAATATTTGATTTTCCATCTGCTGAAGATTTTACAGCAAAATCAAACCTCAACTTTTCCATAATTCATTCAATATTTGCAGAAAATGTTGTTTTATAGTGATATTTCTCTCTTATTGTGATGAAATAAAGACGAAATGCGTTTTACTGAAAGACAAAATGTTTTATTAATCAACGTTTTCATACATCGTATTTTCACTTATGTATCACAATATACAATCATAAAACTTACATGAAAGACAAAAAAACAACATTTAATGCCTTTACTTCAGGTTTTGATATTTTACAGGAAATAATATTTTTACACATTCATATGAAACAGAATCATGCCGCCAATGCACTGACAATGACATAGACAATTACTTTTTTATTATAATGTTTTAGCGGCAAATTTAACCCAGATAATAATAAAGGAAAACAGTACTAATCCTGTGTTTTTCTTTACACACATATATATTAAGTACATAGAAGCAGCCTTGCAAGGAGGCATCTTATTCCCAAGCTTTAGCACACAAACATTCTTTAACAATTTTTTTCAATTTATTAAATAATTTTACCGTTTTCTGGTATTCTATTGTGGGTGTATACATTTAAAAATTAGTCTGATCACTCATCACAGGTATATCTAACTTATTTTTATCGCTTTTTTTTTTAATTATTTAGATTCTTTCTGACATACAACACATTGTCCAAAATGAATTGTGAAGCGACTGCCAAAATACCTATTTCTTTAAAATTATCTCTGAATGATTTGAAGGAAATTTATGATTTGATAGCTCGGGATGGAAATAATGATGACATCTTATTAATAGAACAGCAGTATAGCTCGCTTCTACAGCACCAATAATGTATTCATGTCAGCAGTGGTTATATCTTATAGAAGGATGCTGTTAGGCATACTATGAAAATAACTAAAATAAACTAGTTGTGATGTGTCTTCATCAGAAATGCTACAGAACTTAGCCTATCTGCAAGCTTTGAAATATGAGGACCCCACTGTAATTTCTAAACAACCTAGTGTTATTCCTAGAATACAGTGGTATCCAATTAAATAATTTTCTCATCATTTACTAGTACATTGGTTTGTACCTGCCTAACATTTGGCAAGCTAAACTTTAAAATTCAAATAATAATTTTCCGATTAAATGTTTAAACACTATATATGGTTATGTGAAGAATCTTTCCACCAATGATTGCCGCATCAGGAAACCGTTGCTGTTGGGATTTTCACTTATTTCTGTGACATCAACTTCAGAAATATTTTCAACAGTTTCCCAATTTGATGGCACTAGATCATTTGCTAATAGAGCTTTATTGTGCAGTGTTGCACATGCACATATTATTGCCACAACTGTATCAATTTTAACTCCCATCCCCAATTGGAGACAAGGAAATCTTCTTTTTAATATACCAAAAGCTCTTTCAACTGTGTTTCTGGTTTTGATTTGGCTTTTATTATAATTTTGTTGAGGTATTGAATTAGGGGATAAAAATGGTGTCAAAAGAACATTGCTAACAGCATACCCGCTATCCCCTAAAATAATACCTCCTAACTATTAGATTTTTTTTGGTAAATTAATACACAAAAGTACAGGCACCATTTTATTAGCAGAGCAAAAGTTGTGTTTTACATATTGCCATAGATATAATAATCATCCCCTTCCCTCCTTTCAAAAATAAATTTAAAAGTTCCCCTACGATCTACTAGAATGTCTTCATATAACACCCTCCATACCCCTTTTTTCCACACAAACTATCGAAAAAATTCTTTTTTTATAAGGTCATGTAATTTTTTTAATGATTTGAATAAAAATTATGACCTTGATATATTCAACTCATCAGTTACTGGCACAAAAAGGCCATTATCAAAGCACTGGTTTGAGGCTGTTCTCTAACTGTTGATTCATTGCTAACTGCCTTGTTTAATATGAAAACTATTACGTGTACCGTTTTAAAACTTTTCAATATGTACTTTTTATTATGTATATTATCTTTGTATTTTAGTTTCACTTGTCAGAAAAGCTTTTGTTGCTACTTAGTTTTTAGATGCGGAAACGTGTAAATAGTGCTAAGACTGTATATAGCATTTAATTTTGTAATAAATATGTATGTTTAAACTGTATGTTTTCCTAAATAAAATAAAATAAAATAAATAAAATCATAGATTACTTCACAGACTAACACATATTACCATAGAGTAGTGCACAGATCATGAAGTAGACAAAGTAAATATACTCAACACTAACTCACCGCTAGTGAGCCTTTGTTTCATAGCACTACTATTGTAAATGAAGCTATCATGAGTGCTGCCTGGCGAGCTACCAAATCATAAAATTCTAAATTTGGTCCTGTCACTGCTTGGACATTGACTGAAAACCAGCCTTTTCTATTTCTCTACACTTCTGAAGTGATTCGTCCGGGACTTTTATTTTAACATGTGTGCAATCAATGCACCCAATCATCCCAGGAAAGTGTGCAATTTCATAGAATTGTTGTCTGTAACAAAAATATAATATTAAAATTACATAATTATAATATAATCATTGATGTAGTGTAAATAATAATATTATAATAATACATTAGCTTGGCACAAATTAAGTTCAAAACTAATAAAATATATCTTACTTTACAGTGTTAACACCCTGCATAGTAGCCGGGAACTTGACAAAATCTTGCATTTTCATAGCAATTAATGCAAAAACTTTGCTGACAATTCGTGAGACCGATTGCTGACAGATATCAATCACATCTCCTTCAAGCTTCAATAAAAAATTAGCAACATACAAATAATATTATTAACAGCACATAGTAAACTCTCATGATTCTAGTTTTGTTTATTATTTTACTATAATTTAGACACTAACCTGAAAACTACCTGTAGCGAAATATCTTAAGTTAGCAGAAGCATTATTTCGGGAGCAAATGGCAATCCTCTTCTAGTAGGTCTATTCAAATCCGATTCGATCATAGGTAATATTAAGTTTTTTACAACATCCGGAGTGAATCTATATCTAGCATGGAATTCTTGAATTGAATATTTAGTGAAAGGATCCGAATAATCTCTTAAATAGCGTCTTAGTCCCACATATCTGAATCTTCTAGAATAATTTCCAAAATCTATAAAGTCCATCTGATTAGACATTTTGCATAAAAATAGTGAAAAAACGTAGGTAGGTAGTAATATTTAGTAGGTAGCGTATTGCAAGTAAAATTCAAATCACAATGTCAATTTTTTTCAAAAAACAAATACATAACCTCAAACTCAAACGTCATAATCCACAATTAGCAAGCTAAATAGAGGTTTTGCTACCTTTAAATTTAATTGTCATTAAGTCACGTTAATGATCCCTTAACTGACTCTGAGAGTGAGCTTTTTTAAATCTATATTAAGGAACGGGTTAAGTAACCATTAAATGACTCTGAGTGCGGCGCTAAGTAACGAATTTAAATAATTATAATCAAAATTATGCTTAGGTACTAAGAATCAGCCTTGTTTACTTATCAATGCAGACTTATTTCTCAAAAACAGGTACAGGTATATTAAAATAATAAAATATTCGTTTCCCTTTTTAAGGCAATATCTGGATTTGGCAACTTCTTTAATACTTGGTCAAAGGACACATCAGAAACATCATTTTCATCGACTCTGAATGTGTGTCCTTTGTCATTACAAATTTTACTGTTAGTTCGCCTTCTTCCGTGTCTATCTCATTTATTACTGCAGCATAACAATATTCAGTGTTTCTTACTAGAAATTTAACCAAGACGTAATCACCGATGGTGTAATCCTGTTGGTTGATTGAACTAGATCCAGCCAGTGCAGCGTCGTCGTAGGTCTCCATTGTGGAATCCTGTGAGTTGTCCATGTTTGCACTTTCAGCGTCTGTGTAAATATCATCTGTGTTAAGTTTTGTCTTGCTTTTGTACTCTAACACTCCTAAATTAAAATGCTGGCACTCGTCTTCACAAGTCCAACTTAAACTTTTCATTATGAGTTTAGCGGCACTTGGAGCTGATTCCAGAGGACTTCTTAATATTTCAGCCTTTACTTGATGTATTTTTAGAGTGCCATTATAGCTTTTTAAATTAACTGTTTCATTTTGAAGGTCGTCTGTCAATTCTTGGATGGCTTTATCGTCGATTGTGAACAAGGTAATCGCGGAACATATTCGTTGAATGGCCTCTACAAATGATTCCAAGCTATCAATATCACCTCTTGTAGCGACGACGGCATCAGCGGTTCTCTTGCAGGTCGCTCCAATGCCATCAGGAGCCCCATTGCCATGGCCACTCTCTGAATAATTCCAGGTACACTTCTTCACATTTAAAACCTCTTGTTGAAGCCTTGATGCCAGGATGTAAAACATAGTTTTGTTTCTATATTGAGTTACGGGTCCATCGCTGACGAAGTGGATGTTCTTTATGTTGGTGGGAGATTTTTAAAAATTGGCCGCAAATGTGCCCATGTAGCAGCTGGTGAATGTGTGAGATTTTTGGAAACGGTACAATAAGACTTGATAGATTTTTTGGTATACACTACCACAGGATGAAGACTTAGCTAAAGTCTCGACCCTCCAAAATGAAATAATTGTATTTCTTGACCGTAATTGGAACAATAATTTTCTGAAAAATCTATGTGTATGATAGCGTCTTCGTCGGTAAGGTTTTGTTTGTATTTCTTGATAGCATTGTATTGATGGGTAATGTTTCTCTCGTGTTGATAATAGGCTTCCAAATCCTCGTGCAGCTCTTCTATTAGTTCTCGAGGGCGAACCGTGAACGTTTTCTTTAGGTATTTGGTAACTGTTCGAGCATTCTTAGTCTTGGGGTCGTTGTAAGTTTTTTTGTCAGATATTATTTTTTAAATTCAATAGGTTTGTTGTCATCAAACTCCCTGTAGTCAGGATTCTTGTCAATCCAGCGTTGGCACGTTCGTGACAAACATAGCTCGTCATAGCGATTACAACATGTCTTTTAAAGCAGTGCAGTGTGACTATTGTAAGTCAAAATTCTTCGCCTGTGCAATGCTGACAGTTTCAGATCGATGTTCGCGTGCTTTATGCACAGGCACGTGTCACGTTCGTTTACATTTGGTGCTATTACCCAGAAAGGACGTAGACGATAAAACGTTGTGTAGCTTATTTTAAAATGTTCAGCTTGAAACTTCTTATATAAATTTGCGTTGCTATCCGATAGATATCTTTTCTGTTTTTTAACCCCTTTTCTGGTCAGGCATTCTCGTTTTCCTGCGCCAAGTCTGCTGTTGTCATCATTTTCATAGAAGGTTCGTACAGTGTATATGCAATCAGATGAAATTTTGTCTTTACGAGTCCGAAACTTGGGTACTAAACCTGATTGACGCGCTGACTTCCGAATTGTTTTATAAGATATAAAACTATCTTTGCTTCGCCATAACTTGTACTTGTGTATTAGTTTACCGGACACGACTTTTCCGAATATTTGTTTTTCTTTCTTTCAGTTGGGCATTCAACACTTCACCGAATAGCGCCTTTTTGACTACTTCTCTGCGAGTTTCTGGCGAATCACACACATTTCGGTAAGTTTAGTGTTAGGTATGTCTACATTTTTCTTTGTCTTAGCTTTTCGCCAAACGTTCTAATCTCTTCCTATACTTCTCGGATTTTGTTCTGTAATACTCGATCTTTTTGTCTTTAGCCTTTACAATTTTGTCATGTTTCTTTCTAGCATTACGCTTTCTCGCATTACTTGCATCACTTCGTGGAGTGGTCATAGGTAGTATTGATGGAGAGACAGAACTTTGAGGAGAAGGCGAACCTTCGGATTCGGGCGTATTTTGTCGTACAAAATTGTTTGTAATTTCTTTCAAACCTTTTTTTTTTGTGCGATAGGTAGCATAGTGCTTTCGCCATTCTTTAATCACAGCTTTGTGTTCACGTCGACTCATATCCTTAACTGACTTTCTTGTACCGACGAAAAGAACGACGAAACTACCAAAGAAAGAAGGAAAAGCTTCTTTCTTTGGTAGTTTCGTCGTTCTTTTTCCTTCAATTGCTCTCTTTTTACAGGTTCATTTTTAGCCGTTGATATCTTTCTTTTTTCTTTCTGCAATTAGTTTCTGCTCTTTTATTTCTTCTTTGGTTTTAGATTTCTTCTTTGGTGGCATAGCGGCAATACTAAAACAATAAAACATACTTTCAATATTTAAAAAAAAAACCGTAAGGGTTTAAAAACAGGTAGTTATTAGGTACGTATTATTTTATATTCCAAAATCCATAATAATAGAAAACAAAAGACCTGAATTTGCGTGACCAATGTAAGAAAGAAAGAGGCTATCGGTAAGCAGTAGGTTAGTGCAGACTATAAAGAATATTAATAAAATACACGGACGTCAAATAAAACAGTCATCTGTCACATTGAACAGTCCTCTGTGTTATAAATTGCCAGAGGACTGTTATTGTTACGTTAAAAATGTCATACCACGTATCAGTTTAAATATATTACTTCATAACACAGAAACAGCTATAAATTATCACACTGAGCAATTTTTTTGTTAAATAAATATAATTGTAACACATAAAACTCTGCACTATTAAAGGTTCTTAATGATGTGAGAGTAGGCATTGAGAACTCTAAAATAACAGTCCTTGTTTTGATAGATTTCTCGAATGCTTTCAATAATGTCAATCATGACATTTTGTTAACAATACTTTCTAGACTTCCGCTCTCACCTGAGGCTTTAAATTGGATCTCTTCGTATCTTCGAGGGCGTCAACAGTCGGTACGCACGGATCAGTCCTCTTCGTGGTGTAATCTAGACACTGGCGTCCCTCAAGGCGGTATTCTTTCTTCTTTGCTCTTCTCATTATTCATTAATTATGTTACTCTCAGACTTCGCAGTATGTATCATTTGTTTGCGGACGACTTTCAGCTCTATAGCCAAGCAGGAGTGGATAGTATGTCAAGTGCTATCGATGAGATTAACTGTGATCATAATTTCATAAAGGACTGGTGTAAAAACTTCGGTTTGACAATTAACCCAAGTAAGTGTCAGGCTATTTTGTTGGGCAGTGCTCGTATTATGGCCAAGGTTGATGTAGGGTCGCTTTCACCAGCTATCTTCGACGGCTCTATAATTAACTACAGCTCCTGTGTGAAAGATCTCGGTTTACACATCAACTGTACTCTCAATTGGCAAACACAGACAGCTACCGTATGTCAAAGAGTTACCGGCACGTTGCGTTCCCTTTATCGACATAAAAAAAAATTACCGACACATATCAAAACTTTGTTGGTACAGTCTCTCATATTCCCTATCATCGATTATGGTGATGTGTGCTATTTTGACCTCAATGCAGACAAGCTCGACAAATATGACCGACTACTTAACAACTGTATTAGATTTATTTACAATCTCCGGAAATACGACCACGTATCCCCCTTTCGCTCCACGCTGCACTGGTTGCCTGTGCGTCAACGTCGCTCAGTGCGAGCCCTGTGTATGCTCTACTCTTTCCTTAACTCACCCAATTCTCCTGCTTACTTAAAGTCCCACTTCCAATATATTTCTAGTAGTCATGATAAATCCCTCCGCTCCTCAAATAATGCACTTCTCCTTTGTCCCTAACATAGTTCTAGTCTAGTCCATTCCTCCTTCCACATCCAATCTATTCTTCTCTGGAACGCTCTTCCTACGGAAATAAGAATGTCCACAACGTTTAAGCGCAGAGTCCGACAGTTGTATTATTTGGCAGAATCATGAACATTTTATTATAATTATTGGTTGGTTAGTATCGTGTAATTATGCAGTATGGTATATGTATAATGTATATTATGTTTAATAAATCATTTGTGTACTTGTATATTATAGTATAGTATGTAGGTATAATTAGTTTGATATGTATTATGTTTATTTTAGTAAAATTTATCTAGTTTGCTACAAATATTATTGTATCTATTTTTATCATTAGTTTTACACGACCTTTCGTATAGTTAAATTTTTGTATTTTTCTAGATGGAAAGCACCTTGGTATTTTGACTCTGTCACCACCCTATGGTTGACTGGTAGAAAATGCCCTATGGCATTAAGTCCGCCATTGTACATTGTGCAGAAAGTGTATAAATAAATAAATAAATAAAACACCGTAAAATAGACTTACCAGAGGAATGTTCACTCAACACTACAGAGACGTGGCTCCCACACAGACGCGGAGTTGTCACTGCGCAAAATTGCGGCGACTTGTTTAGCATGGCGACCGAGTAAACTTCACACTGTTAACGTTCCGTTTCACGCGAAATGTAGCCACAATAGTGTTTAATATTTTTGTGGCGCGATATTCAAATTATGACAGAAGACTGTTCAAAAATGTATGGACAAAATTCGAACACTAGTTTTTAGTACTAAAAATTCTCTAAAATTATAACTGTTTTTTGTTCACATGCATTATATTCTTTATGTTCATAGAGTTATAAGATTTTACATTTTTAAATACAACTAATAAAAACCGAACCGAATCATACTCAATCCGGAATTAGGACATAACAGAGGATTGTTTTTAGTGGCTTTTAGACCGAATTTATGAAATGATTATGATTCTAAATATTTATTAAGCTTGGCTCTTTAAATAACAGATTATATATTATGTTTTTTAATAAATAAAAGTATGCATTAATATAACCAAAGTAAAAAAAAATGCTTGGACCATGATTTTCCTGTTAGTAGAGAAAGGCCCATATAGCTGTACAAAATAATATTTATATTAGGAAATAACTTACAGGCATGAATTTCGTAGGTATTGAACCAGAGCGCAGCTTCACTCTTAAAGAGCCTCTATGAGAAAAACATTTATGTTCGAAGTGTCTACTGCATATAAACACACCGGCATATTTAGCGGAACACAAAAAAAGGTCCATAATAAAAAAAAATATGGTTTTATTTTAAAATCTACTTACTACACTTCTTTTGTTATTTAAAGTTTCATTTGTTTTACTTAAAATGAGATCACATTATGAACAGATTTTGCGAGTAAAGGCTATTTGTGAAAAATGGTACATTTTTGAACTTTTCATGTAACCGGGAAAAGTGAAAATTAATATTAAAATAACAATTAATTAAATTGGAAAAATGGTGATTAATATCGCGTATTTCCTCCACGTGCTCTTATTAAAGTTTCTACCCGTCTAGGCATACTGAGAATGATGTTATCGATGGTCTCCTGGGATAGTCTCCGCCATTCCTCAACTACGGCGATTCGCAGTTCACCCACGTTGGCAGGAGCTGGAATTCTGGACTTAACTTTTCTTTTCAGCAAGTCCCAAACGTGCTCTATTGGGTTCATATACGGTGATCTCGCCGGCCACTCCATAACAGTGATATTCATATCATTAAGATAAGCTTGAGTTACCCGAGCGGTATGCGGCCGAGCATTATCCTTAAAAACAAAATCATCACCGATATATGGGGCAAACGGTACGACATTTTCTTCTAAAACTTCTCTGATATGTGCGAGCTCCCAAACAAATGCCCGCCCAAACCATTATTGATCCACCACCGTATGCAACTGTAGTTTCAAAATTTGTCTGAATGTATCGTTCTCCTTTGCGTCTGTATATTCTTTGCCTGCCGTCAATTTGATTTAAGAGAATTCTGCACCATCACTAAACAACACCTTACTCCATTGGTCCGTGTTCCAAAGTCGATGTTCCTGAGCAAAAGTTAACCTGTTTCTACGATGATTTACCTCGAGCCTTGGCGGGCACAAATGAAGCCAAACCAGCTTCTTCGAACCTTCTTCGTACCGTACGCTCACTTACGGTTACACCCCGCACTGATTCTAACTCATGTCGGGCTTGGACGGCCGTCAAACGGGGATTCCTACGTACACGAAACCGAATGAAACGATCATCCCTACTCGAAGTGCGTCTTTTTCTGCCTTGTCCTGCTCTTCTCACGTAAGTACCGGTCTCCCTGAACCGTTGGATACTGCGATGGATCGTTGAAACTGGTCGACGAAGATCTCTGGATATCACTCTGTAGGTTTGACCATTTCTTCGCATTTCGAGTGCCCTGGCAATCTCCGTTGGGGCTAAGTCAGGCATAACTCAGTCCTCAACTCCAAAAAGATACGTGATTAAAAAAAAAACTAACAAAAAACAGTATTTCAATGAAATTTTAAATCAAACTCAGAAGGAAGAAATACTCGAAGTTCTCTCCAGATAAGGTGTATTTGAATAAAATTAAAACAATTGCATAAAATGAGATGTTCAGTTGTTTTCTTAATTTGAAAATATTTCTTTTAAAATTAAATGACATAAACCAGCCAGCAACCTTATATGATACTGATATCAAACCTTTATTTTATGTTCCGCTAAATATGCCGGTGTGTGTAGTTGAGTATTTATGGGAACCCAATCTTCTCTATTTATCACTTTAAGCCATTTGTCGAACATCATTATTTTGAGGAACATCATTATTTTTGTCGACCATCATTATTTTGAGGAAATCTGAAATAAATTATGGTATACAATAATTTAATTTATTAAACGATATTAATAACAATGTTATTTGACTATATAACCCTTAAGGTAATAATAATAGATTTTTTTAAAGTCGAGCAATACTAAGGCTGCCAAAGGTATGCCGTGCATGTACGGCATACCTTTGGCAGCCTTAGTCTTATAGTCAAGTTACATATCGATATATGGTTATCGATATTACGTCAATCACTATAAATTCAGGTTAGAAGTAACAAGAAATTCACGTATTTTATATTTCGCTGAATTCAATTCGTATGGCATTCAGAACATGAATTTATTAAAAGCGATATTATGATCTGTTCATTTTCTTTTTCAGAGTTCTAAAACAGCATTTAAAGAATTAAATCTTTCAGTTGTACTTACATGTGAAATGAATAATGCTGTGGATTTTCTTTCCTAGAAGAACTACAACCGGGTACTGCACCCGTAACCATAACTGTTTACGTTTAGCAAACAGCAAATTTACACTCTTAAACGCGAGATTAATTAAAATAAACGGGATTTGTTTCGTGCACAACTGACGTCGGGCCGATACAGGCCGCTAGCGTGTACGCGAGTGGTCTCGGCTATCCGTCTCGCTCTAACACACGAGTATAGACTATATTATATCTCTTTTGCACTGCCGATCTAATGCTAGTAAATCTAGGGTTTGGACAATTTAAGGAAAAAGTATGAATTGTCACAAAATAAAATACAGGAACACATAACAACAATGGATGATTTTATCGAAGTGACTCATTACAACAAGGAACGTGTTTACTCTTTATTGAGAGTCAACAGTTCCTCAGACAGAGTAAATCATTCTGTTTTTAAAGGTATACCAGATATATGTTCAAGTAAGAAGGCACATATTGAATGCCCAACAAATATTACATTATTCAGTGATGAGTTAGGTAAGGATTTAGGTATATATCTAAATAGAATGTAGACAATAAATTTTTGTATGCCTGGAGCTAATTATAAAGAGATAGTAAATAGGGCTTTAACATTGACCTATTGTTCGAATACCACATTAATACTTCTAGTCGGGAGGAAAGTAAAATTAAACAGAAAATTAAAAATTAAAACCGACATCCATGTAAAAATGCACAATTACACAAAATAATTCCTATATAAAATAATAATTCGGCAAAAAATAGAACTCTTCTTAGTCATAGGTGCATTTATTACAAAAGAAATACAATATTTACGCAACTAGAGATGGGGTAGGTTCAACCTCCTGTAGCTTGTGGCCAACCAACTCTTTTTCGCTCACAGTCCTGAAAAAACACAACTGTTTAGTAAACTGCTTAGTTATAGGTGCATTTATTAGAGAAGAAAAAAAAAAGTACGCAGCTGGAAATTCGGTAGGTGTATCACGTACCCTTGTCCTACTGCCGGACTGCCCCATTGTGTATGTGGGATACACAATGAAAACACAGGAAACTGAAAAAACAACGTAACAACGTTATGCACACACACACAAAAACAGAACAAAAAAACAAACAAACAAACCCTTTACTGGCTGGCTGTAGAATCGTCTAGGAAACCACGTCCGCGTCCTCTGGACAGAGTTGATTCAACAGAGACACACATTAACACACACTCAAACAAACACACAGATACAATCATTTAAATATTAACATTACTTTTGGCTGGTTGGTTCGACGCGTACGGCGTTCGGCGCGTGGGGTGAGAGGGCATCCCTTACCCCACCCTGCGGCCTTCCGCGGCTTTGCCCGCTTCCACTTCCACTATTTGCTAATCCACATTTGAAGCCAATTTTCGTTTTCTCTTCGTTTTCGTTTTCTGCCTTACATTTTTGTCTCGGCATATCTTTTTTCGATTCTGACAGTTGGTTCAGCGCGTTCACGTCCCTTTACCCCCACGCCCCACCCCGGAGCCTTCCACGGCTTCACCCGCTTCTACTTCCACTGATCCACACTATTTGAAGCCGATTTTCACGGGCCCAAACAAAAACCCAAAAAAAAATGTTACCAATTTACTTATCATCCAGCAACTGATTGAATTAATTTAAAAAAATGAGCAGCTCAACTTACTACGTACATTTTCAGGCACAGAACCGGTGGGTGGGGCGCTACGGTTCAGCACGGCCGTCAAATCCCTGCAACACCTCAACCCTCTGGTGCTATTCAGCGGTGACGTCTTTTCGCCGAGCATGTGTGAGTATTGTCTTTTTACATACTATAACACCGCTAAACGACCATACTGATATACACCATAATATCAGAACTATGTGACACCATAACAGAAGGCAATTTCGCGAATTGTAAATTTATTACACTCACACACGCACGATGTGTGAATTGCTCCTCAGATGAAGTACACTTACTCTAGTCATGTCGGCCTGTTCGAAGCAAGCCTTTCACGGCCTCTTGGACACTCATTGTAGAATAGCATTTCAACCCACTTGTTGCTTTTTTTTTGTTGCTTTTTTTTTTGCTGATCTGGTCAATGTTTAGTGTTTATTAATGTAGTTAAAAATGATAGTTTTTCCTGTTTATCTATTTTTAATACTTTATATTTATCAATTACAGTGAGCACATTCACAAAAGGCGAGCAAATGGTGCCCGTGTTGAATGAAATCGGTACACACTGTGCTGTATTTGGCAATCATGACTTTGGTAAGTGTTGTGAGATCGCCGCCATGTCCTTCTAATCTTAGAGTTGTAATACCAATGATACAGCAACACTTATATTGACTTTACGTGTTATATATATATATATATATATATATATATATATATATATATATATATATATATATATATATATATATATATATATATATATATATATATATATATATATATATATATATATATATATATATATAAGAGACATGCTTATCACAGATACGTCTACATATATAGCCTTTTGGCTAACTAAATTATTGTATCTTAGGCATCAAAGTGACGACTGTCGTTAAGACAGTGGCATTATATAATTTTTATAACTACTTTAATATGCAACAGTAAGTATTTATAATTTACATATAATATAATTTACTAAAAATATTTTCTGAGGTACTGAGGTTAGGTAATAAGATTACACTGTGATTTAGATTTAATTTGCTCAGAATTGGAACCCATTGGTTGCACCTCCGAAGTATGCTTTTCATTTAGTCAGTCAAACTACACAAAGTAAAAAACAGAAGGCACACATTTTAATTAAATATATTAATTTTAATTTAATCATTTTAATTAAAATATGAATTAAAATGTGTTTGCGTGTTAAAAAAATTATTTCTTATATTAATTCAGATTAAACTTTATAATAATAATAAAAAAGTTTATTTGCAGGTACATACACAGATTATTACACAAGTTGACATATATTGCAAATATTGGACTAATTTTATCTTTAATGTGTTTAATATCCTGCACCGTATGTTATCGATCCCTGCTGATTTTCTATTACTAAACTGTTATATAGTTTTTTTTTCTTTAATTTATTTTATAAAACTTAAAAATAAAACAATTAAAATACATGATTTCGGTACCGCGGAAACCTCACAGGGTTTATCTGGGTTTCGGCGAGTCGCTAAAAACATATTTAGATAAATCGTGCATTTTTAAACTCTACCGAAATCTTTTTACATTGTCTATTTATATTATAGTTTTTGTAGTTCACTTGTTAAAATAGGTATTTAATAATTATTAATTATTTTCCCGTATACATTGTTATGTTCAGGTAGTGTATACTTATTAATGTAGGGCACTGCTCTCAAGAATGTAGGCCTCTGTTTTTCTATTAACCCTTAATTAGGCGCGCCTAAAAAGTTGCAAAAGTGGTCGCGTGGGGTGTTTAGCACCCCAATCAAACAAATTGAAAAAAAAAAACAAAATACGTGCAAAATCAGATTTTTATTGATAGGAACATATGAATTACTTACTAATCAACTTTTATACTTATTTTTAGAACAATCAAATAAAATTTTTAAACTTAAAAATAACTTTATATAAGTACTAGTTTTCTTCATAACAATTTTGGCAGACTACAATCATATGATCGTTGCACACATGCTTATGGCATTTATAACAACCAGTCTTTGTTTTTCTATCCTTCGTTCTTGGACAAATATGACACCTTTTGTATGACTGTGATCTTCCAGCTTCAGAAAAAGATTCTTGCTCCTTAATTTGATGACGCCTTTTTAGTCGTTTTTGCACCAGTCGTGGTAATGTGGGTATGCCTGCTCTTGAAATTTGATGAGGATTAACTAAATCGACAGCCAATCGCTTCAAAAATACTCTTCGGAGTATATTCGAGTCAATTTTAGATTTGTAAATTACATATGAATTGATACCTGTGATATTGAAAAGATGAAAAAATGTCACCATTGGCCATCTTTTGGTTCGTCTTCCTACATTATAATTGGCGCACATTTGATCATTCGTATCAACTCCTCCTTTTGTTTTATTATAATAATGAATTATTTCAGGCTTTCTTTTGTCACCCTCAATATTATCATCATGATGCAATGTCGATAAAAGTAGAACTGCTTTTCTTGGTTTCGTTACATATGAGCACAAAGTCATATCATTTTGGAAACCAAACAAGCTAGAATTCACTGTCCGTTTTTTTTCCGGAAGAAAACACTTTGGTATTTCAGGCTTATTTTTTCTCATTGTGCCCACCATAGTAAGATTATGTTCGTGCAAAAGCGATTTGGCCAATGGGACACTAGTAAACCAATTGTCCATGGTCACATTTCTTCCAGACGCAGAAATAGGTTCTATCAGTCTTGTCACTAAGCTTCTGGTATCAGAGGGTAATTTGAAAGGCCCATCAGGTTGTACTCCGACATAACTTCAAATTTTTGTAAATAGTAAGTGGCCGAGTCCACGAGAGCAAAATGTTTTATCCCATATTTGGTGGTTTGCTGGGCATATATACGAGACCCACAAAATCTACCTCGAAAACCAGGTAATTGCTCATCAATTGTTACATTCTCGGACATACTATAACATTTCTGAAAATTATCATTCATGAGATTGCAGAAATCCCTTATAGCTGCCAGTTTATCCAATGACTGTCTCTCCTCTCTTGTTGTTCGGCTGTCAAATCGCAAACACCTGAGAATAAAAAGGAATCTTTTGGAACTCATAGTATTCGGGAAAAATTCGATCCCTGTATCATCTGTAGCCCATAAATCTTGATAATTCAAATGTGATGAACGAAGAACTCCTGACATATAAAGTAGTCCAAAAAATGCGAGTAACTCTTCATAAGATATAACTTACAGTCACGTTCTCTCTGGTAGTTATTTTGAATAGACATTATATATTCGTTCGAATGAGTCAGGATAAGATCTATAGCTTCTCTATAAAATATACTCAAAAAAGCCTCACTCAAAGTGTTTATTTCTCTAGCTGGCCCCTTAGGTCCAGCAGCTTCTGTTACAATATTTGCTCGAGCAGTTCTTACACTGGAGCGCGGATGATTTTTGAACCATTTTGTTTCTTTATTTTTTCCGAGATAAAATGATCTGTCACGCGAACTAGCAAAATTCTGTAAAGGGGTATCATCTTCACTACTCCATTCATCATCTAGTTCATTTTCGCTTTGCTCCGATTCACTGTTATGGTCGCTCACTATAACATCATAATCTTGTTCAGTTCAGATTCACTATCGAAAGGCTCTTCTACTTCCAACAACTCTTCTATCTCCCCGAATTCAAAAAACGTGACATTTTACCTAAACAAAAATACTAAAATATAACCTCAAAATCAAAATAAAACTAAATATTTTTTGTTCACTACTACTACCGTAAACTAAACATAACCTCAAAATAAAGTTCTTAAAACATTGAACTTTGAGAAACGTCACATTTCTCAAAATTCAATGTTTAAAAACTGTAATACAAAATTATAACCTTGTAAATGTTATAAAAATAACATTTACAATTTTAAAATTCATTTAATTGTCAAAATATAATGATTAAAATAAAAATAAAAATTAACTTACCGGCAATTTGGACTACGCTTACGGTCACCTGGGGTGTCGAGCACCCCAAACGGGCTCTCCAACCTCCAACCGTCTACCACCGAGCGCCGCTCGCAACTGAATCCTACACGTTACGCTTATTTACGAAGCTACTTAAAAAACCAGCGCGGTAAATTCAAATTTCAAAATGTTATGAGTATGCAAACCTGCTTTGGGGTGTGTGACACCCCACGAGACCAATTAAGGGTTAAACAATCAGGAATATAAGATTCGGTTAGAATTTGAAATTCAATTTTGTCATACACACTCATCACGTTACAATATCTAAATAATTATTTTTCATTATTATTAAGTTTTAAAAAAATATAATTAGGAGTAATAATTTTTTACATTTTTATTTGTAGTCTATAGATATGTCTATGTATGTTCTGTAAGTTTTACCATAGGTGTTTATAGCAAAAGTCATAACCGAGTCCGCCAATGCCCATGTACAGCAGCCTTAATATTTGAAAGGTAATTTGTATTTGAGTTCATAAAGTTTACTTGTAAATGATCTTCATTTATTACATACGAGATTAATGTGTGGACCCCAACAGAACCGGCTATCAATTATGAGACCAATGTACTTATGGGTGAAAATCATTTAAAATGACCAATGTGATAAAAATGAAATTCGTACCAAAAAAGTAACAAAAATGAAAACTTAGGGTCTGTTTACAATTCACACAATAATGGTTAATTATTTCTATCTAATTTTTATTCAATTTACAGAATTGACACCTGTTAGTTTTTTTACTATGAATGGACAGTAAATCTTAACTGTTTAACAATTTTTTTTTTTTTTGTCAAAATAGAAAATCGGCATCAAAAACCAATGGAATACCTACTCACTTTCACTAGAAGTACCAAAAAAATTTTTTATCTTTGTTGCCAGTGCAGTTGCTGGTTGTTTTAACATTTTAGGATAGTCTTTTTTTAGATCACATGAAGGTACGTTTTGCCTCTTTGTACAAATAATTTTCTTTAAATCAGTAAGTAAATAATTAACTCGAACGCTTGACAAATAGTCACAGGCGGCTCTTTATTAATTACAGGCGTCTTTGTATCAGGCAGTGTAGTTTTATTAACAACGCGTGATATATTGAATATTTCAGAACCATTTGAATCAGAATCACCATATCGACATCAGGTACAGTTGGAATGATTTTTGACTTATTGCTAGAAGAATCAGGTATTTTGTACCTAGATTTCTGAATGACAGTAGAAGAATCAATCAGTTCTCGTTTGGCTTTTCGTTTTTTAAATACTAACGGCTGAAAATCTTCTGAATCGGATGAGGAAATCAGCCTAAAACCGCTTTTGGGACGTGGCTTAATAAGAATGTGTTTTCTAGTATCATAACAGTCACAAAACCCTCTCAAGCTTGAACTATTACAAAAGCAGCTCAAAACTCGATACTTTACTTCATTTGAGCAGTTTCTGAATCGGCTTGTATCTGGTGTATCTTCATGGTATCAGGAATTGGCACTAAAGCTTCGAATGCTGTTTGATTTCTGCTTTTTATCTCGCTGATATCCGATTCCTTAATGCAGAAAAGATTTACATTTGTGTCTTCTTTGAGAACAGCGTAGGCTACTGAGGTGTTCAAAACATCATTCCATGCGACACTTTAGTATCTAAAAGACGCTTGATTACTCCTCCAATTCCATCAGCAGCCCCCTTTCCGTGATATGCCTCTGAAAAGTTCCAAGTTCCTTTTTTGAAGTCCAAATCTTCAAGGTATAATTTAAACAAATAGAAGTTCTTTTTTTGCCTGTATTGGGTGGCAGGCCCATCTAAAAATACGTGAACAGTATCAATTTCCGGATGTTTTGTTCTGATATCTATCAGAATTGGTTTTAGGTGCGCCCATATTGCTGCTGGTGAATGATCCGTTGAATCAGATAGGGTGCAGTATGATTGAGGTTTCGAACCTTGAATATACATCATACTCGTGTGCAACGAAATTTGGTTTGCGAACCGAAATGGACAGCCTGTATTTGCCGATGGAATTTGCAACTGTAATTTTCTGAGAAATCACAATGAACCATGACCTCATTATTTTGCAGACTATTTTAAGATTTCTGTATATATTATATTGATGCCGAATATTAAAATAATGCTCTTTAAACTATTTAAGTTCTTTTTCAAAATGGCTTATTTCAAAATGGCTTATAGGATCTCTAGTTTTTCAGTCTTTGATTCAACAACTATTTTTTAGTCTTTTTGGTCTCATTATTCTTTTGATATTCCACTTCTTTCGTAGTCCACTCAAACCAGGTAACGTTGTCATTTCTTCCTCTCTGAGTAAAATTGTAAGTTACAGTCGCCGTTTTGCAAATATTGCACTCTGAATACATACATTCCTTGGATTTTTTGTCACATACTATCTCTTCTAACATATCCGTTAATTTTACACCTGGATTTAAGACCTTCAGTTTTTGTAATGCCTGAAATTTAAACTCGATATTTGCGTGGATTTTGCAAACACATGTTTCACGGTCTGAGAGTCGTGGTTTGACTACATAAAAAGGCCTATGCCTGCGGAATGTGTTGATAGAAGCTTTGATACCAGTTTCTTCCTTAAACTTTTTATGTAAATTCGACATGGTATTCGAGGAGGTACCGTTTTTGATGTTTCTGCTTTTTATAGGTCTTAGTTTCTTTTTTGCCTGCTGAAGCACGACTGACATCATCGCGCAGGTAAAAGCGTCGAATTTTTTCTGCCAACTTGCTGTTTCGTTTAGGAATAACACTTTTTGAAAGATTGCGGATTCTGCTTTTTAAACCAATGACTCGTTTCAAATTTGATTGCATTTTATACTTTCGTACAATATGAGACGTAAAGATATTTCTCAAAAACTTTTTTTATGTTTTTATTTTTGACATTGTATTCCTGCTTAATTGCTTCTGTTAGAACAGAATTTTCTTGTACAATTTTTTTAACTTTCTTTTTGTCCTGTTCTGAAAGAGTAGTCATGGTTTGAATAATTTAATTTGATTTTGAATTTGGTGACATTGGTTGTTCTTCAATACAAGGATGTGAAAGCTCTGAGGCATTTGTCGATATTTGGCAATCAAGGAGAATTTTTTGTCGATAGACTTTCTTTTAAGTGCTTGTATTTTTTTCTTTGCTGATTAATTACTTTTTCTTGTTTTTTATTTTCTTTTTTCAGCCGTTTGTAGTAACGTTGATAATCTTTTGAACTTTTTTTGGTTTTCTCATGAGGGTCTTGTTTCTTGTTTTGATTTTTCTTAAGCTTTCTCCATTCTTCCTTCTAATCAATTTTTGATTTTCTGTTAATTTAGAAACTTTCACATAGTTCTTCTTGATTCTATTTAAATTATTTACTCTCATTTTTTCAAATTTTTGTGGATTTTGTTCCTTTAATCGCTGTCTATACAGTCGCTGACGTTCAGCTGCTGTCATCGGCATTCTAAAAAGAAAAATAAGACTATTATACACCACAAATTTTTATTTAGTACAAGTTTATTATTTAATTTTTTATATTTTTTTATTTTACACTTTTTTGACTATTGTGTTAAAACATGATATGATTTTTATATTTTGAAATGGCCTTTGCATGAGCTCCGGTAAACTCACTCACTCGGCGAAACACAGCGCAAGTGCTGTTTCACGCCGGTTTTCTGTGAGCGCGTGGTATTCTCCGGTCGAGCCGGCCCATTCGTGCCGAAGCATGGCTGTCCCACGTCTATGTGAACGCGTGGTATTTCCCCGGTCGAGCCTCAAATGTCAAAATTCGTCCAGCCGTTTGGGATGTAGGGCGTGTCAAAGAAATGGACATACATACATACTTACATACATACAAACATAACGCCAAACATAACCCTTCTTACGCAGTCGGGTAAAAAAAGGTTAGGTTAATTTAACTTTCATCTGTCACGAACTGTCAAACTATTTTCGAAAATTTTTCAATTTCCAATTACTCTCATTAAACTGATTAAATTATCTAAAGAAATTTCCATGAAAGCTATATATATATTTTTTATATAATTATCGCAAATACACATGTAGTTATATATTTGAAACAAAATACTAAATAGGTGGTCTGCAAAGTAGAAGAAGAACTTTTGAATAGTTTTAGGGTAAGACGCCCATTTTGGGGGCTTGACAGATGAGCTATTAAGTTAATATACCCCATAATTAATAAAATTTAAACCTGACCTGTGAATGCGTCTTTAGTTCATTTTTGTTATGTCTATTTTTGTGACGTGACAAAAAACGTGACGAAATTGTAACAAAATGATCAAAATCTACACTTGGAACATAACCTCAAATATTTTAAATCAAACAAGATTATCACTATTGTTAAAACACCTTACTTTTCAATAATGATGAAAATAATCCGTGTTTATGAATGAATTAAAAATATAAGTATTCTCTTACCTGTAGAGTGTAGTAGACAACAAAAATGATGAATTGAAGTTGTAATTTCCTTCGCCGTCACAAAAGCACGCATTTATTCACTTTGACATACGATAACAAAATGGCCGACAAGGTATCGCTTCTGGCATCGGATTGGCTCGTTTAAAGAGTGAGTGTTGCCATTTGATAAATATAAAATATTATCAAATTAGCTTGTGAGAAAAAGAATAACAAAATGAACAAAATAATGGACATTTGTTTGGAAACAAGTATATATATACAAATTAAGTAAATTAAGATAGCTTTACCCAATAACTATAAGTAATCATATTATCTAAATACAAAAAATAATCACACGTTTCCATATAATATTTACTATTTTTAAAATGTTTTTTGTTACGCTAGTCATGAAGAGGACAAATAATTTTGTATGGACAAAATCCGGTTTCAGTCTGAAAGTAGAATTGCATTTCCTGAATACTTTTAATAAGGTACATAAAACCACAATATTATTTTAGATAATGTATCATTTTACCATAGTAAGCTCTCATTGCTTGAGACAAGATAATAGTTTTTTAAATATTGCGTATGGACAAGTTAGGATGTCAAAATGGTCATTTTAAATGGTTTTCACCCTTATGCTTATCAACTACTTCAAGAGTGGGACATTCACACGAGTTATTCAGATTATTCGAATGCAAACAAGCATGTTCATGTGCTATCACCGATGGCATAATCAGATATTTATTGTGTGATGAGTGTATATGTACTATTTTAGTTTTTAGAGCATTTATTACCGGACCGAGGTCATGTGCCCATTTGCACAAGTTATTGAAGTTATGTAGAAGCAAACATTATGCTTCCGAGATGTTTTTACTTGCCACTAATATACACGTATCATCTGCGAATTGGTACACAGACCCCGATCCTATAACATTGCTCATATCGTTGACATACAGGACATACTCAGTAGAGTAAATAATTTAATCTTGAGCAGTGCCTTTGGTAGTCAAAAACTTAGTACTAAGTTGATCGCCGACTTTCACAGTAGTATACCTGTTATTGTGAGACTTAATAAGTAACTTTAAAAGTGGACCCTGCACTCCATTTTGTGACTATTTATCATAAAGTGTTTTATAATTAAGCATATCAAAAGCTTTACTAAAATCGATAAAAAGAGCAAGAATATGCTTTTTTTTATTTAAACTTTCATTGACATTATCAAAGAATTTACTGAAAAGTTGTACAGTACTTTTATTTTTTTGAAACCCATATTGATTTTTGCTATTTGTAATCAGATATTTATTTAATTGATCGCCGAAGTATGTTTCTATTATTTTTTCTAAAATGGACAGGGTTCTAATTGGACGATAGTTATTATAATCATTATACTCATTATAATCATCAATCAATCATATCATCATATCAATCATCATAATCATTGACTTTACCTTTCTTATATTTGGTAGACCCATATACTCCAATTTTGAGTGGATCAGGATAAATCGAGGTTTCTAGACAACGGTTAATAAGATGAGTTAATACAGGGACAAGATGATCAGAAATACTCATAATGTTCTTTGCTCGAATACCGTCTCATACCCAGGACTTTTTTGTCATTAATTTTTATTGTAATAGAATAAATAGATTCTTCGCGTGCGTACTGTACTGGAAGCGATCTATCAGGTAGTAACTCATATGAATTTATATCAAGTAAGGTCTGATCGCAAAAAATGACAAATATTGTTAGTATTATTTTTAAACTCCACGGCAAAATTATTTGCTAATAAATCCGGATTAATTAAGAAGCTCTTTATGAGTATATCGTCAATACAATTTATTATTTCCCATACCATTTTAGTATTCTTAAATGTTTTATTTATATTTATCTGAATTTGTCTATTTTTAATGTAATAAGCGTATTTATTTGTTTTATTTCTATAAGTATTATAAATTAATCTGTTTCTTAAATTATGTTTATCTTTTAACCAGATCTCATATCGTTACTCATCACGTTTTTTACACATCTTACTCAATTTCTTATTTGCCCATGTACATGCCTTTCACTTACCATTTACATTAATCTTAACCGTATATTTACATTTATTATAAGGGTTATTAAAATTGTCATAAATATATTTCACAATATCGTTTGGGTTAATGTATTGCAAGGGTTTGGTCTGAACTATACTATTCAATTCACTTTGCAATTGTCTGTCATGTCGCTTGTTTACAATTTTTGTTCGAGGTGACTTATTCATTCCCATAAATTGGTAAAGCTAAACTATTTAAAAATTAACTTATGTAATAAACTAACTATAATCGAAAACTTACTTAAAAAAAACACCATACATAATAACTAAAATAAGTAAAACTATGACAATATGTTATCGAGTATTACTCCAAATAATGGAATTCAACGTAACATACAGTGTGAGTTCGATATGATATCTAGCAATGTACGTAGGGATCGTTGGTTACTCTACCACGGCCATTCGCTGCTCCAATCGTGTACATCGCCGGTAAAAAGGAATCCTGCTGTAGACCGCACCGTCAAACAGTAGCATTCAGTAGGTATGTATCCAAGTCGACCAGATGTAGTACGAGTATAAGGGGAAAAAACTGGAAACCACTCAGGCGCGGCGTGGCAGGCTCGATATAAATATATCGGGATTAGGGACACATGTCTATGTTTTTTACATAAAATCATTTTTTCAGTTTTGGCTAGCCAACTGGGCTGTAAGTAAACCCGCGTTTTCGAGTGATGTTCGGCGTTCCGTGTTATTTTTTTAATTATCTACTTATCTTCGTTTTAATTTTCGTTTGTTTATTTTCACTTTCGTTTATTTTAAAACTGTTTTATTTGTAATTAGTATTAACTGTTTTGTTTGTTTTGACTTGATTTTCGTGTTTGTGACTTGTGATTTTTTATCCTAAAATGCCTTTACCATACGCGTATACTGACAATGTGCCTAGGGGAAGCATTTGGGCATGTCGCAGAGGCATTGAGGATTTACCAGAGGCGATATCCTCATACCCACCCATCTTTCAGATTCCCGTACCATTACACAGGCATTCGAGTGTTATAAAATAGGCCCATTGAGCCTTTAGCGTATGGCGGTGGGCGGCACCGGGACGTAATATTTGCATTTTACGAGCAGCAGATTTTAGACGGTGCGCCGGGATCCTCGTCTTCGAGCCCACCGTGTGGCTAAAATGCCTAGTGCCGACGGGTAGGTCAGTTGCTACTTGTTGTTCGATTTAACTGTGTATGTACCTCATCTCATTTTATTTTCATTTATTTTTCTTAATCAGAACAAAAAAATTAAAATAATTAAGAGTTAACTTAACAAAAGTTAGTAAATAGGTACTTACTTGAATGTTATTAGAACTTTAAATAAGTTTGTTAATAATCTTTGCAATTTTCGTGGCTTATTTACTACATACGGTACAGATGCTAGAAAACGATCAGCAAAATTTCTCTATTCGCATATTCGCACCTGTGCGGGCGCGGGGGACGTGTGTGCGGGGCCCTCAAATTTCTAGTACCAATGGATCTATCACATAGCCTAATAAAAGCCCACGGAGTTATCGAGACTGGTCTGAATACATCCTGTATTGAACTAAGGCCTGAATTACACTCATGACTGTACCATCTTTAAGATAATAAGCTTGAGTATACTTTGAAAAGGAATCTACTATGTTAAGGAACTTTTCACTTTGAGCGGTAAATAAATCTAAATGAACTAATTCAAGTGGTTTACTAGCTGGTGGAACTATTTTGAACTGCTGTTTTATGGGGTTTCGATCATACTTAGCTTGTCCGAAAACTATACATTCATTAATAAATTTAGTAATTTGTTCTCTCATATGGGGCCAATAATACTTATTAGAAAGAGCGAGATAACATTCAGTTATACCACGATGGTTTGTTTTACCGTCATGATACTTATTAATTATTTCCTGCTGTTTTAAATATTCCTTAACATTTTCTAATTCTTTCTTTGCAGCTACCAAGCAAACTTTTAAACGTTCTTTGTAAGATAGGGATTACTGTATACACTGTAGGGGAATTAAAAAGTAAAGCTGTTTTATTATTAGGGCTGACATATTCTTTTATGGCATTAACTACATCTTCTTCTAAGTTCGACTCAGATAATTGAATAGAAATTCTTGTATGAGTATCGTAGGGTTTGTTAAAATGAGTTTCCTTTTAATATCACCAACTAAGCTAAAAACTATTTGTCTTTTAAATTTATTCAAAGGTTCATCTGTAATTGGTATGTCTAAAATCGGATTCTCTTCAGAAGTATGAGCGGTAAGTGTTCTGGAATCATCTAATAATTCTGCTATTTCAGGTGCTGTAACAGTACGACTGTCCTGGGACATTTGAGCTATAATAGATTCCAATTCTAAACCTGGATCTTCATGAACATTTATTTCAATACGTGACAAAGCATCTGCATTAGTGTTGGTTTTTCCCTACTTATATAATATTCTAAAGTCATATTCACTAAGTTTTAAGCGCCATCTCGTTAAGCGAGAGATGGGCTTCTTTAAATTCATTGTCCATTGCAAAGGTCTGTACTCGGTGATGATAATAAATTTACGGCCAAATGAATACTTCGTTGCCCACACTATTGCTAATAATTCCATTTCTATAGTACTGTTATTAATCTCACTTGAATATACAGTTCTGGATGCATACGCAACGGGTTTGTCTGAACCTATAACAACTTGGGATAATACTGCTGCTATTGCTACATTCGATGCATCTGTTGTGTTCGTAATTACGTAATACTTATTTGGGGAAATAATCTTGATATTGTGATGTAGGACTTTTCAATGACTACTTTTATTATAAATTAATAAAACCAATTTATTTAGAGGTATACGAATTATGCTAATTACAAATTAAACGTATTGTCTTCTTATATCGTATATTTGTCTTCCATTTGGAGACAAAGGGAAGAGGTGGTGGTCACAGTTTTAAATGAACAGAGGGGCGCGAGATGTGAAGTTAGTAGCAGGCCGCAGGGGTCGCCGGCGCACGGAGTCGTAGCGACTTCACTCCGCTGGCCCTGAAGTCATCGCCTTGACGGTAGATGGCGCGAGCACGAATCCACACTGCCGGCTAGTAGTTGCCGCTTCATGGCAACAGATGGCGCGAGTGGTAACATACCCGGCGCTTCGAAAGACTGTGGTCTTTCAAACTTGATCTTCTGGTTGAACAGGAAGGGGGCAGATTTTGGAAAATGCCCTCCGGATCACGCCTCTGGTTGTCTGGATACTGGCAACTCTGGAAACTCCATCTTTGCCTGGGAACACACGAATAATTTTGCCAAGTTTCCAATTCAATGGATGTTGTTTATATTCTTTATTTACAACGAGTGCGTCCGGTGTTAGTCCTCCAGCATCCTCTCCCCATTTTGTCCTCCTCTGTAGTTCGGATACATATTCCTTCGACCATCGCTGCCAGAAATGTTGACGAATCTGCTCGACTCGGTCGTATCGGGTCAAACGTGTAGATAGCGTTGAGGTCATGTCTTCATACGTCAGCGCAGTCAAAGGTCGGCCAATCAAGACGAGACCTGGAGTAAGGGCTGGTAATCATCTGGATCTGTGGACATAGGATGCATGGGACGGGAGTACTGAACGGCTTCAATTTCAATCAAAACCGTGCTCAACTCAGTATGTTAATTTCGCACCTCCCACAACGCGAAGCAGGTGGTACTTGCAAGACTTCACCCACGCCTCCCACAACCCGCAAAAATGTGGAGCGTATGGTGGAATAAATGTAAATTTTATATTATTATTACTAGAAAATTCTGTAATATCATTCGAATTTTGAAAAACATTTAATAATAATTCCTTCTCGGCTCTCACGAAATTTTTACCATTATCTGAAAATATTTGACGAGGCTTACCACGGCGAGAAATTAATATTTCTCAACAAATTCTTACAAAATTTGGCCGCCAGTATTTTTAATTAAATTATTTTTAATTGATTTTTGGGAAAAAACTTCGTTCACTTGTTTATTAAATAAAATAACATCTACATCACGGCAATTTATATGAAGATTCAAAAAAATCACGGTTGCCGTTGCGCACCTGGCCGCACCTCTTCGCAGCCAGGTGTAAACAGGTATGATTTCGATACATTTATACGTTCATAACGTTTATTTATTAATCATATATCAAATTAAAGCTAATTTTTTTCTGTTTATTATCATATATGGTTGCCTAATTAAATCCACCCGAAAATAAGGGTTGCTGGCTCTTAAAAATTATAAATATTTAAGGTTGAGTGAAAGAGAGTTAGCGCGTAACATCATTTGTCAGACGAGGATAGCAATTGCCGGCTGTGCGACGGTTTTAAGCCATTGCGCATGCGTCGAATGTTAGTGTTCTCATCCACCGGGGAGTAATAGACGACTTAATAAATACTCCAAAAAATATGTCTTCCTTTTCAAAATGACAATTTTAATAATTACAACAAAAAATTTACATCGATTTAATATATTTAATATTGATTTAAAGAATAAAAAATAAAACCAAGGTGACTTAAGTAAAAGAAAATTTTATTGTGAAAGTACTGTTTGAAATTTTAGTACATTTTATTCAAGTATTCAATCGTCTGTTAGAGGTTAATTAAACATTTAAGCAAAATAAAAATTTAAATAATGTATCTTATATTTCCGTAACTCTTATTTAAAAATCTGAAATCATCGGAGCTTTCAGTTACACTATCATCGGAGCTATCACTTTCATCGCTACAAATATCAGAATTGTCGTTATTATCAGAAGATTCGTTTATGGAATCACATAGCACACTCTTAACTTGCGTTGGACTTGAGTCTCCCAGGAACCATGTTGGTTTTAGAAAACCATCTAATAGCAGCCAGCCATTATTTTCCGGGCTGAACTTGATACAGTCCAGTTTAGTGGCATTTAACCACATTGAATTAACAAAGATTGTCCGCAACAATTTTTGTTTCAAAGATTTCCAGCACGGTGGAATGTGCGTTGAGTCCAAACCTTTAATTTTTTTCATAAATTTTTCATTATTTTGTTTTGAAGCGTACATATTGTTAAATAATAAAAATCTTGCGGCATTTACACTTTGACACTTTGGGAGTCCATACATAAGGCACGTAAACTCTTAGACTGCATCAATTTTGGTTTCATTAAAGATGTCAGTAGGATTCGTCAAAGACGCAAAAACTTGTTGAATTTGTAGGTGCTTCATAAATAGATTCAAGGGCCGAAGTTTCCCTTTGTCGAAAAATGCAGCCGTGTAGTCGCAACCCGTGTCGGCGTGAAAAGCGGGAAGAGCAAGACATAAAGTCGTGCCTAATTTTATTGATAACTCCGTACAGTTAATGTAAACTTCATCTTTATTTTTACTTTTGTTTGATGAAATGTTTGCCAACCAAATTTGCAATTTAGGAAATTTATGCATATTACCTAATAAAATGATTAAAACGTCAGTGTCTGCTGTTTTTACCAAAATTTTTGAATTTTCAGGTACTTTACTTATGTGGAAAACAATTCTCGTATCAGCTTCTTCATGTTCACATGCTAATTCAGTTTCTTCAGCTTTCACTACGGAATTTCCAACAGAACAATATGAAAAACATTGCTCTCCAACAGTAATATAATTTTTTTTATTTCCTAATATTGTAGGTAGCAAAAGAATCATCAACCCAATGGTCAGCTAAGAATTTTACCAGGCTATCTTTGAAACGAAAATTCTTCAAGCTTTTTAAAAAATCATTGGATCTTCTTTGCAAAGGGCCATTAATTTTGTATGGAATATCAATTCCTTCTCGATTTAGTCGCGAGTCTACGTGAGTTAATAGCGTAACAATACAATATCTGCAGTTTATGTAAAATTTACAGTGTAAGTACCAAACAGTTTTTATCCGGCACAGCGCATCAGCATTGCCCCACTGTTTGATAGTGATCAGTTGAGCTATCTGTAGATTGTTTGCAACAGTTTGCAGTTGCCTCAGTTGTTTCAATTGTAAAAATGTACTAGTTTAATTTGTTTTAGTATTTGATTGTATTTTTTTTGCCCTATGGTAAACACAACATATTTTAAATAGCCTACCTATATATAATATAATATAAAGTATATATGCTATATATAATATATAAATCAATCAATAGGTATTAAATCAGTGTGTAATGTGTCTAGCTAGCGAACATAAAAATAGCATGCATAAAAATATATTAATAATTAGTTAATTAATATTTTTGTGAATCGCGCGGCTGATTGCCGCTGCACGTGATCATGGTGCTCGTGGCCAATGAGTTGCTGGCGTTTATCCAGCATGCTATCGACACCATGAACGAGGTCAGACTAATGCAGATCTGCAAGTCTTCCTTCACCAGCGACGAGATTAGCAAAGGCAAGCATTTGCTGAACGAGACGCTTGGCCAGAGCGCGAACATGCCATCGCGACGAAGAGATGGAACGGAAAGAAGCGTGCAGGACATCATCTCCCTGCTGAAGCAGACGGATCCGGATGAAATGCCAGCTTTTGTAGCGTAAGAACTGCATAAGCTGCCGCGAGTGACACTAGATCACGTCGACGTCGTCAGCCTACTGAAGGACATCAAGGTTCTGAAGGCAGAACTGGCCGAAGTTCGAGGTAGATTGCAGGCATCAGAGTCGACCATAAGTGATTTACGTAGTGAATTATAACAGTTAAAAAGTGTTAATTCAATATGTAGGTCACTTGATGCAGCAAACGTCACTCGTCGTCGAGGCGCGCAGGCGGTCACGTTTAGCCTGTCAGCATTATCCGACAAGTCAATGAACATCGTCGCTGCCGCCCCAGCCGCCCGCTCCCCACCCGCGAAGGAGCCGGTACTGAGTTACGCAAGTGTCGCCGCTCGCGTCCCCCCGCCACCTCCCCCGCATTAGAAAAACAAAGGAAAGAAGGAGGCCACTACAAAAGAGCGTCCTCTTTCTAAAAAGGACCGAACGTGCGATGATGATGAGTTCATTAAAGTCGCGAGTAAGAAGAAACCCGTCGTCCGCAATCATCGTGGCACCCTACCCGGAGGACCCGAGCAGCTGTTGGGGTGTGAGACTCCCGCGACACCGCTGTACGTGTCCAGGCTGCATTGGTCTACGACGGTCGAGCAGGTCGTGGACTACATCAGGAGCAGAACCAACTTCGCCTTGAGGGGCGAGCGTTTGGAATCTCGCCATAAAGTGAATTTTAGTTCCTTTGTGGTAAGAGTTCCAACCCATCATTTACCGACCTTCGAGAAGGAGGAGTTCTGGCCGATTGGAGTCGTCTACAGAAGATTTAGAGGACGACTCCCGAACACTTCGCGCCCCACGTCGCAGACAACACGTGTTTAGTGTTAGTTTTAGTTTATTAAACATAGTAATATGTATGTTAGTCTATAAGGTATTTATAATATGGGCCTATGCAGCCCGAAATAAACGGAATTTAATTTAATTTAATTTGAAAAGTATTTGTAAAAATTACTTACACTTAAGTTGTTAAGTAGGTAGGTACCTAAACTTTGAAGTGTTCAGTTTGCTTTGGTTTTCGTTCTTATGCTGATAGGTACCTACTTACCTAATAAAAATTTTCTTTACCTAATTACCTACTATAGTTACTTACCTAATATAGGTATCCAAGTTTATCAATGAGTAAGTCAGTAATACCTAACAAACATCCATTACCTGGGTGTGATAAAAATAAGATAGTGTGCAAATTTAGCAGTTTATTCTTGTTTTTTATTTAGGTAGTTTCTAAAGAAAATATAATCAGTGTAAATATAAAAATTAATGTAAGGCTCTACTTTTATTAAACTCACTAATACTACAATATGATATACATTTAATCAGTTATGATAACAAAATCAATTGTACTATAAAAGTAGGTAAGTACTAAAAAAATAATAACTACTCCAAAACTTAAAATGCTACAAAAAAAAGAAATCTCCCAGGTCATCCCCACCAGGCAGAGTACCTAGAAGGCTCAAAGAGTTTCCTCGCTGGATTGCGATACTTATTCTCTGGGCCAGGTAGGTGCCGGCTCTGGGGTCTCGGGTGGCCTCAATGAGTTTTTTGGAGATTTCTCCGAAAAGTTTGTGCGCACCCAGACCCCATGTACCTAAGGTTTCAACCCCAAACGGTTCAAATATGAGATCCCCACTAAGGTTCTCATATTTGCGCCGCTTGAGGTTTTCCGCCTGATTGGCGGCCGCACCTGCAGAACTCGAGGTGCCCTGGACATGGGACGGAGCAAGTGTATCGACGCAAGTAGCGTCCCATACAAGAGCCCGTCCCACTCTCCAAGGGACCAGGGTCATACCGTCTGGTCTCTTGCCATCGTCGCGCGCCAAACCAGAGGGTTCCAGCACAGCTGGCACTCCGGCGGTGACAAGAGCCCGACGGATGAGATCGTTCAGACAGTGATGTCGGGAGATGCGGCCGGCGCTTAGTTGACAGGACAGCCCGTGGTGTCCGAGGCTGTCCACATTTGCACCACAAACACAGCGATGGGGGACGACGTGGGGGGTGCCAAGACGCAGGGAAGTAGCTAACCGGAAAGCTGTTCGATCCAGCAATGTGCCCGTATTGGGTGACGGTAATGCTTGTAGCCAAAGGCCCGACTCTCACTTCTCCGCAGCTAAGAGGCGAGCCTGCTCCACAGGACTGGAGGACGTATTAAGAAGATTATTCCGTACCAGTCTGCAGAGTGGCTCGTCCCAGAGCCTTTGGGAAAAAGTATTGTCAGGCAATTCGCTACAAGCACTAGTTACGCTCCAGGCGTCCTTGGCCTCGTCCAGAAAGGTAACTGTATTGGAGTAGGATGGGTGATGTAGTATTTTGGAGATAAGACTATGGTTCGCGTGGACTGAGGACAAGAAGGCCGGAAGCGATATGTCAGAAGGCTTTCGAACACCCAGGCCACCGAACCTAACTGGAAGCGTTGCCTGAGTCCATGCGCGGTCATCGAAATTTGTATTCAAAATAGTGGAGAGCGTTTGTCTTATGGTATCATCCAACTGTTTGAGAAGTTGAGGGAACTTCCACAGTTGACAACACCGTAAGACATATGTCAATTTAGGTACGAAAATGCAAAAACGGATTAGGGTAAAGGCCATGTGACAGTTAATTTGGAGGAGGCGGTCTAAAGTTTCATTAAAATTTTGTAATTTGTTATCTAAGAAGTCCGGAAGAGATTCGTCTAAAATAGGTGAGCCCAAAAGGAAGAGCGAATCCTTGTCAATGACAGACAATTGTGGAGCTATTTCTTTAAAGCTGGATATAATCGCGTTTCTATCCCCACAACGGTCTGGCACAAAAAGTTCGCACTTACCTAGGTTCAGCTGCAGACCTATTTTTTGGAACTCGCAGATCAGAGTGCGGAAGTCTGATAGTACAGTGGGTGCATCGCTTCCAAGGGTCCCATCATCCAAATACCAAACATTAAATTTTGAATCTAGAAGCTCGATGACCGGGTGTATAGCAAGGCTGAAGATTGCTGGACCTAGAGGGTCGCCCTGTTGGCAGCCCACTTCGGATGAGATGAGATGGTCTTTGTAAATGAGTTTGGTGGGGTCGTTGTAACACTGGAGCATAAATGGTAAAATGGCAGGTGCTTTAGATTTAATTTGGGGCAACAAGGCGCCTCGGTCAACTGAGTTGAAAACGTTTTTGATATCGACCTTCAGAAACACATCATCGCCTTGATTGTGGATAGCTGTCCTGAAAGAGTGAACGGCGGCCTCACAACCTCCTTTGCAGGCAAAACCGAGCTGTTTTGGCTGGAAGTATGACGCGAGGGAAGTTACCGATTTGCAAGCTAGTTTGGCTGTAAGGCGCCGGTATGTGGAGCCGACAGCAATCGGACGAATGCCACCATCTCTCTTCCTCAAGGCGCAGAGGTTAGCTCCATACAGAATGTCTACGATATCTGATGCGACCCCTCCACGTAGCATCAGGTTGCACAGATTCGTAAGTTCATGCAGGAGCTTCTCGCCGGCCTCCCCGCAGAAACCCCTGGTGAGGTCCTTCAGATGCTGAGGGGTGAGACCGTCGAGGCCGCCAGCTGAACCCGGAAGAAAGGACATGATGGCTCCGCGTACTTTTTCTTTCGACGTTTGTAGTGGTGGTAATGCGTCATCGGAAACTGTGAAAGGATTGGATTGTGATGGATGTTTGTTTTCCAGGGCGATGAGGGTTTCTGGGCAGTCGGGGGCGACCGTGTCATTGGAAAACAGGAGCCGCGCTGCACCCTTAATGTCTCCCTCACTTATTTTATTTTCCACAGTTTTCACGATGTTATGTTTGACCGTGGAATGTGAAGAAAAATTTGGGTTGAGGTTAATGTCCGAAACACAATTCTTTTTGATTCTTGAAGTGAGGGAGGCATTGTTGAGCGGATCTCTAGTGATATGCAGAAAACGGTAGGGAAAGGTGAGTAGATTTTCCCAGGCTTGCCTCGAGTTCTCCAGCACTGTGTGGCGTATCGTCTCGGCAAGCTTCTGGGCTACAGTCACTCTGGCACCCCTAGGGATCCGTCTTAGAACTGGTATAAAACGTTTAAATTTGGATATTTCTTGCCAGAAATTTGTTTCACAAATTGGGTTCGGAAGTGAATTGGTTATTGGGGGAATGACTGTTACAAGCTGTTTGTGGCATTTGCCTACGTGGATGTTCAAACCCCGCTGGCTTTTAAAATATCGGGAACAGTGGGAGCATTGCAACAGATTTCCAAAGGACACGGTCGAAATATTAGAGGTCCCTGCATCCTGGCTGCTTGACATAGGTTGGTAAAGATAAACTATAAAAGATAACTTATATAATAGAATAAACTATAGACAAAAAATTAAAAAACTGCTTAACTAATATTAAAAAAAACCTTGAACTATATTATGGTCATTTTCTGGGGGAATGTAGGCTTGAGCGTGGGACAGTTGGCTCACTTTTCGCAAAAAAATTAGCATACGGCTTCTCGGAGTTGCCTCGTTTCTTCCTCTGTTGCGGGCCTTGTTCCTTCCTCCGTCGCGGGTCTTGTCAGTTGTATGGGAGAATTGCTTGGGATATCTACTCACAGTTTGGCCCACTTGGGGTGCTGTAAATTATATTTGGTTCTACTGCAAATACTTAAACATGTATATTTATTTACTTTCGGCGTCACGTAAATTGGTTTTATCGATTTATTTTCAATATTTTGTTCAATTTATTTTAGGGTGACATGACAACGTCAACTTTTTTTTTATATTCAAAGGTAGTTTCTTATTTTTTTTATTTGGAGGATTACTGAGAGTTCTGTGATGGCGGACACGAAAAAAAAATGCAGACAATACAGTTTGGACTACTTGAAGTTCGGATTTATTGCATCTCCATCAAATCAACACTTGCCGATGTGTCTCATATGTGAAAAAGTATTCAGTAACGATACCATGAAGCCTTCAAAAATGGATGACCACTTATCAAGAGTACATGCTGAGAAAAAAAGTAAGCCCTTGTCATTTTTTCAAGCACTTAAAGAAAAACTAGACAAAAGGCCATCCATAAGATCGATGTTTGCTTCATCATCTATTAAGGACGATGATGGTTTACGAGCGTCCTATAATATATCTTTACTAATAGCGAAGTCGGGGAAACCCCACACAATTGGAGAGCAGCTTATCTTACCAGCCATTGCGGAGGCCCTTAACAATGTGTAGCACAAGCCCGCACATGATATTTTAAAGAGAATACCTTTGAGCAATACGAGGGCGGCACTGAAAATTTCGGGAATCAAGGAAGTGACACAACATTACTATTTAAAAATGTATTTATTGCTTTTCGAAGTATTCTCCGCGAAATTTGACACATTTTTCCATACGATGGAACCAATCATTGAAGCAACCATTCCATTCGGAAGTTGGGGTCTCTAAAATGGCCGTTTTGTAGGCGTCCACAGCTTCTTTAGGTGATGAAAATCTCTGACCACGCAATTTATTCTTTATTTTAGGGAAAGTATAGAAATCATTAGGGCTTAGGTCGGGGCTGTACGGCGGATGGTCTAATAATTCTATGATTTCTTGCTCTAAAAACTCTTTTGTTCTGTGCGCGGTGTGAGAACTCGCATTGTCGTGATGGAGGATGATGCGGCGGTTGCAGTTCTCTTTACGGAGTTCAGAAACGACCTGTGGCAAACAAATGTTAGCATACCATTCTGCATTAACCGTTCTTTGTCCCTCAAGAGGAATAGTCGCAACATGGCCGGTTTTGGAGACAAACGTGGCCACCATTTTTTTTGCAACACTCCGTGAACGAACAATTTTTGTTGGCTTTAACTCATTTTCGAACACCCAAACTCGTGACTGGTTTTTTGTTTCGGGTTCGTACGCGTATATCTAGGATTCGTCAACTGATACGATGTTGTATACAGCATTTGAGGATCCTGCGTGGAATCTTTCGAGAGTTCTGACGCACCAAGTAACGCGAGCCGCTTTTTGCTCTTCACAGAGCACACAGAGTTAGGACGCGATGTGGAAAACATTTTATGCAAGTTCTTACAGACCAACAGATTCTCTCTCCAGTTGGACAAGTCTACATTACCCGGCAATGAAGCTCTGTTGTTAGGATATGTTCGATATATCGAAGATGAAAATATGTGCCAAGAACTGCTTTTTCCTACATATTTAGAGACTAATACCAGAGGACGATTTTTCAGGCTGTGGAACATTTTTTTACTGACAAAGCTATTCCATGGAAGAACATTGTTTCTTTTGCGACTGATGGTGCACCGTCTATGGTTGGTCGTCATCGTGGTTTTATAGCTCACTTAATGCTACAACTGCCTGATGTACTGGTCATTCACTGCGTGATTCGCAGGCAGCGTTTAGTAGCAAAAAAGCTGAGTCCTGGATTGCATAAGTCTTTACAATATGTAATAAATGCTATCAACAGGACTCGAAGCAATTCTTTGAGCTCTCGGTTATTTGCTCAGCTATGTGAGGAAAACGACGAAGTCTTTACTCGATTACTTCTGTACACTGAAGTTCGCTGGTTATCAAGAGGCTCTTGCTTAGAAAGATTTTCAGCCATGTTTGAATCTGTGTTGGAGTTTTTACAAGAAAAAGGTCCGAATTTGAAAGAAAATCTGAACAATTGTAAAACAGATATTTATTACTTGACTTATATCTTTGGAATGTTCAACAAAGTTAATTTGCAGCTGCAGGGTAACAATCATAACTTGATTAAAACAAAATCAATAATATCGGCCTTCGTGGGTAAACTAATCCTTTATAAACAAAATTTAGGCAGAAAAGAATATTCGCAGTTTCCGCATTTGTCAAAATTACCAGAAATGCTTCAAGATGATGACATTTTATTATATGTCACTCACTTGGACGCATTACACAAGGATTTTAGGGAGAGGTTTAAGGATCTTTTAAATTTACATTTTTTCCTCATTCCTCAATGGATAATAAATGCGTACAATACCACAGCCATAGAAGAAGCCAATGTGATAATGCAAGAAGAGTTGATTACCGTCAGCACAGACGAAAAGTTTAAGCAGAAGTTCAACCAAGGCTATCAGAAGTTCTGGTTGCAACGCAACATTGAAGCACAGTATCCTACATTGTGGAACATTGCTGAAAAATACCTTATCGCTTTTCCATCATCATACCTAGTTGGAAAAAGCTTTAGTGTGGTAATAAACATTTTGAAGAAACAAAGAAACCGTTTGAAAATCAACAAACGTGGAGATTTAAGGCTGCAACTCACCAATATTGAACCGGATGTAGCTAGATTGGTAGATAGTCACCAGGTTCATCCATCACACTGAATGTTTTATTTTCTCTTTGCGAATTAATACTTTTTTAAATATAATTTCCTACCTATTTAAGATTCTTTAAGTACTTAATTTGTAATAGTCATTATAAATTAAACTTGATATTTACTGAATTGTATGTCTTTTTATTTTGTTAAATTTTGATGAGAAAATGAAGTCAACTTTACTCACTTAACCAAGTGCAAAGTTTTCCAGTTGGTACCTTAGTACCTAGGTATTTTGTATCAATAGGAAAAAACTAAATATAGACCCCTTATTCATAATAGTCTGCTAACTTAAAGCATTGTCGACAACATGAGAGTTGACAGGTGGCGCTGTCGTATTCGCATCGTCTCTACGTTTCTATGAGTTTTAAAAATATAAATATTATACTTTTTGATGATTGTGATATAATAACCTATAAACAAAGTGACAATAGTTCAGTGAAAGTGTTATCCACAAAAATAAATAAGTGATTGTGACTTAATTCTACAAAGATACCAAACACTTCTACTTGATACTAATAGTTGAGATAAATAAAATAGTAATACAAGTGTAAGTAAATAAACACTTAATAGTGCTAATAAAACAATTAAAAGCGTGCGTGCGATGAAACTTTTATCAAAACGTTATTTCTAAGTAATCTTTAGAACAAAGAACTATTTAAATTGATTTTAAAAAATAACGACCTCGAAACGTCAAAATATCAGCTGTTAGTGTCAAACTATAACGATAGTATGTCAAACATCGGCTGCTCGATGGCCCGATAGATGAATGGTTCAGTATTAAGATTATGATCAAAGAAGATCCAGGTTCAAACCCCGCACTTAGATAAAGTTTTTCTTTTTAATTTAATTTTACAATGATTAAGACAGATATAATGATTATATTCATTAAAAACAAGAAATACATTTTTTATATAAAATAAGGAGAAACAATACAAAGAAATAGCTTACTTATACAGGGTGTCCCAAAATTAGCACGTCACACTGACACCGGAGGTAGATGAACCCAAGACGCATTGAGCAAGCCTAACATGCCCATAGAAAAGTTTCGTGGGTTTTGAGTTATGACCAGTTTTAGTCATTTTTTAAAAATCACCATTTTTTTGTAATGTTCGTATCAGAGACTTTTAAAATGCACTTTATTTTACTTTTTTTGTGTGTACTCCCTCAAGACTAGTTACTTATTATGAAAAAACAATACTTAATCGATAAGTAATGTGAAATAACGACAGTTGATAGTCAATCTCAATTTTATTCTCACATAAAAATACTAGTTTCGACTTTGAGCAGCCACCGTGAAAAAAAAAAACTATGAACAAATACCTTTAAAAACTTCCCTATGCCATGCCGATTCCAAAATGGTGTAACACTTGCCCTTTGATTCTTTACACAATACGTGAGAGTGGGAATAAAGCTATTGAGGTGAAGATGACGTCATACACATTTTACCTGCCATTTGCCTGGGCGGCCCAACACGGGTTCTGAATAATAAAAGAAACATTGTAAAACAAGTTTTCAAAAGAAAGAGACGGCGATAGTAGATACTTGACCAAGTGACCAGCCAGCCAGACCAGCCCCAGCCAGTCAAGCCAGTTCGTTACCTTGCGTTTCGTGCTACTGACGTGTTCTCTGCGCTTCTGCATTTTGTTTTGTGATTTTCAACGTGTTTTTGGATTTTCTACTGGACTCTGTTTTGCTTGTGAATTTGGACTATTGTAAAGTGGAAACGACCACTCAGCGCTCAACCGGACTCTGATTTTCTTGGGAATTTTGTGAAACGGGCACGATGGCGAATCCCAACGTCTCTAACTCTCATAGCGAGTACGCAGACATGCATCTAATTTATGGTGAAACCAGGCGAGTTTCGACTCGCGGGAACGTAACTTACAATGCGAGGTTGGCTGCACGATTGTATGCGGAACGGTATCCTAATCGTACGCCGACAAACTACGAAATTATTTTGCGCATTGTTAATGCATATCGCGAGGTTCGAGTACCAGGAACGAGAGGCCCAGGCGCTGGAAGACCCCGCACTGTAGATGATGATGTTGTTTTGGATGAAGTCCGCCAGGAGCCAGGTACTTCACGGACGGCGCACTGGGATCCCAAAATCGTCGGCACATCGAATTTTAAAGCGGCACAGATACCATCCCTACCACGTACACGTGTCCAAACGCTTCTAACGAGTGACTACCAACGGCGCGTTGTATTTGTTATATTTGTCGCCAAATGATTGCTAAGTGGAGAGAACATCCAAACTTTTTTAAAGATGTTTTGTGGAGCGACGAATTAGGTTAGGTTAGGTTAGTTACAATCCAAAATTACTTCACATTAGTAAGGCCCTCATAAACATCTTATGCAAATAGGTTCGCGTTACCTATAGCGTGATCTAGCGGCAAATCAGCGCCATCTAGTATGCCATATGAGAACCAAAGTTCCTTAAGAAAATTAACTTAAAAGCTAACGCATAAACATTCCGGCCCCGAAATGACAGTGGGTCCTTTCAACCGTGGAAAGAAATAACAAAATTCCACAAAAGTAAACAAACTTAAACAGGTAAATAAAATCAATAAGAACAGATCTAAATAGGGTAGTCTGTTGTGCTTAACGTACAGATCTTAATTATAGGTCATTTGAAAATTTGACCTTTCATTTTTAATGTAACGATGCGGGTTAGACCGTCCTTACCAGGATGCTTTTCGAGTATCCTAGCTAGAAGCCATTTGCCCGGAGGAAGTCTCTCGTCCTTAACCAGTACAACACATCCAGCATCAGGTTCTCTAACTTTATCAGTCCACTTTAAATCGTTTTTGTAAAGTGTGGAGATACTCAGAACTCCAACGCGACCATAAATTTTGAAGCATTTGCTGAAGCATTTGCCAGCGATCTAAATGAGAAAGAGAGAGATTCTCCAAACTAGGCTCAGGTACAGTTATTGAAGCTTCTCCAATAAGAAAATGTCCAGGAGTGATTGGTGAAATATTGTCATCTATAGAATCTGAAGGAATAGTGAGAGGTTTAGAATTGACACAAGCTTCTACTTGAGTTAACAAAGTACATAAGCTAGCATTAGCTACATCGATAACAGCTGGCTTCGCCGTAATATCCGGTGTGTGCAGCAAAGTATGATGTTTTTTATGACATACTTTACATTTCGTGTGTTGTTTACAAAATTTGATCGTGTGATCTAGAACTAAGTAGTGGAAGCAAAGTCCATTATTCTTAACAAATTCTCTTCGCTCTTCAACATCTATTTGTGTAAAATCTGAGCAATAACTAATATAGTGTCTTTTCTTACAATACATGCATTCTTGTTTCTTCTCTGTAGTGGTGTTAAAACTTTTAATCTGTCTCGTCTTCGTAATTTGTAATGAACTATCCTTTCTGTATTTTCTTTGTGTAGTCTATACCATTTCCATCGCTCTAAATCTTCCTTCCAGAAAAGTAGTCAAAGTAGTTAACGCAGGTAAAAGGTGTTGTAGAACCTAGTGATTGTTCCCAACATTTGTGTGTTTCGAAGCCAAGTTTACTAACAACAATATGCTAACCCATGTTGTAACATTTATTTTTAAAGTAGAGAGATTGTTTAAACATTATGTGGTTGTGTTTAGAAGTTCTTTTATTACTTTAGAGTCTTCTCTAAATAATTTCCTTTGGTTTAAAAGTCTATTAATTAAATTGTTTACTAATATTCTCTTATTACTGTATCTGTTTATCAAAGTAAAATGGCGCAAAGCAAAATGGCGCAAAAGCTGTTCTGCCTCTCCTCGAAGACTAGATCTCAAATAATGATGCTTTTGAACATCACTGATTCCGTTCTCATTATGAATAAGGTACTCGAACATATCCTTAAAATGTAACCATTCATTATAATTTCCCGAGAATGTGGGCAGATTCATTAACGGCAATCTTGTTTGAGTGAGCGAAGAAGAAGGAGAATTATTGCTAGGCTTTTTTGTAAATTTTAAAATATTTTCTTTTATAGAAGTTTTAAACTCTAGATCAACATCTTCCGTTTTTATAAATAAATCTTTATATTCCTTTTTAGTCTCTTTAGTTAATTCTTGTTCCATTATATTTCTATATTCCGTCAAAAATTGTTGCCAATAATCCTCTAACAATTATTATCGGGTTTCCAAATAGCTGATTGCATATCGTTCCGAAGAAGTCTATAATTGAAATATAGTCTTAAAATTTGTTCGTTTAATCCTTTAGAATCCATGATTTAATCAATTTAATTTACTACGTCCAAAATCTTTAAGTGTAAGTATCGAAAATTTTACAAGTCCTGTGTAGTATAAAATTTTATATGTCTTTTTCCAACGAAATTTTTCTAAGTTCTGTAATTACTATTTTTTTAACGAAATCTTACAAGTCTTTTTTTCAACGAAATTTTATAAGTCCACAAACTGAATTTTTCTAAGTTAATTTTACGTTTAATTTTTCTAAGTCTCTAATCACTGATTTTAACTAATTGTATGTCTTTTAAAACACTACACTTTAATTTCCTTAAGTCACTATTACTCACGATTATCCGTCTCGTATGGCCAAATGTTTACACTTAACACATAGTCACTCCACTATATTAAATTGCTGCTCGTTTTCACTAAAACTCCAAGTTAGTTTTAATTCATCTTAATTCTTGATTGGTTAACAATCCAAAATTACTTCACATTAGAGATGTGTAGGTACTGTGAGTAATGTATAACGCGTAATATAGCACGACCGCGTACTGAAGCAGTACGCATTACCCGACAAAATTTAGCATGACGTATGACATTAAACATGGCATGCCCCGGCGGCCGGCATGCTCTACGATCAGCGCGGCCTGCCGTGTTCTGATAGTACTCGGGTGTCCGTCGGATAATATCGGTAAGGTTCGAGTACAAGTGACGAGGAGTCTAGTCCGCCAGACGGGATACTGTCTCCGTCACACGGATTTATTTCCTATATACATAAAATATACCTAATTACCTACATGCCTGTTGCCAAAAATGCCATGTTTCAGGCTAAAATTACCTCGCATCAGTTGAAAAATAAAGTGTACAATTACCATGTAAATAATCTAACCAAGAGCATATCAGGACATGTCTAAGGAGGGTTCCGTAACTATCACCGCGTAATAAGTTTTTTTTTAATTACATCAAAAGGTACTGTTCACAAAAAATTGCTAAAGAGTTTTTAGCATGATCTATCACCATGGAAAGTTATATCTCATAAAGTTTGGAAATGCTAGGGGTAGGACCAACTTACAAACCACTTTGGAGGCCGATTACTCGAAAATGGTCAACTTTGTAAAAAAGTCCTGTATAAATCCTTGCCTTTATTTTAAAATACCTATTCAACGATATTCTACACGACGGGGTAGAGTAAAAATATATTATTCATCCCCACTTCACGTGTATGAAGAGCCACCCCTAAAATATAAAATTGTTATTATTTTATGATCCCAAAACCGAGATCTGTACTCAATTTATATCTACACCATATTTTATCAATTCCTATTAATAATTACAGGAGCTAGAAGCGCGGACAGACAGACAGACGGACGGACAGAGCGAAATTATATGGGTTAATGCGTCTTTTTTAGGGTATTACGTACCCTAAAAAAGACTATTGAAAATTTCAATTTGCTATGGTGTCTTTAGTATTTATTTCGATATCATGTGTCATTATTTGTCGTAGGTTAAGGAACGTCTCCGGTGTGTCCTACAGCAAAACCAAACAATTGTTATTTTAAAATAATGTTTATAATAATTCATAATACGGTAAATCAAAGTTCAAAATGGTCCGATGGCGTTGGCGTACTGTCGATATTCGGTTCGGGGTTCGCGGCGCATCGTAAAAGTTCGCGTATTTGTGCGAGCGAGGAAGAGTGTCGGTTAGCCGGACGAGAGTCAGTCTTTGACACGCAAGTTAGGGCAGTATTACGTTGTGTTAAGGGTTACATTTCTTTGGCACCGCCCCGTACGTATGCCATAAATCATAACAGGCGCGCTTTCGTTCGTCTAATAAGTAATAACATTTTAGGCGGCAATATAATATTATTGTTTGTTTTGAATTGAAGTAGTGCACATTAGTTTACGCGATCAAAGTCATTATACAGTCGCGGTGGATAAAATTAAGTAGTAGTTTTTTTAAAGCATTCGTTTTGTTGTGTGTTTGTAAAAAATAATTTTTATGTGGTATACTGTAAATAAATATTAATGATATTAGAAGTGTGAGTGAGTTAAACTGTAAATAAATATAAACAAAATTGCAAGTGTGTAAATAAAATTTAAATTATTTGATTATGGCATCTAAGAGGAAAAGTAGTCAGCTTTGGAATCATTTCGAAGAAGTAATTCCTAACAAACACGCAAAATGTTGTTATTGTTCCCGTATATTGGCGATTCATTCCAGCTCAATAGGAAGCCTGAACCGGCATATGAAGTCGATGCATCCTACAATAGAAATAAGGAGCAGCAGACAGCTCGCAACTGTTCCAAATAATTCCAGCGACGCACAGCCGGTTCCTTCAACTATTGCATATTTCGCACAAGTGGCAGCCAACAATGAAATGTCAAATTCAACATCAACACCTGTGGGATTATGGAGTAGACCAACTCAACAAACGGCTCCTTCGATGGCAAATTTTGTGGTGCCAAAAAAAGCACTACCGACAAACCGTATTCAACTGCTTGACGAACAGTTGGTGAAAATGATTGCCAAAGGTTATCATGCTCTTCGAATGGTTGACGAAGTTGAGTTCAGGAAGTTCGTCGAGATGTTAAATCCCGGATATACTCTGCCGACTCGGAAAACTTTCTCCGAAAGCCTGCTTCCCAAAACATATAATAAGCTTTTGGAATCTGTGAAAAAGGTAATAGGAAAAGCGGCAGATATTTGTGTAATGACGGACGCCTGGACTTCTATTGTGAACGACGGTTACATTGCTGTCACTGCGCACTTCATCGACACCGAAACTCACAAACTATGTACGGTAATGATTGGATGTATTGAATTTGAAGAACGGCACACAAGTGAAAACCTCAAAAACTTCTTAGAAGAAAAGTTTATTGAATGGAATATACACCGGTATGTGAATGCAGTAGTCAGTGACAATGCCGCAAATATACTAGGTGCTGTTCGACTTGGTGGCTGGCGTTCAATTTCATGCTTTGCACACACTCTTAATTTAGTAGTGCAACATAGTATCTCCGAAATATCCGACACCGTGAACAGGGTTAAGGCTGTCGTAGAATATTTTCACCGAAGCAATCCAGGATCAAAGAAATTGAAAGAGATGCAAGAGCAGATGAATATCTCGCCACTAAAACTCAAACAAGACGTTACAACGCGGTGGAATTCCACCTACGATATGCTCATGAGGTTTTTAAAAGTAAAAGAAGCTCTTATTGCCACTTTGGCAATAATGCGACCAGATTTGAGTTTACCGCAATACGTCTGGCCGGTGATCGAAAAGGCGACAGAGCTTCTAAAAATCTTCTATAATGTTACTGCTGAAATCAGTGGCGAAGGATATGTCACGGCATCAAAATATATTGTTTTTTGCAAAATAATAAATAGAAAGCTGAACCAATTTTCTCCTAACATTATCGAAAAAATTGAAAGCCTACATAATGCACTCAAATGGCAAGTGCATGCAAGGTTTGGAGACGTTGAAAATAATGCCCTTCTTTGTGAGGCGACGATATTGGATCCACGATTCAAAAAAAGTGGATTCAATAACATCGAGAATTTTAATAGAGCAGCATTTGCAATAAGATCGAGAATTGGCACGCAAACAGAGACAGTTCAAGAAATACCAGTACAACAGCCGCCACCTATATATTTATATAATATATATATATATATATAAGAGTCTAGTGAATCTGACTCCATTTGGGACGAATTTGACAGCGAAATTGCTGTTCTCGTTCCCCAAAATCCTACTGCAGCGGGCATAGTAGAGTTCGATAAATATATAGGAGAACCACTTCTCAAACGAACTCAAAATCCTTTACTCTGGTGGAACGAGCGAAAAGCTGTATATCCGCGGCTATACAAATATATGTTAAAACGGCTAAACATCGCTGCTACGTCCGTTCCATCCGAGCGAGTATTTTCTAAAGCTGGTCTGACATTAAATGAAAGGCGGACTCGTCTTACAACAAAAAAATTATCCCAACTACTATTTATCAGTTGTAATTAAAAATGTATATATAAGTAGATATATCAAACAAAAAAGTAAAAAAGATAAAAGCAAAAAAAAAGTACAAAAAAATGAAAGGATAAAATAAACTAATCATTGTAAAAAATAATAATCATTGTACAAAGTTGATTTTTAAATGCGCCAATATTCAACGTGATTTTATGAAGTTGCGGTGGTCCTCCGTCCTTGAATATTGCCAGTCCTTAGCCTGGAAACTCTTTTTGTAATTTTCTAGTATCTCATAATCAGGGTTAAGTATGAAGGGAAATCAACTTATGCAAATAGGTTCGCGTTACCTATAGCGTGATCTAGCGGCAAATCAGCGCCATCTAGTATGCCATATGAGAACCAAAGTTCCTTAAGAAAATTAACTTAAAATCTAACGCATAAACAACATTATTACTCTGTAGGTTATAATTAGGTGGTAACGTACGGAAATTTTGTTGAGTACGCGACGGTCCTTGATTTTGATTTAATTAAACATAGGTTTAGGTTGCCACATATTTTGTGGTCGCTGCTGCCAAATTTGTGTTTGTGATGGTCCGGGCAAATTAAAATTATTATTAATTTTAGGATGGTTATTACGTCTGTCAGTATGTGAGTCATTTCTGTCCTGCATATAAATTATATTCATTTCATCATGGACAAATTCAAGGGCTTTTTCGATGGTCTCGTGGTCTCGGCGCATACAGCGTATGGGGGATCTTTTAAACCACGTAGGAAAGCTTGCAAAGTTAATTTCTTATATAAATCACGTTTCGCTTCGACGGTAGTTGGAATAGTCTCATGCAAACTAATGTAAGTCATTAATGTACTAAAAATATTCTTGCATTTTTCATGATATTCCTGAGGGGTAGAAGACTCTTTAGTCTATAGATGATCTTGTATCATATAAAGAGGTTTCATCATGTTGGTCTGAAAAATTATCCACTAAAGCTGTCCTAATACCTAACCAACTATCGGGTATGCCGTTTGAATTTATTAACCTAGCGGCAGGCCCAGTAATTTTATTTTATATTCCATTTATTAAAGCTAAATTAATTAAATTATTATTCGGCGTTACAAAATTTTGAACAAGTTCATCACACAATTTAATAAATCTTGTAAGGACATTAGAATTTCTGTCAAAATCAGGCACTAATCTTAATGCTTTAAAAATATCGTCCATTGTACCCATATTTAAATCTAAACTTTCGTCACTAATTTCTCTAGCCGTATCTAACAATTTAAATTTACTACTAATTCTAAAAGTTTTCGATTATCGCGGATGGAAAATCTTGGATATAAAATTATGAAACTTATAGGATAAAAGAAAGGAGCAAATTGAGAGTAATTCTAAAAGTACTCACATATGCATGTCGGCTCTTCTCTGGCGTATCGATGGCTGGATACAGTATTCTGCTGCACGAAGGTTCTTAAAAATTCGGTGAAGACTTTTGGTAGTCAAGTAGCGATCGCACGCGCACGACTGTGATTTCCTATACGAGGGCTACTCCAAATATCCGTACGACTACGCCAAAAATGTTGTGCAGCAATAGGACTTCCATAACAAAGTCGAAATATTATTATAAATTTATTAATTAATTATTACAAAATAAAAAGTACTAATTCTAATGACGACTATTACATTCAGCGATTGAACATAAAGTACATTTCTAACACAACGCAAAATAAATGAAAACTGAGGGACTGCTGACGCTGCGCTTCGTGCCGCTGCCGCGTGACGTGATTGGAGTGCTGCGTCGGCGATCTCCTTAGGGGGTACCCTAAGTTACGGTTCTGTACTACGGCACGGCTACTGACCAATCAACATATTTTATTATAATGTTATGCTACGGTAGTAGCATAATATTATTATAAATGTTGATTGGTCATAAATATTATTAAAAATATCATATAGTTTTTTATACATTACCAAAGGACAATCCAAGTTTAATAATACACTCCACTCAATGTCATCTAACTAATCCTGCACTAGTTTATTGTTTACATGTAAATCGGAGCAAAACAATGTATGTGTGGAATTGATACATATTGATAAGCTAAATCCAATTATGCAAATACAATTTATCTAGCACGTCTAGTTTTGCTGCTATAAGCAACATTTGATGCATTTTTAGTACATTTCTTGCATTATCGATTTGATATTTTCCCAGTAAACATCGGTATCTTTACCTATGAAATTGCCGTTTTGTATGAAAAAATTTAAACTATTTTTTTTCATGTATTTTTTATTTGTATTAATCGAAGTAATCACCCATGCAATCAATGCATCTTTGCCAACGCAGTAGCAGTTTATTGATGCCCTTCTTAAAGAAATCAGCTGGACGGGAGGCAACAAATTATTCAAAGGCATTTTGTACTGCCTCTCGGGTATTGAATTTTTTTCCCGCCAAGAAGTTATCCAAATTCTGGAAAAAGTAGTCTGTAGGCGCAAGGTCTGGTGAGTAGGGCGGATGACGGAGAGCTTCCAACCCCAGTTCTTGCAACTTGGAGACCGTCTGCTGTGCAGTATGAGGTCGCGCGTTGTGGGCAGGAGCAGCGGAGACGAGCGATTGACCAATGCTGGTTAGAGATGTGCCAGCTTCTCCATCATTGTATTCAGTTCTTCACAGTACACATCTGCAGTAATGCTCACCCCGTTTGGTAAAAAGCTGTGATGAATCACACCGGCGCTAGATCACCAAACAGTGACCATCACTTTTCTAGGGGTAAGTTTTTGTTTAGGGCATTGCGCTCAGCAAGTTGGTTGGATCCTGGTTCAGCACCTAATGCTGAACCAGGATCCAACCAACTTGCTGAGCGCTTGCGGTTATCAAACAGAATCCATTTTTCATCGCAGGTAACGATGCGGTTCAAAATTCCTTGTTTTCCTCTGTTGAGCAGTGCAAGGCACGTCTCGACGCGTACTTCGCGCTGGCGTTCATTGAGTTCGTGGGGCACCCATTTGTCAAGCTTTTTTACCTTGCCAATTTGACGCAAATGGACCAATATTGTTTTGACGCTAACGTCGAAAGCTGCTGCTAATTCAGCCGTAGATTGTGTATCATCAGCTTCCACAATCGCCTTTAATTCGTCATTGTAGACCAAAGTCTTCGAACGACCGCGAGGTTCATTTTTCAGGTCGAAATTTCCAGAACGGAAGCAAGCAAACCAATAACAGGTGGTGCGTTGGTTTGTAGTGCTAGCTCCGTAAACGTCGTTGACGTTGCGTGCCGCTTGTGCCGCGTTGCTGCCATGACTCATATTCCATAATTACTCGAATTTTTAACGTATCCATGACGACGAAAAAGATTGAAATGCGATGAAAATGTAACACTAATCAATAAACAAATGACTACTTTTGGAAAAAGAATTCCATGTCTTTAAAATAAAATTAATTTGAAATTAGAATTCTTATCCAAACAAAAATTATTTTGATTTGAAATGTCCAGTACTGCAGAACGACAATTTCATAGGTAAAGACCTATTATATTTGATGATAGGTGATAGGTTTCACCTAGGTATTGCGAATATGGTAAAAATATATAATATCTAGTGGTCCAAATAAATGTTAGCTGATTTCTGGTAGAAAATCACTCGCGAAACAACATAATATACCTATACCATAAACTACACTATACCGAACGTGATCTGTCAAATAGTTATATTTTATAACTTATTAGTATTTTGACTCGTATAAGATTGTAATTAATATTCTCTTAATTTTCTTTATTTTACCCAAAAAATACAAAAAACGTGTCCTAAAGTAAGAAGTGCATATTTACTCTATTTTGGACATGCTATAATTGAAGGTAAAAGTCAAAAAAGGTAAAACTCAAAGAAGGGATATTTGTGGGACATTAGTTAATAGAATCAGGCGTTGTCCGCGGATATCCATAGCATACAATTTAATTAATATTATATCTAGCAATATCCCGCGAGAAAATACCCACAACCTGCAAGCAAATGTGGGAGTTCAATTATCTCATTTTACGCATGCTTATACGTGCACTCACACATTTGCTTGCAGGTTGTAGGCATTTTCTCACGGGATATTGCTAGATATTATATTAATTAAATTAAAAAAGCTTACTAACAAGCAACTTGGTGCCTGGTTATCACTGAAAGTAGTTACGAAAGGGTTTTAGGGAACCACAGAGCCGAAAAAGCGGAACAGCTAGTTACATGTAAAAAGCATACGAAAATTTGGGTTGCAGAATGTCATTAAAAATTCACTTTTTTCACTCTCATTTCTTTTTCTTTCCATCTAATCTTGGTGCGGTCAGTGATGAGCAGGGTGAGAGGTTCCACCAGGTTGTAAACAAGCTTGAAGAACGATTTCAAGTTGGGCCGTTGGGACACAAATATACTAGATGACCACTGTTGGCATGGAACGAAATAGATCATTCAAAGCACAAAAGAAAAAAAAAATTTTTACGATATTTTGCTTGATATTTTATAAAATTTTATTAGATTTTTTTTGAGAATTTTTTACCGAAATGATAAAATTAAAGTTGATTAATGAAAAAAAATTTGGTTGATTTTATTAGATTTCTTTGAAATATGTTTTGGCCTTTTAATTTTTAATATAATTTGGCACATTGTCACGGAAAAACAATGAGACGTGATGAAAAGAAAATTTGTTTGTAGGCTTATTAAATCACATGTATAAATAAGAAAACATTACATTTCAAAGGGGGTACTCAATCTTTTTTTGTAGCGCAGTGTTATTTTCTTTTTTTTATTCGAGAAAATGTACACTCTGTGACAGTCTTTTCACTCCTGTTCCTACAAATGTTTACTTTTATCCGATTTTTTTTCTTATATTATCCTGAGCAGTGCTTCTGTAACCTCAATTCTTAAATTAATAAATTAACGACTCCAGCTTGAAAGTGGATATCATTTTTTTGCCGAACCGTGTATTAAAAAAATATTATTCGCGCTACTTTATCCGACTGTGCTGAAAAAAAAGTGCTACGCCGGTTTGGCAAGTAACTTTAAAAGGAGATCGGCAAGTCGCCATATATTTACTGCCTGGTAATATAATACAATACGGCCTTAGTAACATTAAAAAAATATCGTCCTCTAATACTGTTTTTTGTACAAGCAAAATGCCCTAACATTAATTTTTCGACCCAACAAAAGATGGTGTTAGTTTATTGCATTAAAAACTTTTTTCAAAATCTGTGTGTATGAACGGCTTGAGTTATTTGGGTCGTTTTTGCATTGACATATTGTGTTTTTGCATCTGGTAGAACGGAAATCGACGTTTTCAGTAAGTGTAAAGAATTAAATGTTAAAATAAAATATCCTTATTTAAATAATAGTGCTAAAAGAACAGCAGCTGCAGAATTAATAATTAACATCATTATTATTATTATTGAACACAGGGTTCGCGCAAATAATGTTTTACTCATGTATATTTGAGTTAGGTTATCCGTGGTGTTAATATCCGTTTGGCATGATGGAGTGGCAACAGTTAAATCAATTTCATTTGACCTTCAGGGTCGAAGCACTAGTTGTTTCTGTTTGACTTAAATTATTATATGATGTTGTTATTTCCACTTGTGTATGTTTGTCAACTTTTTTTACATAAGGCAAATTTAAACTCGCAAACAAATTTTTTTTAGTAATTTTCTAACGCTGTTTTTCATTATGTCTTCTGGGTGGAAATGGGCTTCACAAACAACATGTTTGGGTTGAGATTTATTTATCAAATCCTCGCGGTCAATTAAGCGCAGCCACTGAAGGCGTCTGAATTGGAACGCACATTTAATATACATAATAAAAAATTGTCAAATAAAGTGACTAAAATATTATCAAAAAAAAACATCCTAAAACAACATAAAAAAACTAACGCCTGCCTCTTATACTATAATCAATTTTTTTTTCTGTTGTTATGATTCGAACATTGTTCTATTTATCTGATTCACAATTCCTCAATGACTTATTTTTAATTACCTACCTACTTACTTATTTTTTGTTGCATTAGTTTTCTATCAGACAGAGGAAGTAGGTACTTTCCTACTGGGATGTATTAGGTACTTTTGATCTGTCAATTGATTTGCCGCTGTTGCTTTGTTTACGTTTAGTCATGCCGATTTCTCAGTATTGTGGGTATAGTAACTAAGTACCTACTTACAGTTAAAAAATCGTAATTAAAAATAAGTCATTGAGGACGATGTTTTTTTAATGTTACTAAGGCCGTATTCGCGCTCACGGCCTCAATTTTTTTCCTTTATTTCCAGATTTCGGCCTAGACGTGCTATCGGGTCTGGTGAGCAAATGCAACTTCCCGTGGTTGATGTCGAATGTGATAGACAATGAGACTGGTCGACCCCTCGGCGACGGCAAAATTACTCACGCTCTCATCTGTAATGGACACAAAATCGGCCTCATCGGGCTCGTAGAACAGGTCAGAGGTATAGTAGTGTCCTCACTACCTGGGTCGCATAGTCACAGCGGATTTTTTCTATTTTTTAAGTGCCCTTGAAGCAATAAATATGATTCTTACAAACTGAGACATTTAAAAAACGCCTTTAAGTTCCAAGTTGATACTCCAAGTTGATCTCAGCTTGGTTTAGGAGAAAGTCGCCACAACTTTCCTTCTTAAGAGGGATCATCATCCGTTGCAGCTCATAATAATATATCAGAATTATTGTCATCGATTCTTGAGTGACAATTAAGTTTTGCAAACAAACTTTCTCGTTACAATAAAGTTTTATCTTCGTGGTGTATTGACAGGAATGGCTGGACACTTTGGCTACGATAAACCCGGAGGAGGTCACATTTATAGACTTCCTACAGGCCGCAGACAAACTAGGTGGACAGCTTAAGCAGGAGGTAAGTGAACAGCCTATTTAAAATTTAATTAATTATGCTTTGGATTATAATTATTAACTACTTTTATATGTGAGAAACTTATTACATAAAATATAATAAAAATTGGACAACTTGCTTTAACGTTTCTTTCAGGGCTGCGAGTTCGTCATAGCTTTAACTCACATGAGGACACCCAATGACGTAAAGTTGGCAGAAGGCACAACAAAAATTGACCTCATTTTAGGTGGACATGACCATGTCTATGAAGTTTTAGAAGTAAGAAACTTATTAGTCATCACAACTAATTTATAAAAATAAAATAGATGTGATCATTGGATATTTTACGTATACCAAAGATCATGTTAATAAACAATAATTATTAACAGGTAAACAAGAAATACATAATAAAAAGCGGAACTGACTTTCGACAATTCAGTAAAATCATAATTACCTTTGACAAAGAGAGTGGGCCTAAGGTAGACATTTCTGCTGTGGATGTCACGAGTTCATTTGCGGAGGATCAGGAACTTAAGACCAAAGTGGAGCAGTACTCTTGTAAGTTACTATTTCTGATGTATCTAACTTTTGACATCTTTTGGTAGCTCAAAAATATTTTTAGCAAACAGTTTAAAGTATTTTTTCTATAAAACATTTTAAAATATTATATATTCGGCAAAATATTGTATATAAAATGTCTATTTTTAAATTATTTACTCAAAAATGCCTCGCCAATATCAAAGTATTCTCTATTTTGACAGCGATGATAGAAGGCAAGATGGACGAAGTTCTAGGCAAGTTCTACGTTCCGCTTGAAGGTCGGTTCTCCGTCATCCGACGTCAGGAATGTAATCTCGGCAATTGGGTGTGTGACGTCCTACTAGCGGCAACGAACGCGGACCTTTTGCTTCTTAACTCTGGAACATTCCGCTCTGATCAGGCAAGTTACTGTACAACTCTACCATGTTTGCTTAGCTTGAATGAGCAGTTCGTTGCTCAACAACAAGATTTACTATTTCAAAAATATTTCAGTGGCTTACCAATCGTTTGGAAATGCGTTTAACTAGACCGTGACAATAGGCTACTTGGCCTTTTTTATTTTTGTCCTAAACGATTAATAATTATTGTTCCGTTTCCCCAAAAAAATAATAGAATATTATTATAAAACCATAAAAACCTACAAAACGTAATTTAAAAATACGCGTTTAAAAAATGTCATGTTTGTCGATAGATAATCTGTGCCCTGATGCCACAATAATAGTAAACAATCACTTGACAGCTCAGTGCACTATGGAGTATTTGACAACTATGACAAGTGACGTTTATTTGTTTACTATTACGTCACATCATGGACGATCGCACTATGCACAGATAATAGTGTTTTCGCAAGTTCCATTTTTTTTTTTTTTATTGGAGTTATTCATATACATCTTGTTCTTTTATGTCATGATTTTACGTTTTCCTAAACCAAGTACTAAAGGAAATACTCATTCAATTTATTAAATTAAGTATGAGTCAAGTAGCCTATATATAACAATACGTTAAAACTAACATTAACATACATGTTAATGTTAATCTTAACGTATTGTTGCACTTGTCAAATGTACTTCAGAAATCATCAAGGTCCTTCATAGGTGCACCCGGCGGGAGAGTTCACCCTGCGGGACCTCTGCGCCATCATCCCAATGCGAGACCCGCTGGTCGTGGTGGAGGCTTCCGGTGACGTGGTGCTAGCTGCCCTGGAGAACTCCGTCAGCAAGTATCCCAGTCTCGAAGGGCGGTTTCCCCAGGTAATTAAGAGATACTGAACTATTACTTATGCGGTTTTTACATTGTTTTACTAGCACAATACAATTTTAGTTACGTTTCATGTAAACTGTAAAGCAACAAAGACTTAGGCCTTATTTTACAATATTTTCATACTTTGTCAAGAGACAGAAACTGAAACGAAATGAAACGGCGGTTGGAGGCAAACTGCTTTATTTGTCCTTTTTTTTTCTTTACACGAGCAAATGACATAGATAAAATATACGTATCGTACCACAGATAATAATTATATATAAACCTTAATTTTTTGCCCTCTTTAGATTGTAGGGCTTTAGGTATAGACAATTTTTTGTATTCCCTTTTTAGTGATATTTGTTAAATTATTAATAACACATTTTAAGAACGTTTAAAATAAAGAATCGAATGTATAATTGAATACGCGCCAAGCTTCCATTAGGTATTGTATATCATAAGATAATGATGATGATTACTGTAAGTTACATAATTAAATGGTTAAACGAACTTACCTGTAAGTGAAGTTCTACCATAATTATACGAAGCTCCTTGTCTGAGACGGTTTTACTATGGTAGTCTACGCTTTATGCTAGTAGCCATCACAATGTATCCAAGCAAAAAAAAAAAAAAAAAACACAGTATCCGGATCGCAACTGTCAAACTTCATTATGTTGAAAGCAATAAGTTTCATGAGCAACCTTATACTTGGAAGGAGGAGGGTAGGGTGGGGAACAGGTACCGTCTCAGACAAGGAGCTTCGTATAATTATGGTAGAACTTCACTTACAGGTAAGTTCGTTTAACCATTTAATTATACTCTCTCCTTGTCTGAGACGGTTTTACTATGGTAGATGTTTAAAGATTCATAAGTTGTGAATGAAACCATTTTTATATAAATCAGATAATCAAATTATTTATTTATTACAAAATATTCTTATCTCTAGAAACAACTTTTTCTCAGTTGTTTATGCTAAGATTACAGATAGTGTCTGAGAAGGATAAAGGATCCTCTGTTATTGGCCTGTTATAAAATTTTGCAAATACAGAAGAACCACTAGACCAGCCAGCAGTCTTACGAATAAGGTCTATGCTAAGCCCGGCCCTATTTGCTGCTGATGTAGATGCGTGTCTGGTGCTATGGGCCGAAAATACAGAAACATCTATCCCAGATTCACACAATACAGATTTTATCCAACGACTGATAGTTTGAGATGAAGCCCTCTTATATGGTCTTTTGTGTGTTAAAATTAGGTAATCAAGGTTCTGTCTTAAGTTTTCAGTTTTCTTCAAATAATTTTTTATGATTTCTACTGGGCAAATTTCTTTTTCCGTAAACGATTTCAAATATAACATTGGTTGGTTAGAATTTTTATTTGATGTTTTAATAATGTCTGGAATTTTTATTTGAACACCGCTGTGTGTAAATTTTATGTTTTGTAATTTAATAAGAGACAAGGTCTGAACCCTATGTCCAGTGGTAAGTGCTAGCATCGTAACAAGTTTTTTAGTAGCCTTTGGTAAGTCCAAATTAACATTGGTATAATTTTTAGATAGATATTCTAACACTAAACCTGGATCCCAAGTTGTATTATATTTTGGTTTAGGTGGTTTCATTTTAAACACACCTTTTAAGAATCTTTTTATTCTCTCGTCTGCACTAACTTTTGGTCCCATTATTAACGCAATAGCAGATCTAACGGTATTAAGGGTACCATATGAGGCACCTGAATTAAAACGTTCACTTAAAAAATTTAGAATAAATGGAACTGATGTTTGATAAGGGTCTAATTTATACTTTTTACAAAAATTCCACCACAGCTTAAGAGTGCTGTCATATTGTTTGATAGTATTGCTAGATAGTGAATTTAGCATAATATCTAAGGCTGAGTTTGGAGTGCCACATCTCACGAATGCTTCGCAGACAGCAGCCCTGCAGCCAGGGTAAGTTGTTGATGAAGTGGGTGTGTCTCTCTGTAAGAAGAAGATAATAATTTTGGATTGGGTTGGAAAATTAACATTTCACCAACAAGCAGAGGCTGTAACATGGGAAACCAGGGTTGGGATTTCCATAAAGGAAATACCAAGATACCTTCTGCTTTATCAGATTGTATTTTTCTAATGCATTTTAAAATTAATGAAAAAGGGGGGAATGCATAGAAAAAATATTTACTCCATTTTAAGGTAAATACATCTACAGCGATAGCTTCAGGATCTTTTTTCCATGAGACAAACCTTTTACATTTGTTATTGATTCTAGAAGCAAATAAATAAATTTCTGGGCGGCAAAATTGTGATATAATTTCATTATAGGCTGTACTTAAAAGTTCCCACTCTATGTTTATTTTTCTTGATTCAAAGTCAGCTTCAAAATTTTCTTTAGTATTTATGTAAGATGCATACACCCATATATTCTTTTTCTCACAATATTGCCAAAAGGTCCTAGCCATTTTGTTTAAATGAGGAAATTGGACGCCACCCATCTTATTAATATATGCTATTGCTGTTGTATTATCCACTCTGAGTAGGATATTACCATGGTTAAAGTCTTTAGTAAAACATTGCAGTCCTAAATATGCTGCCTTGATTTCTAAGAAATTTATATGGTTCTGTCACTCAGTAGAAGACCATGAACCTGAAGCTCGCTCTGTGCCACAAACTGCTCCCCAGCCAGTTGTTGATGCATCTGTCTGAATTTCTAGAGAAAAATTATAGTGTTGGATCGGGTTACATTTATCTATGTTTTTAGTCCACCAGTTTAACTCAGAAGTTACTGTTTCACATAATCTCATTTTTTCATCATAATTATTATCTCTATTTAACAAAGCAAGATATCTTTCCCTTTCTAGAAGTTTTGTATATACCCGTGAGTATGGTATAGCTGGGCAAATTGAGGTTAATTTTCCTAATAGTTGAGAAAATTCCCTTATCTTACAAGATCTAATTTTCTTGAAATAATTAATTTTTTCTATTACAGATAATTGTTTTTCTATGGGTACTGATAATGACATTGTCCCTGAATCTATAATTAGACCTAGGTAAGTACATGTCTTTTTTGGTGTAAAAATACTTTTTTCAAGGTTAATGATAAAACCTAGATCTTGAAATAATCTGCACGACATCTCTATATCTTTTTTACACTGTTCTTTTGATGAGTTAAAGTAAATGACATCGTCTAAGTAAGATGTCAGGACAATATTTCTACTCCTAAGATAAGTACATATGGGTTTAAACGGTAAACAGTTGAATTCATACAACTTATTGTCAAATTTGAACCTTAAAAATCTTTTTGCCTCATTTGAAACTGCTACACTAAAGTAAGCGTCCTTTAAATCTAATTTTGCCATATACCAGTCTTGAGAAATTAATTTACACGCTGTCCTTATGTCCTCTAATTTGAAGTGGCATGTATAAACATATTGATTTAATTTTTTTAAATTTAATATAAATCTAAACGAACCATTTTGTTTTTGAATTACGAATATTGGCGATGTAAACTGGCCTACTGTATATTCGCATTGAGATATAGCCCCCAATGAACTTAATTTCTCTATTTCAAAATGTATGATTTCTCTTTCCTTGTCAGACCAAGACTAGTGGGGCTCTGCATGCTCTGGAGGGATGGTATTAAATGGGATTTTGTATCCCTGGACCCATTGCAAGATTACGGGGTCATTGGTAATCTTTAGCCAGTTATTAAGAAAATATTTTAGTTTGCCGGCATGTACCTCTAATAACGGCGATATTTCTCTCGGGCCTGTCTGCTGGGGCGCTGGGGTTGGGGTTTCCTCCGCTGTGGTTGGGGTCTCTGGCCTTGTTGAGATGTCTGAGCCTTTGCCTGTGTACGCTGTGTTTGCCCGCTGCGTTGTTGATGATGAGGTTGCAGCGGGCTCTTCCAGTTTTCCTGTCTGATTGCTGGGGTAGGCGGTTTAATTTTTATTTGGGATCCTGTCTTTTGGATAGATTGAGCCGCTTTTATAAGCTCTCCACAATTTTTTCCAAATAGAAATTCGTCAGTATTTACTTTTTTAACCGCCTCCCTTATAACCGTACTTGTCCCAGCCAATGCGAAAAATTTTCTAGATTCAGAGTCCTGGTGAAGGACTTCTGCAGCTAATTTGGCTGCGTCATTTAACTGTTCTACAATTTCTTTTGTATTTATATTGCCCTTAAGGACACAGGTAAGTGCCTTACCTAGACCGACCATCATTTTTCCCACTTACGCCTGACGGAAAACTATTATTTTATCCCGCTTTTTGCTAGCTTCATTCATAGCGGCTGCTATTTCGTCATTCATGACAGGTGGTACAGCTGCCATGAAATTAACTGGAGTAGGATACTTCTTTCATAAGTTCTCTCTAGCTTCTTTTCCCAGTCCCTGGTGAATAATGTTGGTCCATTGATCTGCCAGCTGTTGCTGTAGCTTCTCACCAACAGTATTTTCTTTTTCTCCTTCTTTACCCAGGGCTTCCAGGAGTTCTTCTGGGATGTCCTCAACTGTAAATTATAAGTTTTGTCAGTGTCAGTTGTGGGTTTTTCTAATGTCTTTTATAACTGTCTATCTTATAAAAGACATTAGAAAAACCCACAACTGCTGTCTATCCGCAAGTGATAGCTCAAGAAAAGTAAGAATGAAGTGTCTATCCGCTGAGTGATAGCACTGAAATGTATATAACTGACATTGTCTACCCGCTAGTGGCAGCGCTAAGTCAGAGTTGGTACTTATGTATAATATGGGCTTGTAGGATATCCGGGTAGTTACTACAAATACTAGGGCCATCCAGTCGTTTAAAGTACCTTTAATTAATAATAATTACCTGTCAAGTCCTGGGTGTCTTCAGGACATACTGTGTGGGCTGTTTCAGCCGGTGCAGGTGGAGGAGGAGTCCCCGGACTTTCTTCTAGTAGTTTCAGTTTCTTTTCAATTCTTCTTAATTTTCTCCACAAGTCTTCGTCTTCTTTGCGAGAGCTTTTTCTTTTCCCCATTTTATTTTGTTATATTTACCGACAGTCCAACAAACACAGAACAAAACGAGAAAAGTACTTAATAGAAATTTGAAACCACTAGTGAAAAATTTTGCAGACACGGAAGTAACCAACATAAGAAATTTTGTGCCGAAGGCCCGGAAATCTCGGATGTAAACATGTCAAACTAGTAGAGGTAACATAATAATATTATAACCTCTAGTTTTTAACAATGTTCTTAGTTATTCAAGAATGAAATGGTATGGTTACCGAAAACAACCGTTATATACTATATAATATCACTTACCCTTTATATGTTGGTGGGAATTTTGCTCAATTGTTTTACCTTTATAATGCTCAATAGTTTTGTAAGATTTCCATTGTAGTGAGCCCGTAGCACTTGGTGTAACCAAATATTTTTTACATTTCCAGTCGCATAAGATATTAAGGCATATTATTGCTGTATACATGGTCTTTTATCTGAAATTTTCACTTTTTATACCAAGTAAACGAAATTTTACTGTAATGGCTAGCGCACAAAAATACGTAATGAAGTTTGACAGTTGCGATCCGGATACTGTGTTTTTCTTTTTTTTTTAACTTGGATACATTGTGATGGCTACTAGCATAAAGCGTAGACTACCATAGTAAAACCGTCTCAGACAAGGAGAGAGTATAATGGCATATGCTTGCAGTTCTTTAAACAATGTCAAAATTTCCAAACGCGCATTTTTAAAGACTGAGTAGTTCTGTTCAGTGCTTTTGAATCCAGAGTATACCTTGGTGCGGAATCTTACATTTTGGTAACATATGCTTGGGTTACTTCTGAAAAAGCCAAAATCACTATATATGTCCATATAAAGTTCGAGGAGATCCCTCAATTCCTCATGGATGCCATCATCAGGTCACCGCTTTGGTGACAACGAGACCAATTTCGAATTATACCAAATACATCAAAAAAGAATTTTGAAAATAAGTCTGTAAACAGCAGAGTAATGTTCAAAGATATCTGTGTCGGTGTAAAATACTATGAGAAGTTCATATTATATCATCATTATGTCATGATTTACGGTGTGATTATGGTAGTGATGATGATGATGATTACTGGAATTGACATAGTGGCTTAAGCTTGTAGTTCTTTAAGCAACGCCGAAATCCCCAAAAACGTATCTATAAAGAGTCAGGAGTTCTGTTCAGTATTTTTTGGTCCAGGGTATACCTTGGAGCAAAATATTAATTTTTGGTAGCGATTCGATTTCTCATGGATCCCATCATCAAGTCACAACTCATGTGAAAACGGGACCAACTTCGAAGTATACCCTTTACATCAAAAAAAGAATTTTGAAAATCGATCAACAGACGGCGGAGTAATCGTTGGACATACAAAAAAAATACATGCAGCCGAACGTATAACCGCCTCCTTTTTTTGGAAGTCTGTTAAAAACTACAAACATGCAAATTTTTGAAGCGTATAAAGGAAAACCGCGAAGCTGAAGAGCATAATAAATTGGATGTAATTTATTTTGATGATACCTACATTCACGGTTTGTGTTCTGTGGACAAGTGCTAGCAAAGCAAAGATATTGCAGGTCCATCTAAAAGTATTTCACTTGGAGCGAGGTGGTTCATTGTAAGCGCTGGCGGAGAAAATGGTTTTGTACCAAATTGTTGTCTGGTCTACAAGTGTGTCTGCTGACTACCACCACGATATGAATAAGGACAATTTTACAAAATGGGTGACAGAGATGCTTATTCCAAATCTGACAAGACCTTAACTAATTGTTATGGATAATGATAGTTATCATTAGGTACGTATAAACAAACCACCCACACAAGCCAATCGTATCTCAGATATAAAAGAATGGCTCCGTGCAAATGATTTGCATTGTGATGATCTGTGGCGTAAATGTCAACTACTTGTGTGTGCAACAAAATATGTGCCATAAATGAGATAGATGAAATATTTAAATCGCATGGTCACGAAGTTTTAAGGTTATCCCTCCCACCTTATAATTGTACATTGAATCCCATAGAAATGATTTGGGGTATAATGAAGCAAAAAGTAATAGAAAACGATTTTATCAAGCGAGATAGAATAATAGAAAATGCTAGAATAGTGATTTATAATGAATACCTCTTTATCTTCATCATCTGATGAAGAACAAGAAATGGAAGTAGAGTTCATGGAATTGTTTTATAGTTCTGAATGAGGTGTTATTTGTAATAAATAAGTAAGTTTACGATTGATTTATTTTTCATGACATATTTTCTATGTTAATAACCCGATGAATAAGAACATTCTTCATACACATAACTAATATAGTTCATGTTCCTAATAATACTAAATAAATATTAAATAAAAATATGAGCATGAAAGAAACCAGTATCAAGATCGTTTTATCCAATTTCCCCAGTATTGCACTCTATAAAATTTTATTTCCCTAACTATATTACTTCCCTATATACTTCCCTATAACGGTCGAAGCTTTAAAATTCGGGCGGGATAAAGATCTACTTTTACGATTTGCGGACTACGGGACCCGTCTTGTGTGTCACATTATCCGCGACCCACTTCGGTGACCGACTGGAGTAACTCCGGACGAGCACCGGCTCTCCGTGCTCGATGTACCTATCCTGGCCCCCTTTGTATGTGACCTGCCGCTGCTGCGCGCCGCGCACTTCCGCGGCTACGTCTGGTCGCAGCGCGTCCAGGCGGCCGTCCGGGCGGCGCCCCAGTAGTGCCACAGCCGAATACACTCCAGTCGTGGCATGTTCGACATTACGATATTGAAATAAAAACTTCGACAACGATTGAGAAAACGCTTGGTAAATGGCTCTTTTAATTGCTTTTTTAACCGTCTTTACCGCGTTTTCCGCAGCCCCGTTTCGTTGCGGTCTATACGGTGCCGACGTCACGTGTTGGACACAATTATTTTTGCAATAATTTTAAAAATATAGTGATAAGAAAGGAAGGCGTTATCGTTATCGTCACCAGTTGTGACGGTAAAGAAGCTCTACACAATTTTTAGATTTCACCAAGTTAGGCCAATGCACATAGTTTTTTTTGTTTATTATTCCTATTCCAAACGGAAAATATCACCCCCATGATAATCAGACAAACAACACATAGAACATAACATTATCAAAATCATAAACGATCAATAAGCTAACGTCGACCAACACAACACTTAAATACTTTGTAAAGAGCTTTAGTAGCTTTTGATTTGGGGGACGATAAAAAGAGTTATAAAAACCAACTTCAGTATTAAAAGCACACTGTCGAATCTTGCCCGATTTTAGGGTATAGATAGTAATATAGTTTAGTTATAGACGTTATAGTTATATAGAGTTTTAAATGCACAAACTATCATTAATTACTTACACTTGTAATAATGGCGGGAACAGACAAGTTTCTTGGCGGTGGCTATCTTTTCCAAATTCCCCGAATAGAATGATTTCCAATTTGTTAACTTCCTAAAAAATATATCCCGAAAATCCCGCCAATTTCAAGAACCATGTCCAAGCTTTTGCTTGCGTTCCACCAATCATAACAGACTTACCACTGTGTACCAACATAACTTAAGTTAACTTAACAAAATTTTTCAAATCTGATTTGCTAAAGTGAACAGGTTTGCCAACATATCAAAACTAATAACGCACAAGCTTCTGCTTACGTTCCGCCAATCACAAAAGACTTAACACTGTCTACCAACATAACATAACAAATCTTTCATATCTAATTCGCTACAGTGAACAAGCTTGCCAACATGGCAAAACTAATAAAAGAAAGTTTTCTATATTCCCTTTGGCGCTTTACAATGACAAACGGCGTCATCTCTTAGCGGGATCGTGAATAAACTAAAATAGAGGCTTACGGAATAATGGTAATATGGTGTAAATCGCCGACAACAGATCTGCCCTCGTAATTGTAAATCCAGTATTTGCAAAATGGCGGTTTCGAGAAAAACGCGGTTAAAGGTTTTTTACGTTCTCTACAATTACTGAAATCATATATGTTTAATTTTTGACTGAGTATGTACATAATAAGTCAATTTACTATTTACTTTAACATTAATGACAATTTTATTCATTAATTAGTTTATAATGTTGAATACTGCATTTTATCTTGGTATTTATATTTGATATTTGCATTTATTTTAAAGTGAAATGCAGTATTTGTGCTTAGTACTGCGTTTATGTCTAGGAAATAATTCAAACTGCATTTATTTCTAGTACATCGAAACTAAACGATCGACTATAAATTCTATAAATGCAGTAAATTATCATTTCTTGGACAAATAAAATAATGGGAATGTAGATCAAGTTACAAATACAAGTCATAATTTATAAAATAATAAATACTTTATTAAAGTAAAGCTCTCATTATACAATTCAATGTTAAAAACACAGCCATAAAAAATTGTACTCAACAAATCACTCAAAATCAACAATCATAACTTCTTCATTATTAAATCTTCTAAAGAGATTTGCTTATTCTCTTTTAAAATTAAAAATAAAAGTAACTTATACCGTCAAAAAATAAAAATTAAATAACGAACATTAAATATCGAACTTAATTCTACTAAAGGCTCTTTATCAGTCTTCTTACTTGTTTATTTAAATTCAGTCTTCTTCTTGTACATCTAAAACATTTACGAGATCAATAGAATTATTATCAGTGTAAAGATTTTGCCAAAATTGTAACCTTTTTGGTGGAATTAATTTGGATAGAGTTGTAAGAATGGCAGATTTTCGAGCTTCGGTTATACCTCTAGGAGTCGTGTTTTGAATTGGATCAGGAATTGACTTTGATTTTGTTAGATTAAGTTTCAGAAAATCCATTTCTCGAATTTCACCATCGTATCCAGTTTTAACAAATAAATTAAAGTTTTGTCTGCGTACCTCTACGTAGACTATGTCTTTCAAATAAATACAATTTTTTTTTTTAGTTTAGTTGAGATGATTGATCAACATATTTGAAAAAGTCGGTAACTTCCATAGCTTTCACTGTTACTTTTCCTGAGTTACTCATTTGCACACAATCTATAAAGTCACTAAAATCGTATACTTTCTTTGCTTTTTGTAACTGATTTTCAATCTGGTGGTGAAAATTGTCAGCAGACATAAAAGTATGTCCTGGTTCGAGATATTTTATTACAATACTCTTTGCATTTATTAAAGAACTGTTTATTACAAGGGCGGCACTGAAAATTTCGGGAATCAAGGAAGTGACACAACATTACTATTTAAAAATGTATTTATTGCTTTTCGAAGTATTCTCCGCGAAATTTGACTCATTTTTCCATACGATGGAACCAATCATTGAAGCAACCATTCCATTCGGAAGTTGGGGTCTCTAAAATGGCCGTTTTGTAGGCGTCCACAGCTTCTTCAGGTGATGAAAATCTCTGACCACGCAATTTATTCTTTATTTTAGGGAAAGTATAGAAATCATTAGGGCTTAGGTCGGGGCTGTACGGCGGATGGTCTAATAATTCTATGATTTCTTGCTCTAAAAACTCTTTTGTTCTGTGCGCGGTGTGAGAACTCGCATTGTCGTGATGGAGGATGATGCGGCGGTTGCAGTTCTCTTTACGGAGTTCAGAAACGACCTGTGGCAAACAAATGTTAGCATACCATTCTGCATTAACCGTTCTTTGTCCCTCAAGAGGAATAGTCGCAACATGGCCGGTTTTAGAGACAAACGTGGCCACCATTTTTTTTGCAACACCCGTGAACGAACAATTTTTGTTGGCTTTAACTCATTTTCGAACACCCAAACTCGTGACTGGTTTTTTGTTTTGGGTTCGTACGCGTATATCCAGGATTCGTCACCTGATACGATGTTGTATTATACAGCATTTGAGGATCCTGCGTGGAATCTTTCGAGAGTTCTGACGCACCAAGTAACGCGAGCCGCTTTTTGCTCTTTACAGAGCAAATGCGGTATCCATCGGGAAAACAACTTTTTACACCTAATTGTTCATGCAAGATTATTTGTATTTGACTCATGCCAATGTCTAAAGTTGCCTGAATTTCGCGGTGTGTCACATGTCGATCTTCCTCAATCAGCTTACGCACAGCATCAACGTTTTCTTGGGTGACTGCAGTTTTTGGACGACCTTGACGGGGATCATCACTGAGCTTAACACGTCCACGTTGAAATTCAGCAAACCAGCAATAAATTGTGCTTTTGGATGAGACTTCATCACCAAATGCAGAAATCATCCGGTCAACACACTGTTTTTGTGTTAAACCACTTCGAAAGTCATAATAAATCATCGCTCTAGAATTTTCTCGAGTCAATACCATTTTATCAACGACTAAACAAGTTTGACAAGACCTTGTGACAAGAACGAGAATCTTTTTTTAAATTAATAAACGGTATTCGATTTTTAAAACCAAGGAGTTTTAAATTAAAAAGATTTTAATATGACAGGAACAGTGGAAATATTCCATTCCCGATACTTTTAGTGCAGCCCTCGTATATGGACTAGAAATGTAAAAAATGCCCTATTTTTATTTTGGCTCGAACGTCCGAAATCAGTCCATATAACGGTATATGATATAACGGTTTATATCAGTACAATCACGTTTGCTAATGAAAAATGCTCTAAAAGCACTAATGATGTCTTCTTGCTTTCTGCCTGAAATTGCTTCGTGCCATATTGCGGCAAATGGCAGAGAACTTGTCTTACTGGATCCCAGGGGCACGAAACTTTCATTGAATGCTATTATTCTAGGACAAAAAATAACTGCTTTGAACATGTAAATTCTAGGCAACATGATGACTTTTTGTAAATCTGCTGAATAAAAGGCTTTATTAATAAATTTAGTAGACGAATCGACATCTTCTTGATACAATTTTCTGGCCATCTCATATCTTGTCTTGTGAAGTTTATAGAAATTACAGGTATCACAGCATGCGGGGTCCTGGCAAGTGGGCTGGTGTATTTTAAAACCTTCACATTCTTCGCATTCTTCATTGCCCAAAAGGGTAAACGAAATATTCATATCTTTTTTTAAAAAAAGTCTGTATAATTCATAAGAAATCTTAATGTGCGGATATTTTTCGATGAAATCTTTGTACATTACAGTCGCGTTTCAGTTTCAGTCGCAGGTTACTAGGTAGGTATCTTCGGTTCGGTGCGTGTATTCTTCGATAACTGCAGGTCTAAAACTTTCTATGTGGTTTTTTAATATATTTCTATCTATTTTGTCTTTGTGCTCCCGAATTCCACGTTTGTCAGCTTACGCATCTATTGGTTTTTTTAAAGAATCCAATATTCTACGATCATTTTTTTTATGATATCCTAGAGTGGTTAAAAAAAATATTTTGCAGACTTCTACTTTTCCATTTCCTTTATCGAGAAAATATTTAAATGTATTATTAAGAGACAAGGTACTTGCTCGTATGCGCCTACAGACTTGTTGCTTAGTTACTAAGGATTGTATGTACTGTCCCTGACTTTCATAATTTAGTTTCCAATAGGTGTTATTGATATTAAAACGGTCGGCCTCTGAAAATGAATCTGAACATTTCTTCTTGCATGATGTAGTACACGCTGGTTTTACTCAGAATTTTTCTAACTTTCTCTGTTTCCTTACTTCTTTTCTTATTTTCACAGTTTCTATGAATCGTTTTCTTATTCTTGGTGTTCCTTTTTTGTCACACTCATAGAAACAGCAGATTCATTTTCTTGTCTTTGCAGAACACAATCTGTTTGTATAATTTGTTGATGCAGTGCAGTTGTTGTTCCAGTCTTTTCCATAACCTCTTCAGGCCCATTTTTATTGATTTCCTGATTGTCCGTCTCATCACCAGGCGTGGTGGTGGTATCATGTTCCTCATGTAGATCGGCAACGGGACTTTCCATAATTATCTCATTACACAATAATGAGCCAAAGCTCTCATCTTTTGAAAAAGAATATTCTGAAATGCTAATGTCTCCCAAATCCCCTGGTGGCTCATTAAAATTTTGTGACGTATTAATCATAGGCTGTGATACTGTGATATCGCGAGAACATGCCCAAACTTCGATCTCATTATCTTTCAAATCAATTGGTTCCATTTCCATGTTAATTGTGCTGGTTAACTCATTTTGTTTAACATTATTTCTATCGACCTCAGCGTTGGTCACCATTTGTACTAATTTTCGACCACGGAAATTATTTGACGTCATTATTACCTGCAACACAAAAGCAATAAAATAAAATTAATAAACATTAACGGACACATTACATAAATACCTACAAAAATATCTATTAATAAATGGTCTCATTTATTAATACCTACCTAGTAGGTAGTCAAAATGATCGTTGAATATTGGATTCTTTAAAAAAAAAAATGCGCAAGCTCACAAACGTGGAAATCGGGAGCACAAAGAGAAGATAGACAGAAATATATTAAAAGACCACATTGATCGTCCTATTTATTAATACGCAATACCTACTACTTAGGTATTAATAACTGTCCCAGTCAATGTGGTATTTTAATGGGGACTTAATGTTACGTAAATACCTAGTTTGGATACGTTATGACATTGATTTGATTTAATATTGTAGTTATATTATTGGTTATTATTATAAATAAAAAACGAGACTACTCACAGTCAAATATCGTATTTGTATGTGAAATAACAGCCGCGTGCGGTGTGTGCGGCTGGCAATCGCAGACTGAGGCTCGGGGCGCTGCTTAGGCAACATGCAGTACGCGCGTTCAAAACATAATATCATATTTTGCACAGCGCCATGAATCACTCTATTAACACTACACTCAAATGCAGTATTAAACATTTACTGCATTTGAATTTTGAAAACACTCAAAGAAATATACGAGGGCTGATTGATAAGTTTCCGAAACGACAAAGAGAAACTTCAAAAATCTATTTAAAATAAATTTATTTCTCAACGTAGTTTCCTTCTACCTCGATGCATTGAGTCCAGCGCTTCTCCAATGCCGTTACACCAGTTTGATAAAATGTTTTCTCCAACCCCTCAAAATACTCATCCACGGCAACAATTACTTCTTCATTTGATGAAAATCTCTGGCCACCTAACCATTTATTCAGGTTTGGGAATAAGTGGAAGTCGCACGGGGCCAGATCCGGGGAATAGGGTGGATGCGGTAGCAATTCGAACCGCAATTCATGGAGTTTGGCGACTGCAACCATTGACGTGTGTGCAGGTGCGTTGTCATGGTGGAACAAAATTTTTTTCTTGGCCAAATGTGGTCGTTTCTTCTGGATTTCTTCACTTAATTTTTGCAGCAAGCTTGCGTAGTACTCTCCATTTATTGTTTTTCCTTTTTGCAGATAATCCACTAAAATAATCCCTCGAGCATCCCAAAAAACAGTCGCCATCACTTTGCCGGCCGACAAAACCGTTTTTGCTTTCTTCGGCGCAGGTTTTCCGCTCTCAGTCCACTGCTTAGATTGTTCTTTTGTCTCGGGAGTATAATGATGTATCCAGGTTTCATCGACTGTTACATAACGCCGCAAAAACTCATTAGGATCTCGGTTAAACAGCGCCAAACACTCCGATGAATCGTCCACTCGACGTTGCTTTTGGTCTACAGTGAGCAAACGCGGCACCCATCGCGCGCAAAACTTTTTCAATTCCCAAATGTTGGTGCAAAATATTAAAAACGCGTTCAGATGAAATGCTCACCATCTCTGCTATCTCTCGCAACTTTAAGCCGCCGATCATTCAATACAATTTTGTGATTTTTTTTGATTATGTCCGGATTCGTGACTTCATTTGGATGGCCAGACCTGTGGGCGTCTTCGCAGATCTGTCTTCCACGTTTAAAATCAGTTACCCAGGTGTGAATTGTACTCAATGCAGGAGCAGAATTACCTAAAACACTATCTAGCTTGGTTTTAATCTGGGTTGCTGTTTTCTCTTTTAAAACGTAAAACTTTATCACCGCACGAATTTCGTTTATTTCCATTGTTAAGAAAATTTACGACAGAGAAAGTTCTACGTCCTCTCAAACAAATTCCATCAGTTCGATTAAATTCAAATTTGGCGTTCTATTTTCAAAAAGATGCCAGAATATAATGTAATATTCCTTTTTTATCGTATCATTTTTTTAAGTTCGTCGTTTCGGTCAGTTATCAATCAGCCCAGGTAAAATGTACAACATTAAAATGCAGTTCATTACGCGAATGCTGCATTTAGCTCTACGATAAGAATGATACTGCAATTAAAATTAGTAGTATATAACAAAAGACGCATACAAAAATAAAACGTACAACTTTAAAATGCAGTTCATTATGCGAATGCTGCATTTAGCTAGCTGTACGACATGATTAGTACTGCAATTTAAATTAGTAGTATTGACATTAGTACTGCATTTTATCCTTGTAAATTATTATTTCTGCATTTATATTAACAAACTCCCGGGAAAAACATACAAATGCTACATTTTTGCTTATAATTTTACTACCTTCCATAGTATATTTTTTATTAACCAAAAGTTACATACGTGTCTCTTAACTTCATTTTCGATAAAAACAGGAATTTGGAAAAATGACGATTACTGCATTTATAATTAAGACGGCAGAGATGGCGCCGCACATCTCGATTATATATTAATTAACATTCAAATCATTCATTCAATAAATAATTAACATTCAAGTTTTTTTTTCTATATAAAATTTAATCATCTAATTAAATGGAAATTTAGTGGCAGCCCTTAAAGTACGCGCCCGTCGGGCGTCGAGCTGCAACTCGCACAGCTCACTGCACCGCACCTCCAAGGTCACGCGTGCGGCGAATCTGATACCTATTCTGAATATGTACTGTATGATTGGTCTATGGTACTACCTAAAATAAACTAGGTAAATACTATAGACTTACATTATTACATTATTACATTATTACTTCAAAATTAGTATTTTTGCACACATAACCAATTAACATTAAGTTTTTGGTACCTCGACGACCTCTGTGGCTCAGTGGCTCAGCGCGTTGGTGCTCAAGGCGGGGGTCGCGGGTTCGAATCCCGCCGAAGGAACAAAAAGTTTTTCCGTGTTCCTGGGTCATGGATGTGTATTAAATATGTGTATAATATGATAAAAATCTTAAATATATGTATAGTATTGTTACGGGTAAGAGTAAATAAAACTAGGGATTACCGTGACAAATATATTAAGTTAAGGGGGTCGTGGGCAGAAGGCTGAACGATCTGGTTTAGCCTCTTGGTGTCTGTGGGGCTTTAACCACGTGGGCACTTAGCTGGGTCCTGGAGTGTAGCACGTGGCGAGAGCGAGTTGGGGCTCCAACTTCCGGTACAACTCCCTTCTCTGTTCACCGCGACGTCATCTCAGTCCGGAATATCTAGCGGCATTCAGAAATCCAGATGTGTGAAAATCAGCCACCAAGTCCATAAAAAACGGTGCCTTCAACCCGGAGTATAGAGCCCTGGAAAATCCATAAAATGTGTGGAGTTATGTTGCAGTCCCACAGCCGTCGTGATCTTAACCCTAAACGATCAAAATCACGGGCTGTGTTACCATCACAAAATAAAGGGTAAGCAAAATAAAAGATTATATAAAGGACAACTAAAGTATGGATACAAACATCCTAATATTCTAACAATGAAAGAACGGAAAGATGAAACTACAAATGAGCACGTGGCACGCCATTCAAATTTTGACAAATAATTTTACAATGGTGCAAATTACATGAAAAAATAATGTGTTTTATTACAAGCGTGATTTACGAAATAAAACTACACAACACAGACATAAAAAGCTCACGGTAAAAACGGGACTAAGAAATATAACGACTACATCTTGAGTCTATAGAAATTTTATTCTAAAAGGAAAACTTCAATCGAAGAAGTGCCATATATACCCTTCTCCGTCTTCTTTTTTTAAACTTTTGACAACTAAAAACTAAAGCGTAAAGAGAAAAAGTCCACATATCAAAATAAAATATATTATATTAATAATCAATATATTATATAATATGATAATGCAATTCTACTGTATTTTAATCAATATTCAAAATTAAATTATTATTTTTTAAGATTTAAGACGGAAGTAAAATCTACGAACCAAATATTAAAGCAAGGCTAACGCCGTTTTAGTAAGAACGTGCGCCGATAGATGCCGCTATAGCCTCTGTATGACTAACACAAGTTCTTCGGATACTTAGCACGGGGCGGATTGACGTTGACGTGGTGTGAAGCGTCCATAGATATTATTATTATTAAATTACCTAGCTGGATAAAAGCGTTCTATCATCCACTTTACCAATCATCCGGTATAAAGTAATAAAACTTTAACTGATTAAACAATTCCAGGCGTTTAAAACTCATCAAACTACAACCACAAAAAAATTATGTTGCAGGCATCCACACACATGATAATGTCGTAACTCGTAACTAAGTATTTATTCTCAGTTTAAGTCCTCCATGACACACGTGTAAAGTTGTCTGTCACAAGTTTGTCTGTCGGCAAAACAAAGGAAAACCCGCGCGCGCCGCCCACTCCTATGCAATGGTACGCCATCTTGTCATAAAGGCACGTAAATAATGTACAGAAAGGTACATTAAATTTACATAGTATTTTTTTTCAGAAACAATTCATTTTTCTTATTTTTAATGGTTTACTTACAACTTAATAACGATTATATTACATTAACGTTGCGTTTTTGACTGTAACAAAACTTCGTTTTATTAATAAAATAACCTAATTTCAGGGAAAACAATGATAATGAAACCTATAAAAGAAGAAATAATAAAAATTACTTTCAGTCCAGTAATCGCAATGTTTGTTCACTAGCATTAGCAATAAAAAGTAGTTCGGAAATGTAGCCGCAGCTTAATAGTGCACGTTGTAAGAGACGGAAGTAGTTCACTGGGCGTTGACCTCACAGCTGACAGGGTTGAAACTCGTCTGTATTTGTTGTAGTATGTAAGATTTTTATTAAGATCTTTAATCGCGATTTGGCGCGTTATAGTAAGAAATTCATATGAGGTGCCAAAACAAAAGTTAATTTATTCATCGTGCTCTAAATCCTGGTATTGGTTTAGCATACCTCAACCGTTACCGTAACAACGATACTTATATATGTATATATATACAGGATATATATACATATATAAGTATCGTTGTTATTATATCCTTAAATTGACAATTTACAGCATGATGTCAATTTGAGGCGTAAAATCTCCATCTAGTGGCCTGTTAAATTTATTTTAATTGGAGTATAAAGTTAATTTCTTTTTCTATAGTTCAACAGTTTAGTACTAGTTTTATGAAAAAAAAATGTTACTTGGGATGTGAAATAGATCCCTCTATACTATTTATATTAGGTAATTACATATGAAATTGGCGTTTGGTAAAGGAGGAACATAAAGTCGATTTTTTAAACATAATATATTTATTTAATCAAAGTATATACCATTGCTATCTATGTCTAATTATCTACTTATTTTCGTTTGTATATTTTGACTTTCATTTGTTTTAAAACTGTTTTATTTGTAATTAGTATTAACTGTTTTGTTTGTTTTGACTTGTGATTTTTTATCCTAAAATGCCTTCGCAATACGCGTATACCACGCTTTAATATGGTATGATGATGATGTGCTTAGGAGAAGCATTTGGGAATGTCGCAGAGGCATTGAGGATTTACCGGAGGCGATATCCTCATGCCCGCCATCTTTCAGATTCCCGTATCATAACACAGGCATGTGAGTGTGAGAAAATAGGCCCATTGTGCCTTTAGCGTATGGCGGTGGGCGGCACCTGGACGTAATATTTGCGTTTTACGAGGAGCAGATTTTAGACGGTGCGCCGGGATCCTCGTCTTGGAGCCCGCAGTCTGGCTAGTGCCGACGGGTAGGCCAGTTGCTACTTGCTGTTCGATTTAACTGTGTATGTACCTCATCTCATTTTATTTTCATTTATTATTTTTAAACAAAACTAAAATATTAAAGTAATTAAAAGTTAACTTAACAAAAGTTAGTAAATAGGTTGAAGGTATACTTGAATGTTATTAGAACTTTATATAAGTTTGTTAATAATCTATGCAATTTTCGTAGTTTATTTACTACATACGGTACAGCTGTTAGAAAACGATCAGCAAATCTCTATACGCATGTATACATGTTCGCACCTATGCGGGCGCGGGGACGTGTGTGCGCGGCCTCTGCCCGCGCGCGCCCGCCTCGCCCGTATCGTATGTACGTTGTACATAGCGTGTTGAAAATTTTAACTTTTACATAAACAATCAATTAAAAGCAAATGACTAGTACCAATGGATCTATCTCATAGCCTAATAAAAGCCCACGGATATATCGGGACTGTTCTGAATACACCCTGTATAACGTAAAGTCCAGCTATCATAGCCAATTCCAGAATCATCAAAATCACAGTCAATATGCTATGCACCGCGCAAACACGTCCCCGCACCTATGCGGGCGCGGGGACGTGTGTGCGCGGCCTCTGCCCGCGCGCGCCCGCCTCGCCCGTATCGTATGTACGTTGTACATAGCGTGTTGAAAATTTTAACTTTTACATAAACAATCAATTAAAAGCAAATGACTAGTACCAATGGATCTATCTCATAGCCTAATAAAAGCCCACGGATTTATCGGGACTGTTCTGAATACAACCTGTATAACGTAAAGTCCAGCTATCATAGCCAATTCCAGAATCATCAAAATCACAGTCAATATGTTATAGTTTCCACGTAAGTTTTTGTGTATTAGTTCTAATGGGCAGAATTAACACCACCCGCGGCATTTTGGGCTATAATGATTTCTTCCTTTGATTGTGTTTTACCCATTTTAATATAAAAATATTTTATGATCGAATAAAGAAATTAAATGTCCATTTTTCTTTCTGAATGACGCGGCTCTACTTGCAGAGTCGCCATGTGAGGATGGGGACTACATTCCCGATTGAAGTTACGTTTATTATTGTCTCATTAAACCTAATACATGCATTAATATTTAGAGACTTACATATTACGCCACAATCAGAAGATAGTGAAACCGTTAATTTTAAATAATGGATAGATAGGAAGAGCAAGAATTCACAAAGAAATATTAAAATTGACACTTGTGCAGGTGGCGGGCGTGTCGTTTGCGTTCGACCCCGCTGCGCCGGTGGGGCGGCGCGTCGACGAGCGGGTAGTCAAGATCGGCGACGAGTATCTGTCCCACACGCAGACTTATCGCTTCGCCGTGAAGAGGTACCTACACGCCGGCAACGACGGCTACACCATGCTACCGGGGTGCAAGTTACTGGTAAGTAACCTGTGACATCTAAACTTGGTGATTTGTTATTCCGTGTCAGGAGAAATAGGATTCAATAAGTACTATGGCATATTACTTTACTTTTCACTTTTTTCTAACACAGTATCGCACTACCAATTTAAATAATTATTTACTAATTTAAACATAACAGAATGATTATGAAAGTCCAATACTTTAATGGTAAAGTGTGAGCGCTGAAGAGTGACCTAAATTCATGATTTGTTAAAGATTTTCTATTTTTCAAAGGTCACGTGACCTTTCACACATACATTTCTCTACATGTAGAACATACTAATTTCCCCAGACGGTAAAAAATGACCCAGTCTAAAAAATAATTGATGTGTTGCTCAGCTCAAAACTCGAAAAACGAAATTCTATACCCTAGCAATGAAAAAAAAATCGTCAATACGGTTTTGTATCGCTCAACCTCAGTTCTCTAGAATTATAGTAAAATGTAATATACCAGGTGCCGGAGGACATGTGTCCCGAGGTGGGCACTGCCATACAGAACCACTTTGCGGCCATCGCCATGCGCACAGGCCGCGTGCGACCCAGCAAGCACCGCCAGTCGCTTGTCACGCTCAGCCGCAGGTAAAACATAAAACTTATGTTGTATCCACTACCACTAGCTAATGCGCCGACGTGTACACTACTGAGCTTTAGAGTTTAATTCTGAAGTAATCACTCGGCTGCACTTGACATGAAAGTTTAATGCCCATTCAGACACAGCGGAAATCGCGCGGTTGAGCACCACGCAGATCAACCGCACGCAGCTTATTACTACAACTTTCATACTGAACCGCGCGGCTTACGGGCGGAAATTGCGCGGTTCCCGCTCTGTCTGTGAACTAGCTCTAATTGATCAATTCTATCATAGGCACAGCCTAGTCAAGTCGTTGGACTGCGGCGAGCTAGACGGTCCGCCGCCGCTGCGCCGCGCTAACACCGCCGTCGCGCACGACCCACCACACCACAGGTAAGGGAAGATGCAGATACAGTAATATAATAAGTTTAAAATTGTGACAAGAGACAATGTGCTAAAAATATTTGTGAAGTCACGTCTAGAAAATTGTGCTAGAAGCGCTTATTAAAATTGCAAAAGTTATAAACAATTAGGAATGATAAAAAAGGGACTATAGTTTTTTGTTCATCGTTAACAGTTCATAAACTATAACGATACTAGTTGTACCCAACAGACGTTTTTCTGTCTTAACTATAAACTGGAATAAATAAACAACTACCTGTTGGTACAACTACACAGGTGTTGTATAAAAGAGTTATCGTAAAGTGAGGGTTAAAGATTGTTACAGTACTAATTAACAAACAATGAATTATTATTTTTTTAACCGTCGGTATTTATTTTCCGACAGCCTTATTTCTTTTATTTTGACAAGGTAAATAATTTTAACTCAATATGTACTTTCAGGTCACCTGTAATAATACAGGTGACCTGAAATTCGATACATTCCTTTGAAAGACAGAAAGTAGACCTCATTTACAGTAATATTTTTCATGGCATTCCCTATCCGAAAGTTGATATTTACAAAGTTATTGAAATTTCCAAATTTTTTTCTTTATTTTCGACTTTTTGACTTTGACATGACGTATTTTTAAAAATGTTTGTCTTTTTAGTGATTTTTTAATGTATTTTAACCGTCAATGAGTCAAATAATATTTTTAAGGAATAAATAAGGACAAACTAAGCGAGAATTTTTCATTATGAGACATGAAACAGAATTTTCTTTTAAGAAAAATGCACATTTTTTTTAAAAACAGGTGATTTTCTTTAAAAAGTTGTATGATACAATGCGTACAAATACCTTAAATAACTTACTTACCTCATAAGCTTCCAAAAAAGGTACAAATATGTACATAAAAATATGAACATGTAATAAACAAAGACAAAACAATCATCAGGTAACGTTATCTCAAGAATTACTCTACCTGAGGCGACCTTTTTTTTCAATTGTTTCCTTTGTTCAAACTTCGGGATGTTTCGGCTACTGTCGTCGCGGCCCTTTGTCAATGAGTTACCAACTGGCTTAGAGAGCAAATTTAGTAGCTAATATTAGTTTTAAGTCAACTATTGCCGTGTACGGACGTATTGTTGCTTTAAACTACACCCTTACTAGAAGTAAGGGTGTAGTTTAAAGCAACAATTGACTCAATCCAAGTCTTCTAGCTGCCGCTCTTGTAGAAATAGAAGGATCATTTTGAAAAAGTGTTAAAATTTCTTCTTCTTCTTCTGGAGCATACAAACGAGGTCTGCCTGAATCGCCACGTCTTCTATCAACACGGCCGCTTTCCCGAATTCGTCCAAATGTTGTTGAAAACACTCTAACGTTTGGCACTCGTCGATTCGGAAAACGTTCAACGTATGTTCTTCGTGCAGCAGCAGCATTACCATTACAAAGTCCGTAACAAAACAAGATGTCAGCGTATTCATCGTACTCAAAAGCAGCCATCGCGATATAAAAAAATCACAAGTAGAAGTAAGGGTGTAGTTTAAAGCAACAATACGTCCGTACACGGCAATAGTTGACTTAAAACTAATATTAGCTACTAAATTTGCTCTCTAAGCCAGTCGGTAACTCATTGACAAAGGGCCGCGACGACAGTAGCCGAAACATCCCGAAGTTTGAACAAAGGAAACAATTGAAAAAAAAAGGTCGCCTCAGGTAGAGTAATTCTTGAGATAACGTTACCTGATGATTGTTTTGTCTTTGTTTATTACATGTTCATATTTTTATGTACATATTTGTACCTTTTTTGGAAGCTTATGAGGTAAGTAAGTTATTTAAGGTATTTGTACGCATTGTATCATACAACTTTTTAAAGAAAATCACCTGTTTTTAAAAAAAATGTGCATTTTTCTTAAAAGAAAATTCTGTTTCATGTCTCATAATGAAAAAATCTCGCTTAGTTTGTCCCTATTTATTCCTTAAAAATATTATTTGACTCATTGACGGTTAAAATACATAAAAAAATCACTAAAAAGACAAACATTTTTAAAAATACGTCATGTCAAAGTCAAAAAGTCGAAAATAAAGAAAAAAATTTTGAAAATTCAATAACTTTGTAAATATCAACTTTCGGATAGGGGATGCCATGAAAAATATTACTGTAAATGAGGTCTACTTTCTATCTTTCAAAGGAATGTATCGAATTTCAGGTCATCCTGTATATATATATATATATTCTCGTACCGTGCCTCTTTTCATTTTGTTTTGTTGGTCAAGATGACCATAGTTGCAATGCTTCGTGCCATTTCCACAAATGCCTTTCTTACTTTTCTGCTTTCCATTATGTCTGCTATAGTGTCTGTTTTTATGTTGATGTCCATTTTGTTTTCTGTTTCTATTCTTCTTGTTTGGTATATTGGGCAATCGCACAAGCAGTGCATTACTGTCTGCGTTGTTGTTCCATCACAGGCGCATTTTCCGGTATTGTTCTTTATTTTAAATCTATGCAGATACCCACCAAACCCTCCGTGGCTAGTGAGTATCTGCGCCATGGGGTTATCTTTAGGCATTTCGGGAAGGATTTTATGGGCTTGGCGTACGCTCCTGAAGAATTGAAATATGTTCTTTCCTCTGCGTTTTTCTTCGTAATGTATTTGGTAAGTTTCCAGTGTATGCCTTCTTAGTTGATACTTGGCTGCACTTATTGGCACTGCATCGTACGCCGGTGTTGTTTTGGCCTTGGTTGCTGCTTTTGCCAGTTCGTCTGCTCTCTCGTTTCCTTCAAAGCCAATGTGAGCTTTTATCCAGTACCAGTTGATCGTGGCCATGTGTTTTTTAATGTGGTTTTTATGGCCACGACAACTGGGTTTACACTGTTCGGGTTTGTCAGTGTCTGAAGCGCCGATCTTGAGTCGGACAGTATTTTAGCGTGTCTGCATCCCGGGCTTCTGAATTTTGTGAGCATCTGAACTGCTCTCCAGATGGCCACGAGCTCCGCCTGGTAGACCGAGCAGTATCCTTCTAGATTAAGCTTACTTGTTTTGTGTTCATTGCCTCCTTCCCACCATCTCACTGCTGCTCCTAATCTGCCATCCAGCTTTCTACCATCTGTGAATATTTTGGGTATTTCTTCGTTTATTATGTGCATACCTTCTTCTCCTGTAATTAGACGGAATGGCAGAGGGGTTCTCTCAGCTGGGTGAGGCAGATCGAAAGGATGTGCTCTTCTCTCTATGCAACGGTCCGGGTATGCTTTTATCGGCTTGCCTCTTTTTATTTCATATAGCACTGCGTTCTCGATCTCGATCGCGATCGTTGCGATCCTGAGGTAGACCGGTATGGTTCCGCTGAGCAGTGTACTATCCATCAGGGAGGTAGTCTTGTGGGCTTTGGACATTTTGATGCTAAATTGTCTGTTTATTCTGTCGATCTTCTCCCTGATGTATTTCTTTTTAAGTGCTGGCTCCCACACACTCGCCGCATACAGGATCGTAGGTTCCAGGACAGCGCCATACAGGACTCCGAGGATGTCGCTGTTTAGTCCCCACGTTGCTCTTGTCACAGTTGCCAGCTTTTTGTAAATATTTAAAGCCTTCCTATTTATATATTTTACGTGCTCTTTGAAGGTAAGCTTTCTGTCTATCGTCATTCGCAACAGACTTAAGCTATCTGAGTAGTTCAGGTTCGTGTCACAGAACTCCAATTTGGGCTTATCATACTTTAGTTTATTAGTTATGATGATTGATTGGGTCTTATGAGCCGCAAATCGGAGCCTGTTTTCACGTCCCCACACTTCCACTGCTTTTAGGGCGATGTTTGCTGATATTTCGACTTCTTTGCTGTCCTTTCCTTTGTCTATTATTAGCAGATCGTCTGCGAAGGCCTGTATGTGTGCGTCCAGATGTTCAGCTTCTTCTAGGAGGGGGTCCATTAGGATGTTCCACATAAGCGGTCCTCCTACCGATCCTTGGATGCATCCCTTTCTCGCTTCTCTGTCCACTGTGTGCCCTGCATAATTTAATTTGATGTTACGGTCAGAAAGGTAGATGAACATTGTTTTTAGGTGATGTTTATCTATTCCTTTTCTGTTGAGTTGTTCTTTCATTTTGGGCCACCATGCTTTATCAAAGGCACCTTCTATGTCCAAAGACACTACCACTACGAACTTCTTGTTTTTGACCGCTTGTCTGATCATTTTGACGGCGTCCTAGAGTGCGTCCTCGGTGCTTCTTTGTGGCATGAATCCGTACTGTCTGGGGTTTATTTTCTTTTCTCTCCCTAGTTGCCACATTATTCGTCTGCATAGGATCTTCTCTAGGATTTTTCCCATTATCGGTAGAAGTCAAATAGGTCGGTAGGCTTTTGGTGTGGTGTAGTTTTCTTTTCCAGGTTTCCTTAGCACTACTATTTTGGCTATTTTCCAGCTACGGGGGAAGCATCCTATTCTGACGCATGCGTTAAAGATTGCTGCCATTACTTCTTCGTTTGTTCTGAAGGTATGTTCGCAGATATCTGATGTTAGGTTGTCGTCGCCTAGTGCCTTCTTAGGGTTCATTGTTTGTATTGTTTGTTGTATTTCTGTTTTTGTTATGAGCTGGTGTTTCTCTTCTTCTGTGTCATGTTCATTTAGTTTTGTCGTTAGGTCTTCCGTCATTATACGTATTTGTCTGTGGTAGGTTGTGTCATTTGTCTCGTCATCGTCAGGGAAGAAGGTCTTTGCGAGTAGCAGTGCTGATTCCTTAGCGGCGCAGTCATGGTCATTGTCTATTAGTGGCAAGTCGTCTTGTGGTTTATTTGTTATTTTAAGTACTCTATATATTTTGTCCCACATTGTTTCTCTTACTTGAGTGGTGCAAAAGGTTTTCCAGCTTTCATTCTTAGTATTGTATATCATGTCTTTGTATTCATTTAATTCTCTTAGGTATTCTTGCGTTACGTGTTCTTTTCTTCTGGGGTTTGCCTTTTTTATCTTTCTTTTGATCCTTTTTACATTTTTCTTTTTCTCATTCAGTTCGTCAGTCCACCATTGTATTTGTCTTGTTTTATTAGGGTTTATTTTGGGAATTGTCTCGTCGCATGTCTGTTTTATTGTTTCTGTGTATTTGTCTACCATTACATTCATTTCTTGTTTGTCCTTTATGTTGTCTATGTTTATCGTTGTTATTGAATTGTCAATTAGTCTTTTTTCCAGTATTTCTTTAAATTTGGTCCAGTTTGCTTTCTTTGTGTTGTACTTTCTGGTTGTTTGCTGATTTTCTATTTTATTGTTGTTTGTTTCAGGGTCCTTTCGTGTTTTTTTTGTAGGCTATTGCCCTGTGATCCGAGGTGGTTACGAGGTCTGGGTCCACTCTCCAGTCAGTGATAAGTCCCAGTGTCGGTGCGGTACAGCAGGTGATGTCGACTATACTAGTGCAGGGGATGCCTCTTCTTATTGTATAGAATGTTGGGGTGTTACCGGTGTTGAGTATTTCCAGATCTTTGCTAGCTAGATATTCGGTTAGGATCTCGCCTCGTTTATCTTTCAGGTTTCCACCCCACCATTGGCTCTTCGAGTTTACATCCCACCACTAGCAGGTTTGTGTTCATATCATCTATTATGTTGTCTAGTTGTTTTATATGTTCCTCTATGTCGACATAGTCTTCCCAGTATACTGATAGGATTCCTATTTCAGTATTACCTGGGAGGGGTTAGTATTGCGCTGGCTATATTTTCGCTTGTCCATTTGTCCAACCCCCATTGGGTTAGTGTAATGGCTGCTCTTCATGTTGGCCAACAATATGGCGGATGTTGTGGCCAAGGTCATCTTTTCCGTCACAAACTCTTGGTCAAGAGTTTGTGATGGAAAATTAAATGAAAATAAAAATATTTTTTTCCATTGAAACCTAACAAGCTTTTTTCGGGAAGTGTTATTAGTTTTAAGTACTGGTGTGAAACTAGTAGAATCTCAGAAGTCTGAAACGTTTCTCCGGCCTGCAACTATTTACAAAAATATTTTTTCGGGACGATATATTCCATGGCAAATCTGTATGCGCATTCGGGCGAAGTCCCCGTGCGTTGAATTAAAATAGTCATTAATACTGAGAACAATAGTTTCCAAACATTGCCACCTTGTTTCTTAACATTCAAAATAGCGTCTAGAATTATATCACCTGTATTATGTGGTTCTCATTTACTTACATATTTTGTGACGTAGTAAGCTACAGCGGTGACACTACCACACGGTTGGATGTCAATATTCCCCTTCCAATAGTTCTAAAAGAACTGGATTGTAATTGTTGACCATGGTCTTATTTGAGGTTATTTTCAATCGTCCGTTGTTAGCACGTGCTTCATCTAGCCCAGGACAAACTAAGTTACTTGCTCGCTTTGGAAAATCAAATCGACAACCATCAGCTTGGCGGTTTTTTTCCCATGTCGCTGTGTGTCTATGAATTTGCGGATTCTCGACTAATAAACGCTACGTAGAATCATTAGGAATATTTCTCATAGTGAGATCTATGTTATCCACAAGTCCGTGTGGTATTTGCTCTCTATGACCTTGTCGCATCTTATATGACTCAGATTCAATTTTAATTAATAATATAATATGAAGTCCGTAATACAAACTTTTCATTGATCTCTTATAGGCACACCTTTACAGATTTTCTTACTTGAAGAACGCATTAATAAGTTTTTTCAGAAAACGATGTCGTTTTTTTTAAATAATTCAGACAGTACTCACGTAAGGCTGTTTCATTTTTCTTTCATTCCTTAGTATATCTTGAATCACTGTAGACCCAGCTTTTCTGAATCCTATGTAGGGGAAAGGGGGGTAGCCCCGGTCAATTATTTTTTTTTGTTATTGTGACTATATTATCAAGAGAAATACAACGAAAACTACAAAAAATAATCAACACTATATTTATTCGTATTAGAATATTGAAAATTTGAACAAGACTAATATCCAATCCTGATTAAACCCACTTCAATTAGTGGTCAAATTTTGGTATATTTTTAAAGTGGCGGGTAGCTCCGGCCACCCACGTAATTAGTAGCCAAATCGTTTTTTAGCGACACACACATCACAGTTGTAGTACAAATCCGATGGATTTATATCTACACATGCCTCGTGAGCCCAGTCTTCACATGTTTTGCATTGGATCCTGTCCTCATCGAATGTTTCACCACAAATTATGCACTCTGTTTCCTTATTTTCCGGCTCAGACGCAACCTTCTTCGCTTTCACCTGCACTTTCATATTTTTTTTATCTTTGCCACAGCTTTAGGATCTTTGGCCTTCTCTATTAATTCCTTTTTGTAAGGCGAAGATATCAAAATTTCGCTTCTTTGTGTTCTTCTTCTCCTAGCTGTTAATCGTTTCTTTGAGGCTTTGGAAGAGGTGACAAAACCTTAAGCACATCATTAATATTCCCAACATCAACACTTGGACTTGGCACAGCCTCTTGTAAGGTTGCTGACGACACAGCTGGAAAGCCAATTTCTGGTTCAACGTTTGAGTTTGCTACTGTTTCATGAGATTGAATGGCAGCTGACGATACGGGCAGAGCACTGGTTGACGGTCCTGGTGTATTTTCAAATGCTGTCGCACTAGGAGTTTGGATTGTTGACTGGCTAGATCTATATTCGATTGGTACGTCAGTTAACGCCGAACCCAAAAAATCTAGGTCTGAAAACATGTCTCGATTGAAGGGCTGGATACCCGTGCAACCACTTTGGGCTATTTCTAATCTTGCAGCTTTCGTGAACGCTATATTTGTCAGTCCAGCGACGTCGTAATCAGTCAGTCGAGCACCAGGATTCTGACGCATCCACGATGCACTGGCTGAGCCATAAGTTTGTTTGAAAGGCTTGAAAAACAGGCGGTCTCATGGCTGAAGCTTGTGAGTTGTGTGGGGCGGAGTGCTCAGCATGTGAATGTGATTATCTCTAGCAAATTCAATAAGATTCAGATCTTTGTGGCTATTGTGTCCGTCTAATATTAGCAGAACAGGGTGAGCTTCAGACGGATGGACATGCTTCTTAACATGTTGTAGCCATTGGAGAAATATCTCCGCATTCATCCAACCGCTTTCAGAGGCAATACCAATGCTTTCTGGCGGTGCAACAATCATAAGCCGACCACCCTTATCCATTTTTTTTCTAGGGAAAATGAACATAGGGGGTATAAAGTGACCCAATGCACTCATAGAGATCATGACAGTAATGTTGCGTCCTCGTTCGGCTGAACTGAGTTTTCCAACCTGCTTTTTACCTTTCAGTGACAAAACTTTCTCATTTTTGTGAACCTTCGATACTCCTGTCTCGTCAGCATTATAAATATGAGAAGCTTGAAAATTAAATTTTTCATACAGGTTGAAGAGGAGGTCATAAAACCGATCAACTTGTGGTTTATTGAAACCTGTAGAACGCATCAAGCTTGTTGCCTCAGGGGTGTTCTTAGTGCCATGCCTGGATTTATTATCGTGAATTCGAAAAAAAATCTTTTCCAGCTGTTTCGTTTGTCTTTATTAAACTGTGAGGAACATTAATTTTTTCTGCTAGATCAAAGGCAAGGCGTAAAAATTCATTTCTTGTTAAAGGCATGAGACAACTATCTAGATTAACAACATGCTCATCAAGTTGTCTTTCAAACTCAGGTTTAAATGTTTGTTCAAAACGTCCTAATTTTGGCGTAAGAGTGATCTGATGACCTTCTTTAATACCTTTGTCCCGATCCTGCAGAGAAGTACGTGGAACTTCATACTGATCTGCGGCAGCTCTGTCAGAACATTTTTTCTCAAGCACAGCTTGAATTGCTTTTTTCATGTTTTCTTCACTCCAGTCTCCGCGATTCGTAGTTCTAGTTTTAAATTTCGGCATTGTGACACTGCAAACAAATATTTTTTTGAATTAAGACTTAAAATAATAACATCAATATAGAATAATAAACATCTAACATATGGCCGGGGATACCCGCAAAACTAGTGGGTTAACAAAACAAAACATAAACTACAAAACTACAAAACAAAACATAACAAAACAAAACTAAACTAGTTACCCGACTTGACTTTCTTCAAAAAAAAATATTTTTAAAAAGCAGGTAATTATACATTGAAATAAACTTCAAAGTGCAAAATAGAATAGTATTCCATTATGTGGGCATTTTCACTTTAAAGTGTACCCAGACAAAGAATACTACTTTTTTATAAACTTGTTTTTATAAGACAATTAATGATTCTAGGTTAAACTACATTAACTGAAGAACTTGAAATTATGTATTATTTCCAATAAATAGCTGTATTTTAATAAAAATAAGATAATTAAAGGGACATGGTTGATAAAGAGAGGTCAGTTTTGTGACGGTTTAAAAGAGCTATAATAATTAAAATAATAACTTCTATGATTTAAGTTGCTTTTTCTTCTTCTGAATATTATAATTAATAAGAAAAATAATTTGGTTGTCTTATATTTTAAATACTATTGTCATAAAATGAAGATTTCATTTTGGTTTGGTGACAAGTGATGCCACTACAGCCAAAACTTTCTTAATATTTCTTATTGTACTGGTTAAATTTAATATTTATGATTATGAGTTCAATATTGTGCCTCATTGATATATATTTCAAATAGAAAAGAGAGAATATATATCAAATACTTTTTAAATAAAATTGATTTTTATGTAAACGCAAACTGGGACTGTCACAAAACGGACACGTGGTTAAACGTTAAGATTAGGCTACATGTGAGGAATTCTGTTAATAAAAATCATATTATTTATTTCAAAATATTTATTTAGTATTATGAGAAAAATCAAATAAAACAGTTTCACTCTAATTAACTTTTAAGCAGATCTGCTCCTATGTGGGTACAATTACACTTTTAGGCCAGTTCTACTCTGCTTTAATAACGACTAGGTATGTAATATGGTAATTTTAATATTATTATTATTATATTATTTATAATACTTTTGATAGAACATTATTTTAGAAAGTAAGTACCTAGTAGCCACTAGTGGCATCTATAATTTACAGTCAATAAAATTATTTAAAAAAATTGAGCAACAAAGTACTTTCGTAAGTTTGTACCTACGTAATGTGTTACTTATTCAGTCTCACATGATTACCTATTATTATAAGTCTGCTAAAATACAATATAAAATTTTATTAAACAACAAAACTTAACACTGATAAAGCTATGTAACCTTATCTTATATGTACCTACTTAAATAATGATGGCACTATAATATCAGTCTTAGATACGAAATATGTAAACTTTAAGAATTAATAATATAGGTACGGCGCACATTTAAATATTGGAACAGTATAACAAAGAAGGTATTTTAATGATCATTAATCATTACATTATCAGTTCACATCACTTGGAAATCTTAATCATAAAAAACGTAACATATACAATCTAAAGATCTAAACAAAAAATTAACAATTGTAACAAACATTACACTCGTCCGCAGTAAAATGATCATACACACAAAAATTACAGAAAGAACACCAGAAATATAAACTCTGTAGCAAATTCCGAATTTCAGCATGACCCATGGTCGAAACAAAATGTTGAAGTCTTGTTGAACTATTTACCTCTTGTTGACATCCAAAACACTTTTCAACTACAATAAAGTGAGTTATGGGCCAGGGCCATTCGGTGTTATCAATATAAAACTGCTCCAAATCCTGTCTTGTGAGTACTTTATCCACATCACATAAGATCACCATTTTTGCAAATAATTGTTTTTAGTAGGTATAGGATGTATAGTACCTACTAGTATTATCAATAAAAAAAGTTAATTCAGTAACAAAGGAATATATTAGTTAGATAAATAATCTATATTATAAATGAAGTCTCCCAAGAATACACTACCTTCCAAACATGATTCGCAAATGTAATCAGAACATATTAATGTTGTATAAAAAATTGTGACATTTAAGAAAATTAACTTTAGGTTTCAAGGGTTTGATAATTTAGTACGTTTTTTCGATAACTTGTTTTTTAACAACGGAGAAGCCGGTATTTTTACAACATCAGTTATTACAATTGGAGATTTTTTTGCAATTCCAATATCATTATGATCTCTCCTGTTTTGGGGTTTAATCGTAACCTTTTTCGGATCAACCAAATGCTTAAATCTGTCAGTGGTACATTTAAGGCTTTCTACCTCTTTTGCCTTTGTTAAATTTATATCTTGCACCTTCTTAACTGTAAGAGTTTGACAAATATTTGCATTTTTATTAGAAACTTTATTTTCAGTTACAGTTTTATCTGTATCTGACAATATTATATTCACATCCAAAGGCCGAGATGAAGTTGCTGTTTTGTCAAAACCTCCATGTTTGTGTAAGTCTTCGTTAGTATACGGTATAGCAATCATTTCAGTACTTTCAGCGGTATTGGGCCGCACTGAGTAATCATCAGTCAAATTTATATCCTGCACCTCTACAACATTAAGAGTTTGAGAAATATTTGCAGTTTTATCAGAACCTTCTAAAGGCAGAGCTGAAGTTGCTGTTTTATCACCATCTCTGTATTTGTGTAAACCTTCGTTAATATCCGGTAGAGTATTTTCGGTAATAATAAACTGCCATGAATCATCTGCATCACGTTTATTTCTAGAGGATTGATCCCCTTCATCTAAGTTGACTTTGGGAACAGACTCCAAATTATGAGATGATACATCTATATTCAGAGATAAAGCTGGACCACCACATGGACATTCTCTTCAGAGTTTTGGGGTATATCTTCAACCAAAATATTTGACATAGATTTTTTTGTGTTGTCCGAATTTAATAATAAGCTATGTGTTTTCGGTGAATAGCATGCACATAAACCTCTAAGAATATCATAAAAGTAACCAATATCTCTATATTTTAAAATGAACGGTTCTCCATTTTCACTGGTAGTAATTTGGTGTATTTGCATTGTTCCTTTTAGAACAAATATTTTTGATGGCAATATTTTTGAAACGTTTTCTATTTCTGAACTACTAATGACAAATACTTTGGTTACTTTTAAACATTTATTTAGCATTTCATAAGCATCTTTTGCGTCAATGATGTCGTTACCAAGGCATACCTTTCTATCAAGAGTGCGTTTAATGCTACCTCCTATTCCATCTGCCACATTTTTACCATGACCAGCCTCATAAAATGACCAAGTAGTATATTGCAGCAAATACTTTTTTGTAAAGTGAGCCAGTAAATTGTTTTTCTGGCGATACTGTGTATTTGGCCCATCCGAGTAGAAGTGTATTACAGTTATTTCTGGGGTTTTCTGCTTTATCATGTCAATAATGGGACTTATGAATACGGCGTTTATTGCATAAGACTGCATGCATGCTTATAATTACTAGTAAATTAAATATTATGAAGAAGAAAAACTTATGTAAAAACATATTGCTACAGTAACTTAATTTACAAAAACAACACACGTTTTCTGTTTAATTACATTAATATCCATCTCACACGTCTCCAATGAATGCGTTACCAGCATCAATCCAGTCGGATACATCATTGATCACGGGGGCAGTAGTATCAGGAGTTTCTTCAGACTTGGACATTTCCTCCGCAGAGGTCGTACGCAAGACAAATGGTCCACTGCACCACAATGCGAATATTTCACCACTGCGCAAAAAAACTTAAGCCCCTCATCAGTCACAGGAGCGGTCCTGCGGAAGCCGCATGCTATTTTTGTCACCCGTGTAAATGGGCTTGCGATGCGGCGAGGTGAGGCGACTTCTCAGACGGCTCGCCGCACGGCGAAAACCGACCCGTGTAAATGGCTCTTTAGCCTCTAGCGTCTTAGGGGATCGGAGGGGCTCTATTTCCACACGGAACTTAGCTGGAGCCTGGAACTGTAGACGGTGAAATGTCACAACACGTGGCGCGGGAAAACAAAAGTTTATGTGGTGTAAAGAAATCTAATATTGTTTTAAATATGCTTATAAATAAATACAATAATAAAAATAACAACAACATCAACTACCTCAGTCCTAAGTTACTACCTCTTTTTTTAGATTCAATTTTGTTACACGTTGATGTTTGTGAATCTGCCTGTCTGCCACAAGTCCATAGGGAAAGTAAATTACTCTATGTACAAGTTACAGCATTTACATATTTTTATTATTTTATATTTATGAGGCAAAAGGACCCTTATAAAGTTTAAAGTAAAAAAAAAGATATGAATTATTATGGGTGGCCAACATCCTCAATGATTTATAAATTTCATCTAATTCGTATTGAGCAATATTTTCTGAAAAATCTGTTCTCGTCAAATAAATTATTTCTACTTGAATTTGATATAATATTGCATAGCCTACTATTACTACTTTCTAGTAGATGGAAAAAATTTAAATACTAAAATTTAACACAGAAAAAAAAATCGAATCCTGAAAATGACACAAAAATTAAACGTTATAATTTTTATGGAATAGGTACCTACTTAAATTTAATAGGAAACTTATGGGTAGGTTTGGGTGAGGAACCTGAAAGATTCAGAAGAAGATTTGCATTTTCTCAGCCGAATCTATGTCTGGAGAGGCTGCAACCGTAGGTTCTTCTATGTACTCGAAAACCACACGGGTGGCACGCGTCGCGATGATGATTATCCCGATTCTCGCGAACCGGCCCATGTGTAAATTCACAAGGACTGCGTCAGAAACGATTGTTGCAGCCTTGGTTGCAGTAAAAGCAAATTTTAAAAATTACTTTAATAATCAGATATATTACATTTAAAAATTAAAATTAATAATTATGAATTACAAACAAAAAGTGATTCCCTACTGAAGTGAAGTATAAGAATGAGTTCCACGGTCGGGTCTCCCACGGTGACTTGAATATTTCCCCTGAATTGATGTTGAAATCTTGCACGTGTGCGGTACAGCGGAGTTAAGCTGTGGACACACTTGGGTTTCAAATATTGAATTAAATGACTTATAATAATCTTCCTACAAAAGTAAAGGTGATACACTGATATGTAGGTTAGGCTAGTGTAACATGAGCAAAAATACGTTTTGTTTACTATTATGGATAATATAAACCACCTTTCTTCTCATAATACTGACAATCGCGTACAAAATAAGCATTCAAACAACTTTTAGACGGTACCCCTCAAAAAGTAGCCACTTTTTCAGAAATTTATTTTTACAGTAGTAAAGGATCATAATATGTATTGTTATTGTAAATGAAATAATATTTGTCTTTTCTATTAAATTACGTCAAATCTTTTGAGCTTTACGCAATTTCACTGGTCGTTAGATTACGTGACCGTCTCTGATTGGAGTATATTATCATAGAGTTGTAAGTAAAAAGACACGTTTAAAAAAATTATAAACTTTATTGTACTACTATCATATAAAGTAGAAAGTCACGTAGTATGAAACATGACAAAATTAAAAATAAAAGACATCATGAAATAACAATTATTATCCAGAATATTCTACTTATTTTTGCAATCTGCAGCTTTGTGGCATTTGGAGTTGCATAAGACATTTTTTTACATGCGTACCTGTTGGTTGTACATTGAACTTTAGATCGGCTGCAGTTGCACATCATAAATCCTTGTCCTACTTCTTAATGTTATGAGATATCAACATTTAACTTTGCCCCTGGGGAGGCCTGTATAGCATTTCTTGGCAGCCATTCTTTAATAATTCCAGCTGAAATACCCACACGACAAAGTCCATTTCGTTTGTCTATGACTTTTGCTACAATATTTTTGCTGTCTAACATCAACTTTCGGAATCTCGACTTATAATACAGTAGCATTAATGTCGATTTCTTTAATTTTTTTGGAAGAATTCTCCATCATTTTTTCTGCTGCCCTTTTCAAATTGTTGTAAGATTTTATTCTTTGCTCAATAATTGACTGCTCTTGTTCACATAAATTACACAATATTGTGTGTGAGCCTCAGTAGTTTGTTACAAATATGGCATATCAACTTGGATTTTCGGATCATATTCGGAGATGAAACAAGCGTTATATTGGAATTGTGTCTATTTAAATTAAAATTGTCTGTTACAGGATTTTCCATTTGAGGATAATTTCTGTCATAAATAATCATAAGCGGCTCTTGAAGTTCAATAACACCCAAAGATTTGCATCTTGAAAAATTATGGTTATAGTATTTTTAACACGTTTTTGAGTTTCTGCGTTTCTTTGAATTTCAGTAACTATATTCTCTTTGTCCACATGTATAAAAAAGGAGATGTACCCGTAATATCAATACTGTTTTAATATAAAAAAATTATTGCTACTCTAACTATACTCTTACCATAGTTTTCATTGTTTTGTGAAATGGTTCCGGTTTGTAAACGTTCATGATTTCGTCCCCCTGTCTTAAATGGTTTTATAATGCTGATACGGTTTGAACTTGTGAAACTTCTGAAGTTGCGTGACTGTGTCTCTCCGCATCTATAACATTACATTCAAAATCCTTTGGTTTCTTACTGGGTGGAAGAAGAGCAATCCAACCAGAATACATAAATATTATAAAATCTTACCATTATCATTACCTGTAATGTCTTCTTTCTGACCCAAAACTATTTTTAAATTTTTTTCGTTTTCTATCCTTTGGATTATATTGTTTGGCAAACGAGTGAAAGCCAACCCTATTGTAGAGTTATGATCAAACAATGCTTTGTAAAGCGTTCTACCAATTATACGATGCAATGATTAATTGCATTTATTAATCATCGATTATGATCTAAAATAATATTTAAATGCTAATATTAATATTTAAAATATATTTACTATTTATAAACATTTAACTGTTAATATTCATATAATATATAAAAAGGGCGGTAACGGTAAAATGGTGTTCACTCTACTACTGATTTGTGACCAATAAATGTGATTCTATCCTACTAGTGCTCCTTTTTGCTGCTGCTGCCGCTGACCTGATTCCTATTTCACTAGGTGTACTTCCGTTAAAATGTCATAATATATTTCGCTGGGAATAACTTCTATCACTGGAGAAGAAACAGTTTTGCGCTTCATAATTAATATTTTTTCCATTCCCACGTCCAAAACATCATATTTCAATGCATAGTGTATCAACAATAATAACAAATTGTGAAAATGAGTAATCGTTCTGACTTGTAAAGACTTCAAGAACTGGACAAAAAAGGCTACATAGACCAATTGAAAGAAGAAGCATCAGAAAGCCCTGAACTCGTATACGACTGTTAAACCATGGGCAGTGTCGTAAGCAACATCCCAGACAACAAAGGGAAAATTGCCAACTGGATTAAAGGGAACGAAACCGATAACCCGTCCGAATATGAGATAGATGACAGGTATGATACAAATGATCCTGATATTCATGATGCAACTAGTCTATCAGGGCATGATCCTCTAGATAATAAAGACATAATATTAGCCCGATTTTCTTCACATCCAATATGGCAAAACGAATATTAAAATTGGATCAGGAGACTGCTTTTAAACTTTCATTGAAAGGTAACATGGAATCTAACATCTCTGATTTAATGGATTGGGTAACTGGCAAAACAGGTGCAGTGGTCGGTGTTTAAAGTTTAAACAGAAGAAAACTTATTATTATAAGTTAACATATAACACGTCTATTGAAACAGGAAGCAGGTGAAGGATGCTCCCACAAGATTCTATCACAACCAGTGAGCCGATATCCTAGTGCACCTGCATCTGACGTCAGCACATCCGTATCAAATAAATATAACTAGTATAACCGCAACTGACATTCTAGTCCAGTTAATCTCCAGTGGGCAAAGTCTTTTACGACAATTCAAAGGAGGAGTTATAATACCTTGTCGGGATCCAAAGGATTAGCCAAAGAAAATTTCCTTGAAGAATGCACCAATTGTAGAAAAGGACATAGTTCAGATAGTTGCAGCAAATCCCAAAATAGCTATTACATATTAAGTGAAGAAAATATACAAAAAGAAAGTATTTCTTAAACTTGTAAGAAATCTGTATGATTTGAACAACATCAAGATTAGAGAGGATGAGATCCTCTAAACCCTTTCCATCAACATATAATCTAAGTTTGCATGACACACCCAATCATTAATAAAAGCATATAAAAACTAAAGCTTAGAATGAGTACATGCAAGTGATATTGCCGTTTAGTGGTCTTAAACTTTTGTGTTTTTCTTGATTTGTATTCTTCTATTGAATTTATTACCTGGGAAATCTTGCTCATACTCCATTCAGGTTTCTTGTTTTATCAGATTGCTCACTATAATATTTTTTAGCTCTATGTAAAAATCCAAAATAGGTTATATTTAATCAATTATATTTTATCCCCCGAGTTTGATGTATAATATTATTTCTTTTTTTGTTCCTAATCCTATGTTCACAAAGTACAACTAACAATAAATATTTTTTATGGCCACGTATTTTAATTACCTGTAGTAAATGTATGGCCACCGATCTTCTTTATCAAAGCAAATATTTTTGTCGACCTTTTGGAATTACGTCGAACAGCATTATTAATTAGACGGAATTAAAAATATTAACATATTATTAGCGATAACACTGGCGATGTAAACAAACCGTCGTACGTCAGGGGCGCGGGGGGCGAAGGTCAGCGTCAAACACCAGCGAATTATTACTAACTTCTATAATACTATGTTTAAAAATCAAAACCGTCAGTATTCCTACACGGTATTTTGATTATTATAGTAATATTTTAAAAACTCTTCTTACATAGATGTACTAAGTATATTTTTAAGTCCTTTACCGCAAAAAAAAAAGAAAAGTTAAAAAATCAGAACCGTCTTTGTTCTACGACTGAATACATCGCAAGTCACACTGAATATCTTAACACCTATGTCCTCACACTTATAAATACATATCTTAACTAAGAAGGACTTTTGCTCTCCTGTCAAGGATGTGATGAAAAAATATTCAACTGGCAATTTCCGTGTTCCATTTACGTATGTTAGTAGGAATACAAGGCACTGATTAGCTAATTCAAGTGCTATCGCCGTTAAATTCACTGCTCACTCGTCCATAGTAAGTTTTAGTCTTGGGAACCCAGCATAGAGATTTTCTAATTGCCATTTCGTTCAAAACTAGTGCACACACCACAGGTATCTTACTTATTAGCTTTGAGAGTTTCGAAAGCCTCTTGACAGAAGCCCGGTTTTGCATGTATTTTCTGGTACCATTTTCTTAACCCTACAGTCGTCGCGCTTGGAAAAAGAACGTAAGTGGTCGCGTGGATTACATATGTAATCCATTTTAAACTAAGAATAAAACGAGAGTGTAGTAATCAATTTGGTTTATTACACTTAAAAACGTAGTAACATAGAGTATTCTTTATTATTTAAATGAACACAACATAAAATATAACTTTAAGTACGTAAAAAAAAACCAAAACAAAAATCTTCCCCTTATTTTAATATAAAAATGGCACTTTAGTTTCAAATTGAGATCAAATATTAAACTTAAGTAAAAAAAATAAACTAATCAGTGGATTCTAAGCAAGAAGAACAAACATATTTGGTATGGTCCGGGCAAACGAATTTAGTACAAGAATTACATGTTCGGCGAGTGCTTTTATTTCGTGACCTCCCGCAATCATGGCACCGACCTATTGAGCTACTTCGCGAAGATGTTGAGGTAGATGGTTGGGTTCTGACTTCAGAAATATTTAAAAAATAATTTATTTTGAAAGCTAAATTCCGTGGCAATGATTTTTGCTGTAACCTCCTATGCGCTAACGGTTTCATCCATGTCAAGACAAGTGAAATTAGAAACTCACATCTAGTGATTTCTCGAAATTTTTGTTCGCTGTATACACGCATAGCGCATTCAGTGCACTTAGATTGAGCAAGTAATAAAATAATGTTACTGGCCATCGTCTAGAATTTCTAGACACATCATAAAGCGAATACATCTTGTCCACCAGATCCACACCGTTTTTTGTCCGGTTATAATAAGTGATAATTTCAGGTTTCCGTTGATCGCCTGTGCTGTTATCAATTCCTGTATCATTATGCATTGTTGACATCATGATCACAACTTTATTTGGTTTTGCTACGTAGGATGCCATTGTGCACGGACTATGAAAACCAAATTTTGAGCTGTATAATGGGTTTCCTCTTGCTATCTGAAATTCTCTTGGTACTTCTCTTTTGTCTTTTCTCACCGTAGCAACCATTGTAGTCTGCTTTTCGAAAAGACTTTTAGCGACATCAAGCGATGAAAACCAGTTGTCCATTGTGACATTTATATTTCGACCAAAAACTCAGACGATAAGGTCCGTTAGGCTGTTGTCCAGCATATATTTCTAAATTATATGTGTACGGATTATGAACATCGACAAGTGCAAATACTTTTATACCATATTTTGCAGGCTTATTAGGAATATATTGTCTAAAAGAGCATCGACCTCTGAAAGCCAACAGCTGCTCATCTAATGTCATTTCTGCGCTTGGGATGAAGTACTCTTTACAATTGACAATAAATAAATCAAAAATTTCTCGTATTGGTGCCAATTTATCAATCCTAGCGCGGACATTGCGATTAAAAATGTCATCAAAACGTAAATTTCTTAGAAGAAATTCAAATCTTTGCAAAGACATCGTTAAATAAATTGCGTCGATCCCAGTGTGGTTTCTAAGTTCAAATATTTGTTTACAGCTGGTCCGGTTTAATTTTAAAGTACCACACATATACAAAATCCCAAAAAATGTCTTCATTTCAAGAAGATCTGTCAATTTAGCGTCTCTCTCTCTTCCGTACTTGGTACTGACAGATTCAATTTTTATATTGGTGTATTTGACAATGAGATCAATCATATTATCATGCAAATAGAGAGATAAACAGTCTTCAACAGTTGTTTTCTGCCGTGCCACTCCTTTGGGTCCAGGAGGCACGAAAACAATATTATGTCGACGAGTTCTTCCTCTATTAGATGGCGCAGTCATTGACCAAATAGTATTATCAACACCAACGTAATACTGATCATCTACTGAGACAGAGTTATTTTCGAATACCTCATTTGAGATGTCTGCCTCCTGCTCAGACTCGGACTCGTGGTTCTGCTCCTCAACAAAGTCTTCTTCATCATCCAAACTGGAAACATCGTCAGAATCTTCCCTTTCTTCAGAATCTTCATGAAGCCAAGCTTCAATTTGAGCAGCACGCTGTTTATCCATAATGATTCTGAAATTAATTATTTTTATAAGAAAAATGCAGTATGCCAGTAATTTATTAACCTAAGTTAATTTAATATAATATAAACTTTAATAATAAACAGATAAAAAACAAATACAGTTCAAAATAACCACAAAATTACGGAAATCAGAAACAATAACTTGAAAAAAATACTTACGTAATAGGTCGCGCGGATTACAATAGTAATCCGCGAACTTTACGGGACTCCTGTTCGACAACCACACGCGATCGGCGGTCGCGCGGCACTGAGCGCATGCGCCAACTATCCAGTGTAAAGTACACGGAGCGACGAACAATGTCACTGCGTAGTTTTTCTGAAATACTTAGATTTGCAACGGTGGAATACTACTATAATCCACGCGACGACTCCAGGGTTAATGTTTGTGGATGAGGTACACAGGTGTTATATGTCCGACGAACGAAGTTATATGCCTTTAGGGAGAAAAATGCAATCTTAGAGCAATTTTTCTAGTATCCTCTGAATATTACCTTTTTAATGGTAAACCTTTTGATTTTAATAACTATTTTTTAAGAAAATCTTTGGGTCTTTGAATTTATTCTAAAATCATTATTGTAATTATCATTATTTAACTAATTTATTTTGCTTTAATTTTGTCATAATATTGGAAAAAATCGCTATTTTTTTCTTTTGTCTGCGTACATTTTACGTATGGGCAATGTTACAGATTGACACGACGCGCCTCCCTAGATGACCTAGAGCAGAGTGCTTGTGAACTGGCTCCAAAAGTAGAAAACCGGATCATAGTGCTCGACAAGCCCGAGGTAAGGTATTACTTTAACCCACTTAAGCCTATATTTAATCATAGAATCGTACGCATCCTGGGCATATACTAATGGTACCATGGATTACTGAGTAACTATTATAATAATAACACATAGTTAATGTTAAAAAACGTTTTATAAAATCAACTTACGTATGTAAGTGTTTATACAAACATTTTAGACTTATTAATCACAACATGTCCCGACACACGTTGTTGTGTTTTAACAATAAAATGGAATAAATAAATAACTACAGCTACACATACATCTATACCTACTGGGACCGGCTGATTTTTTTCAAATAAAACAGGCAAACTGAACGCACCTATCAATATTTGACAGTCAAGTGACAAATTTAACACCGTGAACAGTTAGTATGGAAAAATTAAATCGTCGTTTTGTAGTAAAGGACATTGCCAATCCTTATATGGAAGTTGGCCCAAGTGCTACCCAAAATGAAGCCGTGATGCATTTTGTTCCTCAGGCCAACCCTAACCTGTAAACCAAAGCGCTCGAAAATCTATCCCAGGAGTCAAGAGAAAAAAATTTTTGTTTGTAGTGAATTATTTATTTACGAAAATGAATTTGACAATAAAAAGCAACTATTGCATAATTATTACTTCAGTTTTACATCATCATATCAGTCACAGGACGTCCACTTCTGTAGTTTTACATATATTAATGTAAAGCAATATTATTCATCAAGCGATATTTACAATAATTAACATAAGTAATCAGTTGGTAACAGCTGTGGCAGTGACTATTACTTATTGTACTGTAATAGTATAGTTATAAAAATACTATACAACATTTACAATACAATCATTATCATCATCATCATTTCAGCCACAGGATAACATGACAATAAAACAAATAAGATACTAGTCGTCGTCATCGTCATCGATTATAATTCTATCTAGGACTAAAGCAGGGCACCTTATCGCGTCGAGAAGCCCACCCCGAAAACCATACTATGCACATGGTATGCGCACAACAGCCAATCGTCCTCCGACCCGTAAAACACGAACAACAATAATTTCTTATGGCCTCTAGTCCACTATTGCTTGAATCGACTAATATATAACATCGATAGACTTGTGACGACCTGTGTCTACTTCTTATATTCAATCTGAACAAGTGAACGTTTTCAGACTGCGGCATATTGAAACTCGGTAAGTCGCTGGGGTCACCGTTATATTTTTGTATCGCAAAAGTATTAGTATTACTTATATGGAGGCTATAATAACTCGGAGCGAGTTTTATTTGATATGTGCCAACTGCGAATAAACTCAATTCTTCAGCTGTTAGAATTGGAAACTCAATTACATTGTTCTGATCAACATTAATATTTTCAAAACTAATTCTATTTCGGTTCAGTCGTTTAGAGTCGACATAATCTGCTAAATTGTTATAAACGCCCACCCGCTCACGGATTATATTTATGAAATCACGAGCCTGGGGATTATCTAGTAAATCAACATGGAAGGCATTTGTCAAAGCCGCAGCGATACGGAGATCAACAAAAAAGTGTGGTAAAGATATGTTGCAGAACTCGTGACGTGATTTGTTTGCCTGGATTGTGGTTAGTTGATTAGATCCCCTTGTTTGAGATTGAGGCATAATGCCAACGTATCCATGTGACTCTAACACCGGAATAGAGTCCCGAAATCCTCTGTCCAAATCGAACACATCCTCGGGTTGTAATAACCAATGAAGAACCCTATCAACACCATTTAAATGTCTATTCAATGTGGATGCGTCATTTTGGGTTGCAGCGTGCGGACCAGATATATCTATAATGTGTCCCATCATACGTAACAAATAAAAATGGTTTTAAAAGATTTCTGTGCTTTTGGACGCTGTAAGTAACTTTTTGAAAAGAGAGGTTGGTACTCTTCTGTATGTACATGTACCATCGCAGATTATGATAGCTTCTCCGTGATTACCAAACAAATCAATTGGAACAGCCAGGTTTCTTCCTACAATTTGGTATCTAGTTATGTGTTCAAAACCTAAATGACGAGGGACAAAATCAGTTTCCAGACATTCCCTGGCGATTTTCATTAGCCGTTCGAGGTTAGAGCGCGACATTTGAAAAAATGTAGCCAGTCTTTCGTTAGATTCCCCTGTTCTAAGTTTTGCTAGCAGTATACCTAAAGCTGTTCGAGAATAGAATCGACAGTTTTCTGCTAATGATGCAGTTTCATTATAAATTCTTTCGAATTCATCTCGAGTTCGACCAGTCCAATAATATAATTCAGCGCTATGTTCGTCTTGCAGGTTTTCAAAATCGATGATATGACTTCTGGGTTGTTTCAACAATTCTATTATTTCAGTCGCTTGCTGTGGATTGAAGTCAAAACAACGATTTTCTGCAGTTGAAAGAACATCCCGTGTGTTGTCTTCCAAATGTTCTTGACACGCGCGAGAAGATGGTGAAACATAGTAATTGTGATGAATCAACAATTGCACTTTTATACTTTTAGGTATTCGATGAAGAGTATCGTTTCTACAACCATGTACCGAACAAGAATTTGAAGTATTCGGTGATCGACAATAACCAGGCAAACGAAAAGTTATGTTTTGTTCTTCATTTGAAGATTGCGACTGGTTGTCATCTGTTTCTATCTCTGCAGGCACATCTTCTACTGCAGGTATGTCTTTTGAGGGTATAGCTTCTAAAGGAGGCAGCGAAAGCCTTCCTCGACGAGCTCTTGTACAACAATTATGACAAAGATATTCTTCGTTGTTGAATGTTACCTATAACCAACAAACAAATACTGAAATCAATACGTATTATAAGAGCAAGCTGCATCCACATCTGGCGAAATGAATTATTTATTTGATTTATGTTTTTGCGCCATTATTGTATTATTATTACTCATTACTCTCGTAACACTTTAATGTTGCTCCATGAAAAGTATTTCAGGTGGATTATCACCTATAAATAACAGAATATATGATATAACTGTACCCTTCGGGTTGATGACTTCACAGTTACATACAAGTACAAAACACTTAGCTCCCGAAGAAAAGCGAGGTTTGTACGTTTTTCACAAAAAGCAATGTGTACCTATAGTAAATAATAATAAAAGGCAAGTACTTACCTCACGTGGGATTATAGCTCGCAAGATGTGTTGAACCGTATGATGATGTTCATTCTGAAGATCACGCGTTAACGTGTGTCTTCTAATTCTTTCCACAGAACGGTTGCAAAGCAAACAAACACTGTGTTCTGGATGAAACATTGTTCTCGACAAAAAAAAACCACGCCCTTCGAAATATAAGAACACAGGAGTAATCCAAATGAAAAGCCAGATCGATGATGCAGATACGAAAGTCCAAATGAAAAGCCAGGTCAACAGATGATGCAGATACGAAAGTCCAAATGAAAAGCCAAGTCAATAGGGTAGGTCAATAGGAAGATACGAATAATAACCTTCGTAGGCGCGCACGCAGGTATTGATCTGCGCGAGTGAAAGAGAGAGAGAGTGATATATGCATATTTTAACGTGTTAATGCGAGTCCGATTATTTCTCACAATTATCGGTGTTCATAACGCTCGCTTTGTTATCGGAGCGGAGCATACAAAAGACCGGTTTAAGGAGTTATACGATACGTATGACAGGATGAGTTAGGTGTGCATTTTTGAGCGTGAAAATGTAACTAATTAAACAAAAAATCCCTTAAACACCGGAAAAACCTTAAAAAATAAAATGTGTTCAAATTAATAACTCCTGGGACCGATTTTTTTAAAATTATTTTTTTATGTATTGTAGTCCAAGGAGAACTAGTTGCCACTACTCCCACGTGTGGGCACCACTTGGGCCAAACCCGGTCAATGTACTTTGTTCCCAGCTTAATGCGCGAAAAGCTAAAGAACTTGACAGCAGTGTTGCCAACCTCAAAAAAATAAAAAACAACTCGCCAAAAAAAAAACAGTAGGAAACAGTAGTTAAATAAAAAAGGCAGATTTCATACTTTTGCTCATATTTTATAAAAAATTTTCTTAGTTACATACCAGAACTCACATACATAGATTGTTATATTAAGAATCGCAACAACAAAAAACAAAAATCAAAGTAAAACTATTTTTCAGTTTCATGCTCAATTGCCTCATCTTCATTATTTTCACTCATTATTATTTTTAAAATCATACATATTTTTGTTGAATTTCTTCATGTGCCTTTCTGTGGCTTCAAATGAATAGCAATCGGTTATTTCGGATTTAGTGTGTAATACTATAATATAATAATAATATATAATAATATATAATAATAATAGTATAATTGTATGGATTAATAGTTGTAGTCGATATTCTGTTGCGTGATTTGGTTTTCTTATTATTCATAGCAGAAAATAACCTTTCCACGGTGGCGCTGCTATGTGGTAGGCACAAAAGTTTTTTTACCAATTCACACCATGTGGGGAATGTTTGAGATTCGTCTCCATTTCTTAATTCATGTACATGTTTCCAAAAGTCGATAATATCGGGAATTTTGTTTTGGTCAAAAGACAAATCGACATTTGTTAACATTCGCCATTCTCTATCCAATTAAAATTCCGTTATATTATTTGGATAAATCTTTGGGAAGAAATAATGTAAATCTGCAATGGAAGGGAATTTATTTTTTATTCCAGGATTCAGAATTGCTTTAGGATTTAGCAACTTCAGACATTTTAATGCTTGACGGTCGTTGTCGTCAAAAGGAAACCTTTTTAATATCTGTTTTGCAGGCTCGATATAAAACTTCTTCCTCTAGTTCTCCAATTTCTCTCTTTCTTCTGATCAGATTTGGCACCATTCCACCAACGTATATATGTTGCAACGGTAAATGTTTCTGCTCATTTGAGAAGTCAAAGTGAGGTTTTGGAGAATTTTGTACATGATTATATACGTCTCTACAGAAGTCTTCCACGCCCCTTGGCAATTTCTCACATGCGTATGATGCGCAAAGGTTAAAAGAATGACAAATGCTCTTCATAGTGGTTTATAAATGAGTCGCTCAGCAGAAGAGTGGCTCAAGCCTTGCACATTATGTATGGAGATAATGAGCATTAATTATCTGAGAATTACATCAGTACTGATATTTTAGTATTTTCTCTAGTTATGTAAAAATAAAACACAGGCCATACAGAGTAATCATTTTATTGATAGTTTTATGCTTACAAACTAGTATACAATTTAGATATTTTATAAAAATTGTGTTGTTTAGGCCATTATTCTACTAAATTAGAAAGTTATTCTTGGATTAGGTCTTCATCATAGAAGTCAGCTCCAGTATCTTGTGCAGAATTATTTGTCTTCAGGTTGTGATAGAAATCATGCTGAATTTGAGGGACATATGGTAATAGCTTTAATAGAGCTTCATATTTTTTCTTCTCTATGGGCCAACCATTGGGGTGCATAACATCTAGATCAATATAAGTCAAACAGGAAGAATAACGAGTTTTTTTTTTAAATATCGAAGCAGTTAAATGGAGAAAAAGTTTCATTATTACTGTTGGTGTACTTGTAATATATTTTGTATGGATTATAATGGGTAAATCGCAACCACTGAATTTTTAGCCATTCGACTTTGGTTCTTTGACTTTTGTCTGTATTATTATCAATTTTTCTATTAGTTATTTGTTTCTTCAATTTTTCAGCACTTTTGTCTCCTGCCATGATCTTCACAATCAAAAATTTTGGACTCTTTTTCTTCGCATTAAATATAACACAATTCCAGTCTTCAGGAACAAAAATGTCCTTATTATGTTTCTTTTCCTTTTCTACTAACCCAAAATCACGGTCACAAGGTAGATTGCTGTGAACAGGTACAAGAAACTTGTGATCTATATTTTTAATTGTAAACTTCTTTGAACACACTATGTAATTGCGAATTGCTGATAGTTTAATGTTTCTGTTTTGGCCTCCAAATTAGTCGCTGTACATAATCAGATTCGTAGTAGTGACATATTTCTTCATATAGATGTAATAAACACGATCCAATTTCACATGGTCCACGAGAAGCCAAACATACATATACACTAGGTTTGTTGTCATGTTGTGAATACCAAGGCAGTATGTTCATAATTGCCGCTTGTAGTATGCTACGCCAGTGGTTATGTGTGGAGTAGGAAGTGTCTTCATCAAGTCAAATCCAATAACAGTGGTATCATTCTCTAAATTTTATTCCATACTGTGTCATCTCTCATTCCATCTCTTCCTAAATCAGCTTTTCGTAAATGAATTTCCTTATCAATCTTTACAGTACTTTGCTCTTCTGGACTGGAAGTCCAGAAGAGCAAAGTACTACTTCAGTTTGATATTGAATATATCACATCGCTTACATGTATCACTGTGTGGTGGACGAAAATAAAGATTGAATTTCTCAATAAAAATCTTTCTAAATATGAACTGCGATACTACTATATCTCCATTTTTCAGACACTCCCTTTTGTATAATTCATATATTTTAGTGATGCGTAAGTCTGGGGATAGGTACTGGCGATGTGGGTTTTTACTTCGACTGTAGTGTGATGTGTATGAGGGAAATTTATTTATAAAATCACAAACCTTCTTTATCTGATCGTCACTTGTATTATTATGAGCTGAAACTGTGCCCTGTTTATCAATTGGAGCTGTAATTTCAGAATCTGGATTTGTTTTATTAGGCAGAACTCTTGTCAGTCATACATCGGATAGCTGCAAAGACTTAAAAAAAATCAGTACCTACTTTTACGTCTCCACCATTTCCGCTTGGCAAAAAATATATTCGTGAGAACTGACGTCTATTGGAAATTTGTGCAGTGTATGTTCTGAGTTTATTTGTCACCTTGACAAACCCAAACATAAATGCAGATTGTAAGTTGATGTTTGCTAGTGCATAGAAGTCATCAAAAATCTTTCTTCTTTCTTTCATCGAGAGTTTGGTATGACACTTATGAAGACATACACAGTCTTCACTATTGAAAATCTTTGCTGGTACAGAACTTCGTTTCACATTTAGGTACGCTTGTCCGAAAGCCCTGGCTCTTATTGCCTTCTCCTTTTCACGTTCCTTTTTCTTTTCCGACTCATGCATACGCTATCGTCTGCAGTAGCTAGAAAGAAGGAAATATAAAATTAGTACAGCAATAACTTGGAAGTTGATGTTTATTTTATAAAATAGATACTACGAAACTAGAAGAACGTACCTTCTTTTGCGAAAATTCCATCATTAGCTTCCTCAGCAGAAGATCCATCAGAACTTTCTGGAATTACAATGACTTTCCGATAACGATGCCTATACGCTGGTTTTCATTATCCGATGGAATATATTCCGAACCAGAATCCTCAAAATGTGTCCCGCATATTTCCGATGTCTCATTTTCAGACATATTTCACAAAAAAAATGCTTAAAAGGGCTTCACACAGCTGCAGCTATAATGTAAAGACGTACATTATAGTACGACACATCTTATTACAACTTTCCATAGAAATCGTCAGGAGTCACACACGACAGCTACAATAAATATTTTTATATCTTCGTATCTTAAAATACAGAGCGATACGAAAGTATTTAAATTTCGATACATCTTAATACATCTCAATACATTTCAAGGATGTTCAAAAATTTTCTGATACAGACACAAACAGTACCATAGACTTTTATTGTATGTATATGGTCTATGGTATAATTATAAATAATATACGTATATGGTAGTGACTAATTTTCAAAAAATTGTGCTGTCACGAAATTGTCAATAAATTGTATCGTCAAGAAATCTCAAGAAAAAAAATGGGTTTATGCACGAAGAACTTACGTAAGATGTATCTTTAACCAACCAAAAACAACAAAACAACTAATTACATATATATAAAAGAAAAAGACGATGTTTGAGGGCTATAGAGAAGCAAAGCTACTAAGCTTTTTTAGTATGTCTTTACAGGAAATTATATTTTTGTTGAAAAATAGGTAAGTATTGTGTATATTGGATGCGATTCTAGAAAATAAACCAAATTTTGACAATTAAACATTCTTTTATTAATCAAAACTATAATTGGACAGTCGGATTAGAATGAATCATCACTCATCCATCCATCACAGATAACAATCATATAAAATTTCTCGACTTAAATCTAGCAAATAGGTGGGGTACATACTGTGGTTTAATTAACCTAAAAGGCCGCCCTGGCTTACCTAGCGCCGCCGATGTAAAAGAAAATATCAATAAACAAAACGATATCTAAAAAACAGAGGAACATAAGATATAAGACCTATGATGATATGATGATGATGATATAATGAACCTATTCATTGCCTACACTAAACATTATATCACATTATTATTTGTGCTTTGGTAAAATGTTTACTTAATCTAACATTTTAAAATTACAAATTAAGTGTCTATCAGACCTTTGACAATCTACGGTGGTAAGTAATTTCAACTTAAAATCTAATTAATCAAAATAAGATTTTTTTCTAATCTATATACACCAAGGCAATGCAAACCAAATAAATGTAATACTTATAAACATTTGAAAGAATTTTGAAGAATGACATTTGAAGAAGCGCACTACGCCTCCTTGACATCAATGTCTACAGGAAAAATGAAATCATCAATATCGATTTCAGGCTGAGGAAGATATTGTATAATATCATGAGGCTCTATGATAGAAATGTCGTTTTCGATCAATCTGTATTTTTTTTTGCTTTTTTCGATTTAACGCCTTGGACTACGACTTTGTCAAATGACACATTTTTAATTCTGCACACATATCTATAGCTTCTATTTCTTTTAGTATAAAAATTAGCTAAAATAACTGCGCCTGGTTTGGGATATTCAATTTGGCTGTCTTCTTTACTTATAAGATTTTGTTCTACCTTTGAAAATATCATTTTTAAATGTCCTGTTGATTCATCCAATATTATGTTTACGTTTTAATCAATTAATATCTTTATTCGTCCAGAGTCAATGTTTTCTTTCTCTATTTTCTTCTCATTTTCTTTTTCTTCAACATCTTCTATATACATCTCCTCAATTAGTTCTGTTTCTTTCGCCTTAGATTCAATATATTTTTGTTCATTTATAGTCTCTTCTTCGTCGCTCATTACTTCGTTGATCGATTCATCATAATCTGTATCTGCATATGTAATGTCGCTATCTGTTTCAGTTTCAGATGATTTTACAGCTTTACGGCGCTTCCTGTTCTTATTGTGGACATTTGGACTTTGTGATTTTCTTTTCTGGTTATTTTCCTGGATCAATCTATGGCTTTTTATATTGTAACAGGCGCAAAGCCCTTTAGACGTTCGAATTTCGCAAAAACAAGACAGCTCCCTATAGTATATAGTACCGTTAAAATCTTTCGTTATAGTTTGATGCACTTTTAATGTTCCTGGGACTGCCACAAGATTAGTAGGTATCAAATTCTGTATGCTATTGATGTTTTCTTCAGGCACATAAAATAGTTTTACTCTAGTTTTAAAAGATTTTAATGAATTAAAGGCAACTTCTGCGTTCGGAATGTCTTTCCCATAGGCTACGAGTTGGTCCAGTTTGCGTTTTGCGACTCCGTCTGCTGGGCCTTTTCCGTGAGATGCTTCGAAGTAATTCCAAGTAGCATTATCGATTACGCTTTCTGTAATTATTTTATTAAAAAGACAAAAAAAAATTTTTTGGCGGTACTGTGTTGTAGGACCGTCCGAGAATAAATGTACCACTCTTAACTTGGGACAGATTTTTTTGCTGTAGTCGAATATGGGTTTAAGGTGGGCCCAAATAGTACTAGGATCATGAGCATTTGAAGGAGAAATGCTGCAAAACGATATGGGTTTGTAGTTTTTTGTGTAAATTATACCTGTATGTAAAGTAAAAAGGTCGCTGCTCCAATGATTAGATTGAACCTCTTGAACCAGTTTTGTGTTGTAATTTTCAGAAAAGTCGCAAATTATAGCAACTTCGATGAAGTTGCTATAATTTTACAACTTTAAGTGTTTCAATGCAATATTTGAAAGCATGGTGTTTATGATCAATAATAAAATAATGTTTTTTAAATGACTGAAGATCATTTTTGTATTCTTCAATGAGCTCTGCTACGGTTCCTGTGACTAATTCTTTTGAAAATTTTTTACTAGTCTTTTGCTCTGTACATGTTTTGTTTTTTTGGTTTATGTAAATGTTTTGAGAAACCACTTATACCAAGTTGTGGTGCTGTCATATGTATCTTGTGATTTAGAGTTTAGCATAGGTGATTTTAGTTTAAATTTAGAATACATACAATTTTTAGAAGTACTGTCACAAACCACTTCTTTAACAAGATCGGAAATGTTACAAGTGTTTATTATTCCTAAAGTTTTCAATTTATCAACTTTAAACTTCAAATTAGAATGCTTTGTGCAAGCACATGTGTTTCTGTCATTTACGTTGGGTCTGAGGAAGTAGAAAGGTTTGTGTCGGACAAAAGTTACATATGAGAGCTTTCCTCCTTCACTCTTGTATTTCTGATGCAGATTTACCATAGAATCCAGTAAGTATCGTATTTGATGTTTTATCTTGTTTTTTGTTCTGGTTTCATGTTTGCCGGCCGTGGCGCGACTTACATCGTCTCTATCAAAAACTTTTTGATTTCTCTCATATTGGCTTTTAATGCTGTCTTAATCTTGTCACCTCGATGAAATCGCCTTATTCTTTTAATACCCTGTTTTAAAGAAAGTGTACTTTTCATGTTGTATTTTTCAGCAATTTCATTCATAGCAATTTTTTTGAGAACTTTTTTGTTTTGTTGCAGTTGGCTTTGGAATACTCTGATTCTAATGATTGCGATAGCACGTTTAATTCGAATATAGAGGAGTTGCCGCTTCTTCTGATACACATCCTGTGTTTTCGTTCGTGTCTTGAATATTCTGAGCGCTCCGTAATACTTTTTTTTGTATCGATTTAGTTGTTTTTGCAAAGCTGCAACTTTTTTATTTAAATATGTTATTGTGCTTTTTAATTTTTTATTATTAATGCAGCTCCCTTTTGATTGCTCTTTTGGAGTTCTTCTTCTAAGTTTAACGTTTCGTCTTTCTGTGACCGTTTCTGGTTTACGTTTCGCCATTTTTCTCTCTGTTTATTTTTTTCATTTTCTGTCATTTCCGCTACTTTTTTTGTCTTGCTTTGACTTTTTCTAAGTGTTTTCTTCTTATCTCTTCGTATTTTTCTGGATTGTCTCTTTTCAATTTTTCTATGTATTTTTTTTACGCTCAGACGCAGTCATTGGCATCTGAAAACGCAACATTTTGTAACCTACATTTGTAACGCACGCAGCGAATGAAGTTAAAAATACATAACTTATGTTTATATGGTTTTGGTACAAACTAAAAGTCGCTAGGTACTATCAGAGAAGTTGATTCTTAGGCAGATGGCGGACCTAAGTAATTTGGTCGCGTAAAGTCACCAAGGGAGATGAAGAAGAAGTGACATTAAAAACTTCAGAGGTGCAGAGATATTATGTTATTCACACTAAACTGTTGTCTGCTCTGGCACTATTCAAATACTGTCCACGTTCACAACAGATAGCATTTCGGTGTTAACAGCGTATTATTTTTTATCTCTTTCAGTCCCAATTACTAAGCCAGGTAAAAAAAAGACACCCTACTATACCAATTCTCTACCTACTTGATCGTGGCAACTGCAGGACTTACTGATTTATTTCTATTAATTCCACTTACGTAGGGCATTGATGAGAAAGAACTAAAATTTGATAATTTATCAATAATATACAATACAAGTGTTACACCATTTTGGAATTGGCATGGCATAGGGAAGTTTTTAAAGGTATTTATGTTCATCATGTTTGAAGTAAATTTTTTTCATGATGGCTTGTCAAAGTAGAAACTATTATTTTTATGTGAGAATAAAATTGAGATTGACTATCAACTGTCGTTATTTCACATTACTTATCGACTAAGTATTGTTTGTTTCATAATAAGTAACTAGTCTTGAGGGAGTACACATAAAAAAGTAAAATAAAGTGCATTTTAATAAGTCTCTGATAAGAACATTACAAAAAATGGTAGTTTTTAAAAAATGACTAAAACTGGTCATAACTCAAAACCTACGAAACTTTTCTATGGGCTATTATGTTAGGCTTGTTCAATGCGTCTTGGGTTCATCTACCTCCGGTGTCAGTGTGACGTGCTAATTTTGGGACACCCTGTATAACATTACACTGCGACCAATAGTAGCGAAGCATCAGTGAAAAATGTTTGCAAAAATTGGACAAATTTTTATGAATTTTTTTGTGTGTTTAAGTGGATTCGAGAATGGTTTAGAATTGCAATTAGACCTGGTGGCGCTGCTGTCAGTACGTCAACAAATTTAATTTTAAGGCGGTACGAAGTTCGCCGTGACAGCTAGTAATATGCACGTATTTTTTTTTATATAGATCTATCTTGTTTGGTAAACCGTATGGTAAAATCAGTTTTTTGATATCATTAAAAATAAAAAAGATATAAACGTTCAAAGTAGTCTATTAGACAGAGAGATCTGATCTGTAACGTGACGTCTCATAACACGACTGTCATAGAAAGTTCATAAATAATTTCGTTTTGCTAGAAAGAGATAGATTAAAAACTTTAACCGCTCATATCTTGCTCATTTATCAACAGATATTGAAAATTATCTCGCCATTTCCTTTATTTTTCAGTCTAGTATCATATTATTATGTTTTAAGTTACTTTTATGTTTTATGCATATTCCCTATTATACTGTCAGTAACGAATAAGGGTAAAGGGTAAACTCCATAATCCTCAGGTAAAAGTTATCTGAAAAATCAGCCCTTAAATTATTTGAAATGTAAATATAATATTGAAACTAAACAACACACATAGTATATTATTTATTCTTAAATTAAATACAAATCACAGTACTCTTACACATTCATTTTTTTATGTTTACTTCGTTACTGTCCTTTAAACAAAATAATCTTATTCAGATGGTTTCTTACTGTCTCCTTACTCAAATTAAGTAGCTTACATTCATATTTAAGCCGAATATCAAAATAGGTTTCTATAATAAACTTCATTATCTGTGCCCACTTAAAACATCTTGGTCTAAATTGTGACTTGTCAAGCACAAAAACAATCAGAATTATCTCCCATTATTAGAATTTAGAAGCGTCGCTTTGCTAATTGTAGATTTATCCAATGCCTTTAGTAATTTTTTTATATTGACATATAAATTTTTCAATTTTTGGACAAAGTTTAATTACATCTTTTGAAGGGTATGTCTTAGACGAATAGTCTTTTTTATTTATAAATGATCTTGGATTACTCAATTGACGGGAGGGCTGTATGGCATTACAACACTCTTCACAATGAATTTTAATTTTAATTTTTTTTACCACAAAACCATAAGGATTCTTCATTATGAGGTAGATATAAGTATTCAAAATGATTTTCTTCCTCTATTGCTTTAGATAAAGAAAACTCCTTAGTTATTTTATTATATGTTAAAGATGTATTAATTTGATCATGGGTAGTTAATTTAGAATTAGATAAAATTGTTATATTATCTAAAGCCAGACTGTTGCCACATTCAGAAGATTTTATTTCAGTATGACAAAGCAAACGCTTGTAAGCAGACATAAAATTTCTTAGTGTTGGGTTATTATTAAATCCACCCCGAGACCTTATAGCACTGAAAAATGTTTCAAGATGATCTTGAGATAATTTATAAAAAGGGATAAATTTCAATGTATCTTTTTCAATAAAGGTATCATAAAGACATTTACATGATTTTATATTTATTAAAAATCCCAGAAGCCCTAATTTTCTCGGTGACTCAATAATTTTAGAACCATTTTCAAATTTAAAATTTAAAAAATAATCGAAGTAAAATAGGTCCAGTTTTTCGTAAATATAGTTTTTATTTTGTTTGGATAGAGGTTTTTTATATCCGTAGCTCAACAAATTTCTAGAATTAAATATGTCGAATAGATCATTTACACGTGAAACTAAAGTGACTGTTGCTTTGGAATTTTTAAATTGTGACAATTTTAAATGATTATCACAATAGTCAATTGCTGTTGAGACGAGATAATAATTGAGATGCTAGATAATAATTGAGATGCTAGTTTTACCTTCATTTTTTGTTTTATATAGTTAACATGACGAAAGGTTAATTTATTCGCTAAATGGATGCCCATTTCTTTCTGTAATTGATGAAGAGCCTCAACATAACCAAAATCTATTTTGTTATGCATTCTGTCGAAAAGAACTCTTTTTTCGCCGAAGAAATTGCGGATCAGTTTTAATAAATGACAAGCATCAAGAAACAATATATATTTATACATAAAATGTGATTTCATTCTAGAAAAATCGGCACCTAATTGCTGAGCCATATTAAGATTTGAATTTATTACATCAAATGTAATAGAAATTACCTCACATTCCGTCGCATGTAATAAATCCAGGCATATTTTTAAAAGATTAGCTTTTTGAGAGGCCGTAAATCCCCTACCCGGAAAATAGCCTAGGAATTTTCTAATAAGCATTTAATGCTACAAACATAAAAACTAAAACCTGGTTCGCAATTTCAGAACCATCCATCGCCAAATCATTGCCAAAATTTACAAACCCATAATGTCTCTGACCTACCCATTCTGTATGCTCACGTATGCTCATTTCATCAAACGTAAGGCACAATTTTAAATCAGGTTTTTTTTTTCTCATTTCTTTAATAGTATTAATTGATTCCTGTGTAAAACCAGGTTCACATTTTAGTCTGGCATACCAAGTACGCAGTGTGTTAACATGCGGAAGGCACAAGTCAAATTTTTTTCGTAAATAATTATATGCTCTTGGACTATAAAAATATATAGTCAGAGCAAACTTAGGTAACTCTTTGCTATATTTTGTTGTAGCGCTTAATTTTCTACATTTTTTATTATGTACCCTATTGATTAAGCTTTGAATTAATTCATTGTTACATGCCATAGTGACATCATTACGATGGTCTTTTAATTCTGGCCTTGTGTTAATTTCTTTTAGCACGTCTTGCAAAGTCACAATTTTCACTGCTTGCCTTTTATTTTTTGCAACTAAACTGTTTTTCTTTCAAATTTTTTCACTTTATCGTTTTTTTTTTGTTTTCTTTTTCGTGGTGATAATGAAACTTCTTCTTGAACAATGAAATGTTCTTGAACAATCGAAGATGTCGACGGTATAAGATTGCGTTCTTGAATAGACGAAGATGTCGAAGGTATGTCCCGCGTAACATATGACGTCGGAATCCTCTCTTAACTTTTGGTATGCCGAGACTGTCACAGTGACGGTACCGCTGTGTGCCGAGAAATATGGAGAGATGGAACAGCATGAGTGGTGTATTTATTATAAGTCTTTATATCATAAAGGACGGAAAAAATTTCAGTACTTTAGTAAAATACAGATAATACAAAGTTAGTTATCTTATTTTGACTTTTTCTTGTTTTATTTATTCTTCTATATATTCTTCGATATATTATGTTCGTAATTACACTATAAAATTGTTAACCCTAGTTATTTATTTTAAAAAGACATAAATTCTTTATTGCAAGTTTTTTTACTATTTTCAAGCGCGGATCCGCGTTCCGGCTCAGCCTAGTCCATTCATATACAGGGTGGGTTAAAAAAACTGCTTTCCAAGATTTTATTTTTATTATAATCTAATTATTGTGGGGTGTGGTATTCGCGCCAGCACTGACCGACACAAAGAAAAACATTGCAGACTGTGCAAATTGTATTGGTTTTCTTACGTATTTTATTTTTCGTACAATTCACGCAACGTCGCCTCTTGTGTAGATTCATGCGTTTATTTGGTCGCTCACTTCTATCACCATCACCGGAGAAATGATCAGGAAAATGATATCCGCTATAACGATCGGAACCTGACACTACAGTGGGCCTAATGCGTTGTATATTAGTTGTATTTTCCAAAGACAGGGCCTCTGCTAAAGCGTAGCGAAACTGTCTGTGATCGAGTATTCTTTTTCTGTCATGATACTTGTATATTATATAACTTTTTAAAATGCTACAGTTGAGCAAGCGCCTAAAAACTTTGATACACCACTTGAAACCTCTTTTTCGTTCCATCAAATAAGTGGAGAGTTTTTGGTCCTTTAGATCCACTCTTCCCATGTGTTTATTGTAATTGTGTACTACAACTGGTTTTACACAATCGGCGCCTGCTCTGCGGCCTGGAGCTGTATCAATCTTATGAAAAAAGGAAATGATTGTTACTAATTTTACATCTTTCCAGGCCGCAACTGTAATATTTGCGCAGTGTGCAGCAACAATATCGCCACGTTGCATTTGACGTTCGTTCAAATTTTTAATATTGGATGGGGTTCCCAACCTGCGGCGATTAAGTGTCCCTACAACATCCATGCGTCTATTCTTTAAAAAACGTGCTAAGCCTACAGAGTTGTAAAAATTGTACATGTATAGACAATGACCTTTATCAAGGTAACTCTCTGACAACTTGAGTACAATTTTGGAAGTTGCGTTTGTAAAACCATGCACAGCTTCTCCTGCATCTTGACTTTTTCCCGCATATCCGACTCACATAGCTCATAAGATTTAATCCCAAATCTTGCGGATTTTGTCCGTATACATTGTATCCAAGATATAGATGCCCTTTCCATAACAAAAGTGACTCATCTATGCTAAGGGCTTTGCGGGGGATATATATTTCAGCGAATTTTTTATTACAGTGCTCTACGATTGGAGCTATTTTGTATATTTTTCGCTCATACCCGTGAAGGGAGTCTAAGAGATAATCATTATCTGATAAGTGGAAAAATCTTAAAAGTATAAGAAATTTATTTTTACTCATAATTTTTCTAAAGCATGTCATACTTAGTACTCCTGTCGTCCAATATTCATCGATCCTAGCTCTGTTACATAGTGACATGTAAATGAATATAGAAAAAAATGTATACAGCTCTTCCACCGTAGTCTCATCCCAATCATTACGACCCGACCAATTAGTGATGCCTTCTTCTCCTTCACTTACAAGAGCTATTATCTGCCAAGCATATTTAATGTTTCACTATAAATTCCATAATTTGCCGGTCCCAAATATTTTTAAATATATTGATTGGAGAAGTATCCTGTATAGTGGGACCATATTGCTCTTGATAAGAATCTTCGACACCAGTGAACTCTTCAAAATTTTCGCACCAAGTTAACACATTTTCTGACACATTTTCATGCCCTTGGAGTGATTCAACGTCTTGTACCAGTATTTCTTCTTTATTAGCTTCATCAGCTTCTAAAATCTGACGTAGATCGATATCATCATAGTCTTCCCATTCATCAAATTCACTACCAGAATCTACCGCTAAGGCCTCAGCAACGAAGGCGGTAAATATTCATCATTTTGCATCTAAAACAAAAGGACAATTTGAAATAAAAGATTCATCATGGTTTATATATATGGCTTATTATTATATTTAATAACAGTTCAATTAACAAAGGACTAACCGCAAGGAAAAGTGAATCCTCTTCTTCGTTGTAGTCGAGTCTCCTGGGCTCCAACTCCTCATTTATACTTTGCAAAGCCTTAAAACAAGATTGATTTGGAATGGGGTTCTATTTCGAAAAAATATTATACCTAAATAATGAGATAAAAATGTTGTGTAATTTAAAAGTATACCCGAATACTTCCAGAATCAGTTGTATGTACTAGAACATGTTCATTCGATGGAACTCGTAGAGTTCCATGTGGCGACAATTGCACCGGCAAGACCAAGATTATTGGGACAGCGCCTGGGGGTGGTGTGCTTGAGCAGCCACGATCCATATTGCTTGATTCCATCTATAAGTGTTAGTGAATAAAATTTTATATCTTTCTTACCATGTACCAATTAAATCATGCAAGGTAGTTCGGAAGAGATTTACTAATACCAAAACCATTGCCTGTAAATATATATAAATCGCAGATTAATATTAAATTGTAAATTTGTGTTAAATAAGGAAATGTGGGTTAAAGATAAATAAATAAGCAAAATTCAGCATTGCAACAACTAGTTAAATTTTATTTAAAGAACACATTTAAAATGTTTGAAGCTTCAAGCCACTGACTAAACAGCACAAAAATTACATTCATCACTCGGGCTATGGTCATACATAGCGAACATGCACTTGGAGTACCAAAAAGGTTTACTGTTAAATAGCACTTGAAAAGTAATATTTATGTCAGTACGCCGGAAAAAATGAGGAAGCAACTTTGACTTGGTAGGCAAGGCACACACGGCAGATACATCCAGCTTCACGAAGTGCGTTTCCTTCCATGGCCATTTCAAATCGTGAATGTACAAACGGTAGTCTTCTTTGTTTACATTTTTGTCAACATCTAAGAAAACAACCATTTTTTACAATCTATAACAAATCGAAAAAATATGTATATATAAAAATTTAAAAACCCCGACAGAAAAAACTCAAAAGTAACAAAGTTTATTTATCTCGACGTTTTAATTTCGTCATTCGAACCTATTCATATTTTTAAGTTGAGCGTCGCCGCGTCTTGGCCTCTAAATAAATACGCACGCACGACACGACCAGATGGGATGTGGGCTGTGGCATAGGTAAGCGGCGCGGAAACCCATGACGCAGCGACCCTCTTATACCGTCAGCTTTCAAACAAAAAAAAATTGCATCAAAATCGGACCATTTGTTTAGGAGCTACGATGCCAAGGACAGACACAGACACGAAAGTTATAACACCCCTCTTTTTTGTCGGGAGTTAAAAAGTAAACACCTAGAAGAAATAATAACAAAAATAATTGAAAACCGTAATAATATATTGTAATTTGTATAGTAGATACTTATTATTACGGGTCTCGGCGACTTTTGTAAAGTTCTCAATTATTTCATTTACTTAAATAATTCGCGATCTGTGTTCCGGCGTACCAGACTTCAAACTATTTTTACACTTCCTGTATTTGAAAACTCTAATAGCCGGAACGTTGATCCGCGTTAAAATCAGTTTGTACAAGTCTGTACAAGAATTTAGACGAAACGGTGCGTGTTCGCTGTTGCTGTTATATTTCTTTGAAATCTCCATAAAACTATCTTTAAAAGTAAAAGAATAATAAAACCAAGATACGAGTAATTCAAATGAACACTTATTGTGGCTAACGGTCAGTGCCAAAGTTTACATCGATTTTTCAGGTGTTTTTACGTACTTACTCGTAATATTTTTATTTGAAACAACTACTTTAATAACGAACCTTATAAAGCAAATCAATATTTTTCTTTTTTTCGAAGTATCTTCACAAAAACTTAATATTTATCTCAGTCACATTCGCCAAGAAACACAGGTAACAACTGAATGTTTCAAACACTTTTCACGTGAATTACAAACTAAAACGAATGATTTGATTGAACTAAGATAACTTCATTCAATAGGAACTCCTTTCTGCGATTTCCAACCTTATCTACATGTAAATTCTCCAGAAAAATTGAAAAAATCGCGTGGAGTCCGTTGAGCGTGGGATACACGTTCCGGCAGTATGACGGGAATGCACGGTTCCGTGTTTCGGCATACCAAAGGTTAATGTTCCCTAAAAATCATAAAAAATTGTGATTTTTATAACACAATTTATAAAAAAAGGTAAGTAACTGAAAATAATCATGCTAACCATACAAAACTAAGTTTGAAAATTAAAAAAGGAATTGCGAGCTCGATTTTGATAAAAACTAAATCAGCATCATTAGATTCCTAGCCAGGAATCGAACCAACTAATTTTGAAAAAAATGCCAAAATGTCTTAATAGTGAGTATACCATTCAATAGTGTTGCTATTTAAGGAATAATTTCTGGAAATTAATGACATACGACAAACTTAAGGAAAATATTTTATTTAAAATTTTCAGGTTCATTTTCTTTTGAAATTAAAATAAATGTGTAATAAAATAGAAATCTTAAATGCCTATATGTAAAGAACAAAAGTATTAAATTTATTTCCGTTGTCTGGTATCCTGTTACGGATCAAGCAAGTTCTTCAACGTTGTTCTGTCCTAACCATGAATTGGAATAATTAATAACTACCAACAATTACACCCACTACCTACACTATTATAACCTAGCCCTACAACATAGCTTAGCTTAGAACCTATTCTTATTTATTATTATGCAAAATTTCAGAAAAATCAGTCAAGCCATTTTGGAGAACTTCTCCAACAAACAACGAAGCTCAAGAATTTTATATATGAGACAAAATAATTGCTTCAGTACCTAACAAAACAGTATGTCATACTTACTGGTACAAATAAAGTTGGGATGGCGCCTTTAACCAAAATTGTATTTATTCTACTTTTTCTTTTAAAATTATCAATAAAATGTTTGCTGCATATTATAGAATTTTTGTTGGGATTCCAACCAACACGCCCAATTAATGCCAGCCATTTTCCTCTAATTAAAGGATCTTGAGGGAATCTGTAAAACAAATGATTATGATTAATTGCTAACAAGCAAAAGACTTCGCATGGGTGCAATGTATTATAAACTTATAATACATAATAAACCTTCCTCTTGAGTCACTCTATATTATATTGAAAGCTGTATTCAATGAGTAGTTTTGAGATTCAAGTGAATAGTCAATGAAACCTTAATTTTTACTATGTCAAGAAAAGATGTTTATTATAATAATCGTTTTAATAAAATATGTACTTTTAAGTTTGTAAGGTGATAAATTTAAAGTTAAAGGGTTTTTTTTACATTAGTTTCATGTTAATGATAAATACCGATAAGCATATCGATAAATTTGATTCAAGCGTATAGGTATGTAAAAAAATATTGATGAAAAATTTATCTTCAAAAATTGTGTAATTTAAGAACAATTAAACCTTTAATTACGCAAAATATGAAAGTAAAAAGGAGGATTGACCTTATTTTATATGAAATAGATAAAAAATAAAATAAACAAAAAAATAAAATACAAAAAATTAATAAATAAATAAATAAATAAATAAATAATAAATAAATTAAAAATAAACACATCGTAGCAATGAAGATTAATTACCTGTGAAATGTATGTTTTTCAGGATTGTTCCTATGATTTACACTGCAATCACTCACAGAACAAGTTACCATTGTTATGTGTAATACGAGTAGTATTTGTTGAAAATATGAAACGAAATTAACATTCAATTGTAAATACCGAAAAACCTTCTCAACACGTGCCGACTTGTGACGACCTGTCAAATAAAAGTGGTTACAGTTGACATTAGATTGCCTCTCTCTTTTCATCTTGTAATAATTCCATAAAGGATTTCGCACTCTTTGTTGGTCTATGCATTATAGGTTTATGAACAGTACAGTCTGTCTCAGGACTCACTGAGTCTCAGTCACTCTAACAATCAGTCTGTTCCCATCCGGTGCCTTCGAAGTGCGGACGTGTCAAAATAGAACATTTAATAGAAAATGTGCGTAAGCATCCATGCTTATGGAAATTGGATTCACGAGAATACAAAGACAATAAGTTGAAAGCTGCGTGGCGTGAAGTAATAATGGATAGTGATCTTCCAAACGGTAAGTACCAATTTTATTTCAAATTATTCACATTGTCTGTACCTAAATAGATACGCGTTCTTATGTAGTAAAGTATTTATACCTATGTATGTAATACATACCTATACATATGTATGTAATTCTTGAAATTTATGAATCAAATTCTTAAAACCAAGACATGTCTATACTTGTAAATATTTTTTTAGAAAATTCCAACTATCCACCATTTTGTTATTCTCTATGTAAACAATCCACCATTTTGTTATTATTCTCTATGGTTTCATGTCGTCATTTGTAACGTCTGTCCTATGATCTCATAGATTTCGATGAGGCAGAAACTGACATCTGATGTCAAATTTTTGATTTCATGTCGACTGGATTGAAAATGTTGATAAAATAACCATTTTTGTTGGATATTTCTTATTTAAATTATTGATTTGCCTAATCGAAAAAGGGAAACTATACATAGGATGGGAAGTGGTAGAAGTCGAGGACTTCACCACAGAGATGTGCTGCCGACGGTGCCAAACATACGGACATAGTGAGAAAGGTTGTAAGGCAGAACAGGCAACTTGTGGCCAGTGCGGGAAAAACGGGCACTCGGCGGAGGGTTGTAAAGAGACCATACGCCGGTGCGATACGTGTCATAAGTTCGGCCACACAAAGTCCGCAGTAGAGCACAGGACAGCCAGTGCAGAGTGCCCGGCCAGAAGATACGCAGAGAGAAGACTGGTCGAAACAACGAATTACTAATGGCGGGCACCATAAACCTCACCGTTGGCCAGATAAACCTGGCGGGGCACAGGCGGCCACCATAGAGCTGCCCCTAGTTGCAGAGGAGTTGGGCGACTAGACGTCGTTCTGGTTCAAGAACATTACCCTGGTCCCACTCCTCATGCCGCGGCAAACACCATCCTGCAGAGCGGCGAAAGTGCCAGGGCGGTTGTGTAAGCTAGGAACTTACACATGCGACTATGAGCTGGGGGAAGTAGGTATTAAGGTTAATGTGAGGGCTGGAGAAATCTGGGACTGACCTTATTGTTGAGCTGGTGGTTCTGGATCTGGGCGGAGGTTTCTTCTCACTACACTACACAGCTGTTGAGCGGATTATCGATAGATTTATCGCGGTTCGCCGGCGAATTTAGTATTATATTAACGAGCACAAATAAATATGCGTACACGCGTTCGCGTTCACTAGGTTTCGGGATAAGCTGAAAATGCATCCAGCGCGGAAAAGGTTCTAATTGCAAGTGTCCGTCACTCTCTGACAGCGCCCCTGAGTCGGTCGGCCATACTCGCGTTGTGATTGGCCGAATTTAATGTCATTTGTGTTTATTCTATACGTCGCGCTAGTGTTGGCGCGAACATCCTGGGGGGCCCGCACAGGCGGCGAGCTGAGCCCCATCTTGAGCAGAATCCAGTGGGAGCCGGGCAATCTTGCCGACAAGCCTCCGCAGCTGGCCTTGATTGGTGTCCAAGTCCACAACTCTGATGACTCCATCCTTTCCAGGTAGCAGACGTGAGATTCTTGCCATCTTCCATTGTAGAGGAGGCAAATGGTCCTCCTTGAGCAGAACCAGTTCTCCAATTTTGGGTGGAGAGGAAGAGGAAAGCCATTTGGAGCGGATTTGAAGGGTATAGAGGTAGGACTTGGTCCAAAGGTTCCAAAAGCGCTGAGAGAGTGATTTAATGAGCTGAAAGCGTTTGAGCGGAGATATTACTCTTTCATCTAGAGTCAGCTCGGGGAGAGCTGTGAGCGGACGGCCAATGAGAAAGTGGCCGGCAGTAAGGGGCTGATTGTCCGTGGGATCGGACGAAAGTTGGCTGATGGGCCGAGAGTTTAACACAGCTTCGATTCTAGGGAGCAGAGTTAAGAATTCCTCGAAAGTGAGGTGTTGTTCACCGATAACACGGTATAGAAGTTGCTTTGTGGATTTAACATTAATCTCATGGATACCTCCCATTCATGGGACTTTAGGCGGATTGAGTAACCAAGTTATATTTTGAATTGAGAGTTTATGAGAAATGGCGTCGTTATTGTCATTGAGAAATTGTTGTACCTCTAGTAGATGATTCCTAGCTCCTACATAATTTGTGCCACAATCTGAACGTATCAATACCGTTAGTCCGCGACGTGAGCAGAACCTTTGTAATGTTGCAATAAACGCTTGATTTGAGCAGAAACGGTCCGGCGAAATCCGTTGATACGTGACTAAATACGTGCTGAGGTATGACTCTATCAGCTGGCAAGTCAGCCATGACAGGTACTTCGGGCTGAGCGCGGCAACGGAAACATCTTATGCATTTAAACGTTCTGTGCCTTATAACGCGGCGGGCAGATAATTCAAAATTGCTGACGTAAAATAGCATGTAGCGTGTCCGTGCTAGGGTGGCAGTGTATGCGATGATAGTGATTTATTATGAGGTTTACGAGCGGACAAGAACTAGGCAAAATGAATGGGTGTTGAGCATCGTAATATGTGAGTTCCGAACGAGTGAGTCTACCTCCTACTCTGAGGAGACCGTCCTGCGTAAAAGGCGACAGACGTTGTAGTCGTACTGTGCAGATTCTATCGGTTTGCAGGCGGTGAATATCTTCTGCGAATGCATTCTGCTGTACAGAGCGGATCCAGAAGAGTAATGCTTCTCTACGTTCACTTACAGTTAGAGGACCTAGTTGTCGCGAGTTTGAATTTAGTTTACAGTTACGAATGAATCGCCTCATGTAGGCAGTGACATCAGTTAGTTTTTCTAAAGAGCTGAAGCGAGTGAGCAGATCACTATCGACACCGGGTATCGAGAAATTGCATGGTACGTATCTTGGTTTGAGCCCTGGCAAGTCTTGTCGAGTATGAGCTGAAGGCATCTTGGGCCAGGTATCCTCTGGCAATTTGAGCCATGGAGGAGACCACCATAAATCATGAGCGGAGAGAGCTTGAGCTGATAATCCTCTGCTTGCACAGTCAGCAGGATTTAATTGGCAAGGTACATGACGCAACTTAAGTGTGAGTGAATTTGAGTTAATTTTTGTTACTCTATTTGATTCAGATGTTTGTAAACGATGGGGCGGAGTTTTTATCCATGCAAGCACTATGGTACTATCAGACCAACAAACATGATGTGTAATTGTGAGATGAGCTGACAATTGTTGGGAGACACGCAACATGAGCTGAGATAATAGAGTTGCAGCAGACAACTCCAATTTGGGGATTGTGAGTTTATATTTAATCGGTGCTACTTTAGATTTAGCAATCATGAGGTGAACGTTAACAGATCCGTTGTGAGCTGATTCTTGTAAATATATCACTGCAGCAAAACCGCTTTCCGAAGCATCTGCGAAGCCGTGAAGTGAGTATGTTGATTTGAATTTGTTTGGAGCGATATGTCTGGGAAAATGTATATCTGAGATGTGCGGAAGATCATGATAGATGCGCTGCCAATCATCATTAATATTATTTAGAGTGGGATCGTCCCATTCCAATTTAATTAACCATAACCTTTGAAGAAGTATTTTTGCGCGGAATACGTCGGGTGTAACCCAACCGTTTGGGTCATAGAGAGAAGATATTGTGCTAAGAATTGAACGTTTTGTAATGTGGGTAACTGGTGGTAATGATATGTGATATGTAAATTCATTAGACTGGGGAATCCATCTAATACCCAAAACCTTAATTGATGGAGACTCTGCGCTGATGTCAAAGTCTTTAGGCATTTCGCATTGATCGTCTGGAAATCTTTGCAAGAGTTGAGGTGTGTTTGATGTCCATTTACTAAGTTTAAATCCACCGAGTGATGACAAATCAATGAGCTGAGTTTGGAGTGCTGATGCTTCTTCTATGGTGTCATGGCCGCAAAGTATATCATCCACGAAAACAAATTTGCGCAAAATTTGGGCAGCCTGACGATAGCTATGACCTTCATCTTCAGCTAATTGTAATAATGTGCGGATAGCATGATATGGACTTGAGCGCAATCCGTATGTAACAGTGTTGAGTGCATATGTGAGCAGAGGTCGATCTGGAGACGATCGCCAGAGTATGAGCTGATAGTGTCTTTGGTCTGGTCTTAAGAGAATATTTCTAAACATCATTTTTATGTCAGTGCTGAATACTATACGATGTGCGCGGAATGATATAATAATATCTACAATGCCTCGTTGAAGTGCTGGACCTGTGTGCAGGCAATAGTTTAAACTGACTCCATTGGATGACTTACAACTGCCATCAAATACTGTGCGGAGTTTGTCAGTACCTGATTTGAACACGCCATGATGAGGAATATAATAATGAGGTTTATGAGTAAATGTAGACGGATGACACGGTGTCATGTGTCCTGAGTTTATGTATTCGTTCATGAATTCTATATATTTTTGTCGCAGTGTGTGATCGGATTGCAACAGTTTTTCTAAATTGAGAAATCTACGTAGAACTTGAGTACTACCTAATACGGGTGCATATGATAAGAAGGGAAGAGTCACCATGTAACGGCCTGAATCGTCACGAATGGTGGTTGAGCTGAATATGTGTTCACATTGCTCGTGTAGCGGGTTTGAATGAGCAGAACGAGGCTTGGGTTCTTCCGACTCCCAGAATCTTTCCAGGCTTTTGCAAATATCATGAGTAGAATGAGCAGAATGTGTAGAGTGAGCCGACTGAGTATAATGAGTATGAGTAATATGAGCAGAGTTAACTTGAGCTACAGGTGAATCGCATGAGTGTTCAACGAGTCCTATGAGATGAGTGCAAAATTAAAAATCGTGCCGAAGGCTATGGGCTTCCCCGGGCCCAAAGCAACCTTAGTACCATCCAAAACGTGACCCAAAACGTCTGAGCCTAAAATGAGATCAATGGGCGCCGGAGTATGATAAGCTTGATCCGCCAATGGAATGAGCTGATGAGCTGAGTCTTGTATAACATCTGGTATTTTTTGCAAAGGTAAATAACCTGTAACGTCTTTGAGAATATGAGCGGTAGTAGTAATAGATGGCGTGTCACGGTGTGTGGGCCGAAATGTTATTGTAACACAACTTTTAGAATTTTGTATGTGCTGATCACCAACACCTGTAATTTTTAATGAACATTGTTTTGGTTGCAAATTAAGATTTCTAGTCATGCGCTGAGTTATGAGCGTTATCATGCTACCACAGTCCAATAAAGCCCGAGCTTTGTGATATTCTCCGCATTTATCAGATATATTTAAAACGACTGTGGGAAGTAGCACTGGAGTTTTTAATGGGTGTTCTATGTGCTGAGTTGAATTTACTTGGGCTGATTCTACAGAATATTGGGCTGAACTAGATTTAGATATTTTATGAGCTGAATGTGATGCAGGTATACTATGAGCTGAATGACATTTTTAATTATTGGGCTGATCTTCTAATTCTATGTGCTCCGTGATTGTAGGTAGTCATTGTTTTTTGTTTTGATATTGATGAGTTGTAGACGGTGAATGATCAGAGGATTGGTTGGGGTCTGATGAATCGTCATATTCAATCATCAGATTGATGTGCACGCGTATATTGTGTGTAGGCCGTGTAGGTATGTGGCTTGTCTTGAGCACGCCGGCGGGGCTGTGCACGTAAATGAGGAGGAAGCAAACGCGCTGACGACACCGGAGAATTTGGAGTTCCGTGACGATGAAGCGAGGTTTGGTGATTTGCACTTCCACACTCTTTGCATGAGTTTGTCGAACGACATTCATTTTCAAAATACGGACCTAGACATTTACGACCACTGTCGTTGTCTTCTATGAAATCCCAACGACCTTGAGTGGGCTGATGATTATATTTCGGACACGCGATAAGTTTGTGTTCTGTATTCCTACAATAGGTGCAGTAGAATCGATTGTGTTTATCTGTATTCCGGGCTGAGTACTCGCGCCGCTCTGTTCGGGGTAGTTGGGCCAGTAGCGTTGAGGGTAATGAGGAACTGGGCTGACGTGATAGCTACTTAAAGTGTGAGCCGATGGCGAGCGCTGAGTATTACGAGGATACGCGGGGCTAATTGGTCTAAAGCGTGGACTGCGCGGAGAGTTTGCGGGGGGTGTGTGTTGACGAAAGGGCCCAGTTTGTGGTGAGTAGGTAACACCGCACGTTGCATTAGAATATTCGGTTTCGATACAGCGCGCGTGCTCCTCTAATAAAGAAATCAAATCACCTAAGGTGGGCGAGTGTCCGAGATGCCGTATCTTCTTTCGAACAGGGTGCGGAGCTCGCCTCGTAATTTTCTAACTACAATAGACACAAATACGTAATTACTATCCATAGGTAAACGCAGATTATTTAATGCGCTTTGTGCGGAGATGAGCGGAGTTAAAAACGTCGCGCGTATGCTTGATCGAATATGAATATTAGGTAGGCCGAGTATTATATCAACAAACCCATCTATCAGAACACGGCGGTTTTCATACCTACGTGTGAGAATATCGAGCGCGACGCTGTAATTATCATTTGTGTTTTTTAAATGCGCAATCATGCTGAGCGCCTCCCCCGATAGGCAAGACAAAAGATAGTGCAGCTTAACTGCATCTGTAAGTGAAGTCATGTCGTCTGTAAGACTCCTAAAAATCGTAATAAACGATGGCCAACCCTCAACGCGTGAGCTGAATTTTGGTAGTTCAATTTTGGGCAGAACAGCAGAAGTGAGCTGACTTGACTCTGAAGTAGAACTTATATTTTCCGCTGCAGTTAAAATATCATAATATTCGGATAGCGCGTTTTCGTAACCGGCTGTATAAAATTTTTCAATTTCTTCTGTAAGACTGCCGTCGTCTAAAATTTCGCAGTATAAATTTTCTAATTTTTGTTTCAAGTTTTGTAGGTCTTTAAAACGCGCATTAAACTCCGTTTTGTTAGATTTTGAGTCACCTTTGTGTAATGCCAATGCGATCTCTCTGAGCCGACTAATAGATTTTATAGTTTGCTTAAATATGGCCGCTTGCGATTTTGTAGGCATGTTTAAAAATATATGCGTGTAACTAAGTTAAATATTTAAAAGTAATGAGCGGAAAATACGCGCGCAATTAATTAAAACGCAGAAAATAGATTTTAATAATGTGCCGACAATGTATACAATTTAATCATAAAATGTGTACGAGTTAATTAACAAATGAGCTGACCGATTGCCTGATGCTAATAAAGTATTAGTGTATGTTTGATGAGCGAAGATTAATGCGTTAGAAATCGTCTGTAATATTATTTTAATGCCCTGAAGTTTGAATATAAACAAATCTTAGCGGGCGCGTTAGAAACAAAATAACTTAATGAAAACAATGTAAGTAGGTATGAGCAGGTTCATTCTCAATAGTGTGCCGACTTATTTAAAACAGCTGTAACGTATCACCGCTCCCGCTCCTGCTACTCTTTCCCTCTCGCTCGGCGGCCCGCGCGCTCACTCACAGATAGACCGCGCTCAGTCACGCGCCCCGCGCCGTGATGGTCGGCTATCTTTTCTGCTGTCACCGTCACCTCCCGTTCTGACCCGGAGATACCGATGTTAAACCCGTAGCCTTAGTAGTTTTGAGCAGATGGTGACTTTCAAAGGTGGTAAATACTCCCCGGGATAGCAGAAAAAATTATATTTCAATTTGAATTTGTCCAGTCGTTACTTGACAGTTTGCACTTGGCTCGACGTCGGCTCGGAAAATATGATTAACACTATTTTTGGCAAACACTACTACTTCACAATAATGATATATACATATAATTTTCTGTTATTGGGAATTTACAATATAAATTTTAATGAAACTTCAATCTTGACCTTTTTAGTAGTCAATTTGTTATTCACCTTAATACTGAATACTAGATACAACAGTATGCTAATATTTCTATTGGGTAACAATATCTGTGAACACCAGTGCGTTCGGCTCTAGCGCCACTGGTAGAATGAATCCACTCCCGACTGTCTATATCTACTCTACCGTTCATATCCCCACCACCGCAACCACGCCTGGTGAAGGTAGCGGGATCGGAGCGGTATTGCCAAATAAAAATAAATAAAATTACAACAAAATAAAATAAAATAATTACATTCGGCCACCCTGTAACGTGCAGCCTCCTGGCGCACGTAAATGTAGGCAGTCGGTAAGATTTATAGTTAAATAAACAATAGTTGCATACTAAATGCTAATACATCAAGATTTGAAAGTAGTAAATAATGCTACATGCATATATTTAAAGAAAAGTAGTTTAAATCAGATTTACATAAGAATGAAATTAAATGTAATTCAGTACTATAAGTTTACAACTTAATAGTATAAAATAAATCATGACAATCAACCTTAGTTATACTTACATATATTTAATGCTATTACTTTAAAAAAAAATACTAGCCTTATAATGACAATTATTAAATTTTAGTTCTACAATTAAGTAATGTTACGAGTATAATTAAAACATGACATTTATTCATATTGCTTTATCTCACACAATCACAAAATTTGAAAGCTTAAAAATTTTTTGAGTTTGGCATAAAACTACTGGCAATAAGGCTAATTCGCGTGTATGTCTAAATCACTGTCTGTGCCCGAGCTACTATAATGGTCGCTATTATGTATTTCTAGCGCCTTTACGTGTACCCACGACCTCATCCTGTCTGCCCCAATAACAGAGTCATATAATTTGCCCCTTTTAGGAAAACCCGGGACATCAGCGATCCTATAGCGATCATTCACAAGAACCTCTTCGACTCTATAGGGGCCAATAAATTTTGAAAGAAGCTTATAAATCTTGCCATCATTAGAATAATTGTTTTGTGACACCTTAACTAAATCACCTACGCTATATTTAACTGCGGCAACCCTATTTTTATCATACCTATTCTTTTGTTATATTTGATTCTTTGCTATATTAGAACTGACTTTTTCCCTGATATTTTCCAAACTTTCACTAATTTCGTTCTGCTCTACTTGCAACTTGTTGGTTAATATATAGCGCATCCTAACATCAAATAATACTTCAGTAGGGGATTTTTGAGTAGTTGCTTTGACAGTATTGTTGATCCCCCATTGAATTTTTCCTAGTTGCTGATTCCTGTCGCGTTCATTGTTATTATAATTTTGTACTGCTAGGGAATTATTATTAGGGAATATTCTATGCAAAAGCGTTTAAAATCTGAGGCAAAAGATGTTCCGCGATCAGACACTATTCTAGCAGGATAACCGAAATCATGAAAAATATTTGTTAAAGCTTTAATAGTAGTTTTTGTATTTTTAACAGCCCGAATGAAAACATATTTTGTAAATCCATCTAAAATGTCAATATATGAGTATACCCGCTTTTGCTCCTGACAAATGGACCTAAATGGTCAACATGGACGGTATGGAACGGTATATTCACTTTTTCGATAGGAAATAAATGACCAGTGTTTACACGTGACGCACTATCCTTATTATATGCGCACTATGCATTAGGGATGTCAGAAATGAAATAAAGTATTGATATATATCGATATTTTTGAAAATATCGATATCGATATTTTGTTTAAAAATATCAATATATCGGTACGATACGAAAAAAAGTCGGTCTAATCTACTTCAGTCATCTTAGGTAGGTACATTACTAGATAAGTACTAATCAATAGTAGTGATGTAACGAATATTCGCATTCGCACTCGCGAATATTCGCACATTTTTGAATATTCCCATTCGCAACTTTTGCGAATGTTTTACGATAATGAATATCAGAAAACAAAAACAAGTTAAAGGTAACATTAGGTTAATAAAATCAAAATCCATTCATTTAATTTTTTTATTTAGAGAAAAAGTAACTTAACTTCGTAACGTATTCACATTTCAGTCTTAATTTTATCACTTGGTTAGGAACTGAGTTGTTAAGAACTTAATTATATCAACATCTTGAACAAAACTAAAAGTAATAATTAAACAAAAACATTATTCTTCTACAATAAACCATAAATGTTACATACATTTAACAAAAAAACACAAAATTATTTCTTTTACTTTGATAAAGCTTAAAAATAAAATTCAAAAATTTGAAACAAGAAAAATGGAATGAACAAACAAAAGTAAATTCTTCTTTGTAACTTTTATCAGTCTTTACATAACTTCTCCTTGAATAAAACAAAAACATAATCATATTAAACTAAAACTATATTCTTCCTCAGTAAACTTTATAATTACATAGTTTAAACAAACAAAATTAATGCTCTCAAACAAAATTATACCTTTTTTAAATAACAATAACTTTTTTTTAACAAATTTTTAAAGTTAATAATTAAACTTCAGTAGAGGAATATTAAATTTCAAAAATAAAAGCTTTGACGCCTTGTCTCCGTCAAGTCTGTTTCGATGTGGTGTGTAAATAAGTCCAGCGCCACTAAACATGCGCTCGCTTGGAACACTCGTTGGTGGTGTAACCAAATAATGCCGAACTACAGGAAACAGAAGACCGTATTTTTCCTTGTTCACTTTCCACCAAGTTAAAGGGTCGACGTCTTTTGCCACGCGTTTTTCCGTTGAATATTCTGTGACAATTTTACAGATTAAAAGATGAACAGGGTTTTGAAAAGTAAGAAGCGGTACGTCTTCTTCTTCACTATCGCTATCCATAAGTAAATTCATTGTTTCTTTTAAAGATACACTTTTATTTGTTTGGGTGTCTTCGGTTTCATTTAACCTGACACGCTTTGCATTGGGACAACGTGAATCGGATGATACATTGGTTTGACTGTCTCCAACCAATTCCAAAATATGTTCCATGATACGCTCATTAGTGGACGCATTTTTAAAGAACTTGATTTTGTTTCTTGGATTAATAAAGGTCGCCATGGCGAACAACAAATCATGTTCGAAATCCGAAAATTTGCGGCTTAGCTCATGTTTTAACACCGTTAAGTTTAGTCTCACCAATATGTTCATCAGATACAATAAGATCACCAACAATTTTCTCTAGAGTAGTGATTAAAGGAATCACCAATGATATGGAAACATCGACAGCGCTTAACTCTTTGGTCAATTCTTCAAATGTTCGAAGTACACCGATAAACTTCTTAATAATCATCCACTTTTCAGATGTCAATAAGGGAATTTTATTATTTGTCGACGCATAAATACACAAAGACTCTTTAACTTCCAAAATGCGTTCCAGCATACAGGGTGTCCCAAAATTAGCACGTCACACTGACACCGGAGGTAGATGAACCCGATGAACCCAAGACGCATTAAACAAGCCTAACATGCCTATAGAAAAGTTTCGTGGGTTTTGAGTTATGACCAGATTTAGTAATTTTTTAAAAATCACAATTTTTTTGTAATGTTCGTATCAGAGACTTTTTAAAATGCACTTGATTGTCTGTCCTGTCCACGACCACAACAGATAGCATTTCGGTGCTAACAGCGTATTATTTTTTATCTCTTTCAGTCCCAATTACTAAGCCAGGTAAAAAAAAGACACCCTACTAGACCAATTCTCTACCTACTTGATCGTGGCAACTGCAGGACTTACTGGTTTATTTTTATTAATTCCACTTACTTAGGGCATTGATGAGAAACAACTAAAATTTGATAATTTATCAATAATATACAATACAAGTGTTACACCATTTTGGAATCGGCATGGCATAGGGAAGTTTTTAAAGGTATTTGTTCATTATGTTTGAAGTAAATTTTTTTCACGGTGGCTGCTCAAAGTCGAAACTATTATTTTTATGTGAGAATAAAATTGATATTGACTATCAACTGTCGTTATTTCACATTACTTATCGAAAATGAGTTGCCATCTTCTTGCATTTTGCTATGGCAGCCTTAACAGTTTCTTGAGCTTTCATCCCTTCCTTTAAGATATTTTGAATTTATGTGAAGCACAGTCAATGTGTTGAACATTTAATAAGTTAACACCTTTTTTCATGTTAGCACCTGCGTCGCGAACTACACATTTCACTTTTTCTTTAGGTATCTCCCATAAAGACAAGATTTCTTCTAGTTTATAAGCAATTATAGCTCTGGTGTGGCGGCTCTGTTGAACACTTCTGCTTTAAGCACAACCATTTTCCTTACAAATTCTTCTGTAATCCCATGACAAGTCAAACTCAGTAATGAAACTCCAGAACAAGAATCAGACCAAATAGTGAATGACATTTTTTCGAAGGATTTCAGCGATTCGAGTATTTTCTGACTTTTCCATATAATTTATCGCAGATAAATGAAGTGAAGTACTGGCTGAACTTCAAATCATAGGATGGACACAAATGCTTCATAAGTCTTATAAATCCAACACTTTCCACGAAACTAAATGGCAAGTCTTCCAACGCAACCATTTCGCTTATCGAATTATAAACTGCCAATGACTTCAAAGATTTATTATCCCACTTTTTGGTTTTATCGACACATACTTGAAGTGACATCTGTTTTATGTCGGATTTAGTACTTTGATTGGAAGATGATGCCAGTTCAAGTGATTTAGAAGCATTTCGTTTTAGTTTTTCACATTTTTCTAGTTAGTTGCGGGGTGTGCGACGGCTAGAAGAAGCAAGAATAAACTGCGCATTTTTGGTCAACTGCGTCTACTCCGGCCTTTGTAGCGTTATAAGATTCTATTATTTGTGGTTTTTGAGTTTCTAGATTAATTCTTTTATCATGGTGTATAATTGAGTATAGAATCACCGCTTTACGTTTCTTAGGCTCATGACTAACTAGAGTGCAGTCCTTGGTAAACCCGAATAATGAGGACTTCTCCATTCTGGTATTGTTGGGTAGAAACTCTCGTGGTATCACAGCCTTGTTTTTTTGACAGTCCCTACTGTAGATAAACCTCTCGTTTTCAATTCCTCAGCAAGTTCCATGGAGGAGTACCAGTTGTCGGTAGTAATGTTGCGGTTTGTGTTGTAAATTGGCTTGCAAAGACGAAGCACTGCCTGCGTAGGGATCGATTTCTTTTTCTCTTCCGTCGATAAAGTTGTTCCGTCTGACCCCTTACCGGTATAAAGATAGGTATTATACACATAAAACGTGCTGGAATCAACTAGGACTTGGAGCTTTAGACCATATTTAGCTGGTTTGCTGGGGATGTACATTTTGAATTTACACCGGCCTCGGAAAGCAATCAACATTTCATCTATTGTCATGTTAGCACCAGGGACATAATGTCGAGAATTTGTATTGAACAACTCCAATATATCAGTGATTGCACATCCAGGATGATTTAGTCTTCTCTCTTTCCTATTTCCAAAATCATCAAATCGAAGAGCAGTTAGAAACACTAAAAAACATTTTTTAGACATACTTGCTCCAAATATGTTTCGGCCTGCTCCATCTGTAGCAAATAAAGCCAGAACGCTTTCTCGATTTGACTTGAAACTTGCACTATACATCAATAACGCCAAAAATCCTTTCATCTCCATTTGATTGGTTTGTTTGTTTGGTTCAGACGGGTACTTATTTTGCAGTTGTTCAAGTTTAGCATTTGTCCATTGTAAAATCACGTTCATTTGACCTTCAAAAATAAGATCAAACGTTTGGAGCGGTGTAAGGGGTCCATCTTCTCGATCAGCATTACGCACAGAAGGAAAACGAAGTATGTTATGAGACTGAGTGCGTGAAGTTCGTGCAGGCGGAATACAAGACCATATGAAACGGTTCTTGCCGTAATAATAGCTTGAACTCGTGCTAGATTCTGTAATTTCTTCGTCATCACTAGAGGCAGAGAATTCTGAGTCAGAATTATGGTCGGATTCTTCGCAATTGTCCTCTTCCTCCGAAACTACATCAGTTGGTTCCAACCGTCTAAGTTCATTCAAATATTACATTCTTCGTCAGAATCACTTTCATCGAGATTTTTTAGCCAATTATCAACAACTGACTCTGCATTATCGTCCAAGACATTAATTATATTGTAAGCCATTTTGTACACTAAAAAGAAAAGAAAATCATATTAAAAAATACTGGTAAAAACAAAAACAGTTACATACCCCGCTGTGGTCCCATGGACACACTTGAAGCTAGTACTTACCGATCCGAGCCGCGCGCCGACACGTCCGCTCGCCACCGCGTATGGCGTGAAACATAATGAAGATACTGAGCCGCGCGACACCAACGGAACAAATCAAAAAAAGTTACGCGCTCAAAATAGTCGCCAGTGTGTCCCACGGACCAAGGAGGTAAATTGAGGGTTAACATAACGCAAAATCCGCGCAAACTCCTTCAAGTAAGGTGTAATCTGAGGAATGAAATTCTGTTGATCACTATAGCCCGAAAGTCAGTGTGTACTGTCATAGGAGACCGCATCTCCCGATCAAATGTAAGGTACGCGGCTGTCTGACCCGTCCCTTGATTATAGGCACAATTGAGTGAAAAACGAACCATCGGTAGAAGAGTCGGCCATCGGCGATGTTCAGGTCCTACCAGGATACCAAGTAACTGTTTTAGCTCGCGATTCTTGCGTTCTGCCGGGTTTGCTTCCGGGTGGTAAACAGGAATTAGTGACTGTTGTACTCCAAGCACAAACATGGCCTTCTGCATCACCGCAGAGACAAACTGTCTACCATTGTCCGAAATTACTCGACGATTTAACCCATAGCGCAGGAAGGCTTCTTCTATAAGGACTTTTGCACACGACTCAGCTGTCGCATCACCTAGTGCAAATAGCTCGACCCATCGGCTCGCAGTATCTTTAACGAGAAAAACCCACTTTTCTCCATCTTCGGCTTCTGGAAGAGGTCCAAACAGATCCATTGCAAGCACTTCGAATCTCTACTGAGGCACTGAGGTCTGAAGCAGACCAGCAGGTTTCAAATTCGTGGCTTTATACATTTGACACATGTCACATGACTTGATATACTGAGCTACATATGATCTCATATTATTAAAATAATATCTTTCCTTAATCTTTCGTAAGGTTTGCTCCAAACCAAAGTGTCCAGCAGTAGGCGCGTCATGAAGTTCTTTCATGACGCGCCTACTGCTACACTGCCCTTAAAGATTCTGGAACCATTAGCTGAGGCTCTTCGGATACTCCATCCGAATCGCAGCGATATAACACACCTTGTGAAAGATAATACCCTCTGTCAGTCCAGCGTGCATCTGCTTCAGGGTCATTCGCATTTTCAAAGTCTTCGATAATTTTACTCACTTCACAATTATTCACTTGAGCCTTTCGAATGTCTTCTGGACTACATTGAGGCAAATCGACGACTACAGGACAAAGACTACAAGGTCCAGAACTAGGTTCTTCAGACAAATTGGTCACTGGAAGACTAAGAGTATCGGCAACCAGATTAACTTGACCCGGTGTATACTCAATTTTGAGGTCGAACGATTGAATTTTCATCGCCCAACGGGCCAACGTATATATATATATATATATATATATATAACGTATATATATCATACGTACTATAGCGTTGCTGCGTATCTGATTTTTTTTTTAAATATCCTAACGGTTTCCATACATCTCCTACCTTTTGCTGTCCTACTGCGCCTACGCAACATCCGATGCGTCGGTCATGAGCGATAACGGCGCGTCGTTAACTGGATAGCCCAACGTAACAGCATTTTGAAGTTGCTTTTTGCTTTGTACAAAAAAAAGCAACTTTAAAATGCTGTTACGTTGGGCTATCCAGTTTAGATTAGATTCGGAGGCATTAAAATCTTTTGAATATTGTTCTTCAAAAGCTTGTAATGCCTCCGAATCTAATGAAATAGTAGATAAATCTTTCTTATTCGCGTTACATACATATTTTCCTAAAACGGCTTGACTCTGTACGGCCTGAGACTACTATATGCTTACTATAAAAATTAACCTTCCCTAGGAAACGTCTTAACCAATCCACGTTCTGAGATACCGGAAAATTAACTATGGCCATTACTTTGTCATCTAACGGACGAATACCTTCCGCTGCTACATGAAAACTGAAAAATTCAAACTCCAATACACAGAAACAAGATTTTGACAAATTAATTGTAATTCCAAATTTATCTAGCCTTTCGAACAACAACAATAAATGCTCATTGTGCTTTTGTTCATCTTCACTAGCTACAATAATGTCATCTATGTAACAGAAAATAAAATTTAAATACTTTAAAACGGCAAAAAATGCATAAACCTTTGGAAGGTTTGCGCAGCATTTCGAAGCCCGAATGTCATTCTCACAAATTCAAATAATCCAAAAGGAGTATTATTGCTGTTTTAGGTACGTCATGTGGATGATTGGGAATAAAATGGTACGCCTTATTAATATCAACTTCTGAAAAAACAGTTTTCTTATTCAATAAGAACGTAAAATCATGCAAGCGAGAAATGGGGTATGATCCGGTTTCGTGATCGCATTAAGTCGCCTGTAATTCCCCACAAGGTCTAATTCCTACATCTTTTTTCTGCACCACGTGCCAAGGACTTCCACATTGGGCTACAAGATGGGCGGTAAATACCCATCGCCTGCATGTTTTTAAATTCTTCGCCTACTTTAGCAAGACGATCCGGCGGCAGCGGCCTGGCCCGAGCATGAACCGGAGGCCCGGAGGTCTCGATGTAATGATACACCGCGTGCTGAGTAGGTTCCCTAAATGACACGGGTTTACAAATGTCTAAAAATTTATTTAATAAATCAATATAAGGGTGTCTTTCGTCGACTGTCTTAATTGTAGATTGTAAACATGCAACCACACTGGCAATTGTATTAAGTTGAGTCGTTTTATCAATCAATTTTTTAGAGCTTAAATCAACCATCAAGCCATAGTGACTCAAAAATCTGCCCCTATTATCGATTGCTTAACATTACCTATTATAAAAGACCAACGAAAATGTCTCCTTAAATTTAAATTAAGTGTTTTTAAACCAAAAGTATTTGTTCCGTTAGCGGCGTACAAAAAATAATCACTACATTTTTGCTTACTGATAACTAAATTACTAGGAATTACCGATACATTGGCAATAGTGTCAATTAAAAAATTAAACCCACTACGACGGTCGGTGATGCTGTGGCGGTGATTTACGCAGGTACAGCTTTCCGCCCCCGGCTGCACCGATGCTAGTTTTCCGGCCTCTTGCCTTGCCACGCACTTGGCTCCTTACATTTTGCAGCTTTATATCAAATATTTGATATAAAGCTGCCTTCATTTTCCGAAGCAACTGTGAGGGTTTCTGGTCTCCTAACTGAAGTTTTCCCATCAGCTTCTGGATACGACGTATTTCCGTGTTCTCATAAATCTCCAACAACCGTGCCTTGAAGGCCTGGTATAATTTTTTAATCGCAGGCGGACTGCCAATTAAATCGGCAATTTGCTGGATAACTGTCTTTCCCAATTTCGTGATTAATAGTTAGTATTTGGATTCGTCCGAAGTCTTCTGCGGCGCGACCACGGCTTCAACCTGGACGAATCACAATTCTGGTTGGTCAGTTCAAAAGTCCGCGATCCGAGACGACACTGATATTGGCATTAAGTTCGGCTCACTAGATTATAAAAATCAGACAGGAAGACAGGAAGAATTACTGAATAAAAATGTAGAAATATTTCACTGAATCTCTTTTGTCCTCTTATAAATGTGTGTAAGCTAGGAACTTACACATACGACTTTGAGCTGAGGGAAGTAGGTATATAGGTTAATGTGAGGGCTGGAGAAATCTGGGACTGACCTTATTGTTGAGCTGGTGGTTCTGTATCTGGGCGGAGGTTTCTTCTCACTACACTACACAGCTGTTGAGCGGATTATCGATAGATTTATCGCGGTTCGCCGGCGAATTTGGTATTATATTAACGAGCACAAATAAATATGCGCACACGCGTTCGCGTTCACTAGGTTTCGGGATGAGCTGAAAATGCATCCGGCGCGGAAGGAGATCTCAATGCAAGTGTTCGTCACTCTCTGACAACGCCCCTGAGTCGGTCGGCCATACTTCACGTAGTGATGTCCTTTGTGTTTATTCTAAACGTCGCGCTAGGGCTGGCGCGAACAAAATGTGCCAAGCTTAAGTTACAGCTAAAGTACGATAAACGACCTGGCTGGGCTGTGACGCGAGACGACTGCTTGAACTCTAACGCATCGCCCGTTGAATTAAATTATATCAAATTGCTTAGTCTACAAAATGTGTCCCCTACAGTACTATTCATTTTAGGAAATATTTTTAGAGACTTGGTAACACGATCGTACTCGCACGTTTTACTATCTACGCTTTCTTAAAAAATTCATAATCGTCACATCCTAATGTAATAAAGAAAAAAGATTTGTTAGTTTGTATGTTGGTTTGTATTGAATAGGTTTCGAATCTAGTGGATAGATTTTGATGAATTGATTTGCGCAGATATAGAATGAACACGGGGCTTCCTTTTATCACAGGAAAATGTACCCCATGGGGTGCGTGGGTGGGTGGTTAGTCTGTAGTATAAAAGTATAGGTATAGGTCTATGCTTAAAGCATATTCATTTCTATTTTTCCATTATTGAGGTACAAATTTGTATTATGATAATACGGTAGGGCTCGACGTCGCACGTCGGCGCGCGTATCCGCACGTCTGCGTTTTTTTGGAGTAATAGTCGACGCGCGTCGCCGTTTTTCGGGTGCAGTGGCGATTTTGACTATACAGCGTGTTAAATGTTTTGACAGAAAAAAAATTTCTGATGACATTTTTGAAAACCTTTAAACACAAATAATATCGATTTGTAAATAATCGTCATCCTATATATTAAGAAAGCGTAGATAGTTAAAACGCGCGAGTACGATCGTGTTACCAAGTCTCAAAAAATATTTATTAAAATTAATAGTACGATTCCCACGAGATTTTGCGCCATTGTGAGCTAAACCTTAGTAACCTTTCTTCAAAAATGTCAAATGATAAATTGTAAAAAATTCTTTGTCGTTTAAATTTGAATTTATTTAATGTCATGTTTAGAACGTCAAAATGTGAATGAGTATGTACTACGTAATTTCGGCTGCATCGCGCTATCAAAGCATCGAGAAATATTGTATACTTAGTCTGGCCATAAATACTGTTACAATTAAAAATAAACAAAATATTACATTTGAATTTGGAATCTGTCATTTTTATATGATTGTTCATTGAGTTTTCTCATTTTGGCATTCACTGCCTTTCTGAAAAGTAACGCTATTACCCAGGTGCCGCCATACTGTACTATGCCCGCCCATCGGCGGACCCGGCATCTCGATTAGGTTTTCTTGCCCGCTCATTGGCGTTTTCGGCATGAAGCTGGAGATTTCGACCTGAATCGTTTGATATATTCAGTTTACATGTACTGTACCGTGCGTAGAGCGTGTATGTGCATTTCTCTGTGATATTTGTGGCAAATTTGTGACAGTTTTATTGGTTTTTAGTTGAAATAGTAATGGAGCCTGAAGGTAAGTCATAACTTTCAGTTTATTGTTTAATATGAAACAAAATTACATAAACCTGTGTAATTTAGCTAATTTTTATATAAAGAAATCCGAAATGTATTTAAAACTGTACATTTATGGGTTTCAATAAAAAATCAGGTGTCATCAACTTTTTTGTATACCTATGCATTAACCGTTACCGTGCGGTGTCATTTTTTGCAAACTCGCTCCTGGCGGCGAACAAATATTTCGTGGCTCCTCTGACGCGCCAACCACCAGGAACTTTGGTGGCTCCTCCCGAGGCCCACCCGCCATGATTTGTAATATTTTATCGCTTTTTCTTTTTTGTCTGTTTCCAATTGATTTTCTTTTAGTAGTGACCCAACAGCGAACGTAAACGATTTAATAGTTCTTTTCAAGTGTTTAGAAGTGATTATTTATGATTTGATTGATCAATTTATTTTCGTTTTATTGTAGAACGGGACATGCTAGTCATGTGTAATGCTAATTAAGGTACATTTCATATTATATTACAAACAAATTAACATTGTATAAGTTGTATTTTTTGAATGAAATATCAGATTTGAACAAATCAATCAAAAAGGTAACTGAGCACGATAATATGATGTATTTGGGTAAAGGTTCATTTTGGCATGATAGTTCGCATTAACAACTCTTTTACTCGACAGTCGAGTAAAAGCGGAGCAACGACAGTTTTTTAGTGGGTAGACTACCATCTTTTTGGGCGTGAACCCCACACTCCCCGTCGTCGTCCCCAAGGCGGCGGGCGTTCCGCAGGAAAATTTTCTGTGGCTTAAAAAAAATTGGCTTATCCTTGAGGTTTACTACTGTAGCTAAATATAGTAATAGGTTAATACCTCAATAGTATATATCTGTTTGTTCTAGGATTTTCTCGAAAAAGAAAATACATCTGAGTCTGAAATTGAAACGCAGTGCGACGACGAAGACGAGTTTGACAATCAGACTTGTTTTGAACAGAACTCCCAGACTTATGATGTCTGGGAACCTAATCAGGAAGATAAGGCTAATGAAGCAATAGAAGAAACTGTAAAAGCCACTAAAGATAGTTCAACGTCCACGGAAACGATGATGAAAAACGAAGAGCAAGTACCGCAGGTCCTGGATATTCACGGGTGTAAATATTTTGGGCACTTTGTATCTAACGAATTGCTACGATTTAATATCGATGAAACATACGTAATAATGCAAAAAATTATAGAACTGTTAAGGAATAAATAAACGTGCTTTTATAAATATTTATTAAAACCTTAATTACAGTTTATTGTACCACAGTACCAATGTATAAGACTAATTACTTTAATTACTTATCAGACTGATTTTGTGATTAACTAAGTTAGAACCTGAACTATTTAAATAAACATTTTTATCAATTTGGCATTTTGTATTCATTGATAGCTTAAATTAACACTGGTGCAGTAAAACCATAATGGCACAATAAAGAATCAATATGTTTATAATTAAAAATCACGTCACAATATCAAATTCTATAATCATAGGAAAATCAAGACCTTAAAGTAGGCAATATTACGTTTTATTGATTTTGCGGAGGTGGTGCGAGACAATAGACAGTACAAATAAACTATGAAATTTAATATTTTCAATATTTGTGGTATTCTCGGAAACATGGGGTTATACAATTTCTAAATGACGTCGAAATTCTTGTAAATAATAATAAAGAAAACTGAAATTAGTCTAACTTTTTGCGCTCTTTTGTAATATGAATAAATGTTATAGTAAAATAAAACAAATTTTATTAATTCATTTACATTTATTTGCAAATTAATATCTTAATTACAATATCACTAATTATACACAATTTGTATTACAACACTAAAATCGTACATAAAGAGATATTTTCTATGTTTGGATAAGATCACTCGATCACAATATAGATAAAGGGCTGTCATTGAACATAGATCAGTAACGGTGGTATGGCTTAAAACAATTTAAACAGAGTCCAGGGCAATTAGGGCACTAAAATATCGTGTCTACATGTTTTTTTTGCTTCGCACTTTGTCAGCACTGTTTCCTTTTTGCCCGCCGACTATTTGGTTCTTTAGTAATTTGTTTAGGGAAATGTATTGGACAAATCGCCAAAGGTATTTCCTCATGGGGATGTATAGATGGCAACAATTTTTTCCAGAATGTTTACTCGAAAGTCGTACAAGTATAAACTAATATTTAGATTTTTTTCTGATTTGAATAATTGAAAAGAATTAACTAAACACATTTCAATCAAGTGAATTATTACCTTTTTATACCACCGTATTGATTTATGTTCACCTGTATAATATGACAGCATTTGGTCACGTTTATCTACATTTCGCATATATTTATTATATTTAATTATAGCTCGTGGTAACAAAGAGGTCCTGTTTCCGGTACGATTTTTTACTTCTTCTTTTAAGATACTATTATGCTCGCTTGAAAGAAACAGCACCTCCAGTTTGTCCATCCATTTTGCTAATGTTATATTTTTATCATCATGCAGTATTATGCATTCGCCTTTTTTTATTTTTGTTTTCAATAATTTTTTTGGATTTCCCTGTCTACTCATCTTTAGCGTCCCTGTGCAAAATGTGCCGCTGTTTAATAAATCTCTTGTGAGAGGGATGCTACAATAATAATTATCCACGTAGAGTGAGTGGCCCATATTTTTAAGATTATCTATTAGTAAATGGACAACTTTATTCGTATGTCCGCGCCCAGAAACTAAAGGATCTTTTGATCCCGCATATAAATTCATTTTATAAATTGTGCCTGTATTATCGGCTAAATTATAAAATTTTAATCCATATCCTTTCGATTTCATATATTGACGGTAACTTAATCTTCCTCGCCATAACATCAGTGACTCATCAATTGTAATTTCCCTAGTAGGATGATAAATATTTTTCATATTTTTATTAATTTCGTCAATTAAAGATTAAATTTTATTTAAGCTAGCATTCCCTGCCACGTTTTAAACGTTTAATGCTCTCTTGATGTTCAAAAACTTGTTTCTGGGCATGTATTTTCTGAAAATATCATTTTTAAATAAATAATGCCTTTTCCAGTAATCTGAAATTCTATTATATTGTATAGTCCCTATATGAATTACCAACCCAATAAAAGTTTTTAAAGTTTCCGTATCTATTGGCCGCCATTCTTTCATTCTACTGTGCAGAGCAGAAGCCGTATTTTTTAACTCCTCCAAACCTGTTGGTGCATGTTAGTATCAAATTTAAAATTGATGGACATAAAATCATTAAAAAAAATCTATCGGCTCTTTCTCCCGCATGTCGATATTCAATCCAGTAGTCGCTGTAAATTCTAAATTATTGGTATTTGGCGCATTTCCATAATGCCATTCGTGGGTGGTTGTTACGTCCTCAGTTTCGTCATCGCTTGAAGGGTCATCACACAAGGACAAATCATATGTGCCTCTGTTCCAATGCCCCGACTGCCATTCTCCAGCGTATCATCGACATTATCCGCCAATATTCCATAGAGTTCGTCGTCGTCGTATAATAAGCCCTCGTTATGCACAACTTCCTCGTTAGCGAGGTAGGCAGATTCCCAGGTAGCCAAGGTCTCATCAATTTCATCGAGAATAGCAGCTGATTGTGAAGCAGATGGTTGAGGATGCATTGTGTTCCTGAAAGAGATGAGTGATAGGGGTGAATGTCAGTCTCGATCTCACAAAATTATCCGCGCGACAGATGTCTACTTTTAAAAGTGCTTATTTAATGGGTATGAAGGGATATACATATAAGTAGACATCGTTATCGGGCGGTTAAAAGTGGTGGTAACGGCCTAGAGTTGTCGCGCGCAATCGTATAGCGTTCGCGCGAGTTATAATAATATTTTTATGTAGTTTAAATCTATATAATTATATAAAAATGAATCCATATATCACTTGGTCACGCCATCACGCGCGGCTGGACCGATTTCAAGGCGGTTTTCACTAATAGATAGGTAATTTTTTCGCGGGTAACATAAGCTATTTTAATTTAAGAAAAATAGTTAGGCTTCCGCGGGAAATGTAAAAAACGCTAACGAAGTGGCGCGGGTCAGCTCGTTTATCTTTATTTACAGTGGGTTGCCAAATTATTAGGGACAGCAATTTTATTGAAAATCTAGTCTCTAGTTTTTAAAATTTGTAGATATTTTATATCATCATCATCATCTGCCTGCCCTTATCCCATTATTTGGGGTCGGCGCAAACACACACGCCACACGGCGGCAACACTCGACGCTCACCCCGCATCGCTTACAGGCCCGAAAAACGCGCACGCCTAATGTGGAGGACGCCTTAAAATAATGCATATTTCATTGTTTCCTAATAATGCGACTCCAAACACCAGATGTTTTTTTCTATCATTGCACATTTTTGCATATATATCCAAACACGAGTTGGGGAAAACTTTAACTAGGGTTCTACTTGAGTTAATTCGAACTTAGCACGCAGTCTAAGTTACTCTCACTACAATCGAAATTAGTTGCTATATTTAGTTATGTATTGATTTTTTCAGAAATTGCAGCAGTTGTTGGCTGAGAGAAAACGCTGGGAATCGGATTTCGTCATCAAAGAAGTAGACAACGAAAATTCTCCATAAATTTAATTTGGTACAACATTTAGGCCTACTTACTGATCCTACTTTATAATAGCCATTTGAGGTATGGTAAGTTGTCAATTTGAAGACTAGTGAAAAAGTTAATTTTAGTTATTTTACATGACCTCATTGTTTGAAAGGAACAATTTTGTGACAACTCACAACATACTGTTTTCTTAACACGATATGATTAATTACCAGCACAGGAATGTACTCGCAAATACCTACGTGTGAAATGAAATATGGTGCTTATACATACCTGCGCTACTAATTACTATAAATACTTTATGATAATTTAAGGGCCTGTTAATATACGCGTTAATTTTTACAATCATATTCAAAAATTTTATTCCGAATATATTTGTTAAGTGATCCTCCAAATTTTGTCATGAATAAATTCTGTAGTGTCTTCCTACACACGTTTAAAAACCTAATCATATAACATAATCATAATGATATTTGTTTGAATACTATATCTACCTCAAAAAGTATTCGTCTAGTGAGTATGGCTTGTGCTGACTTGTTAGCTTTGGTTTGCAATATAAACACGCTAAATAAGAAACTCGTAGTAAGTAAAATTGTTCAACGGTAATCTTAAAAATTGATTGTCGACTTATACGTAAAGGTAAAGCTTCTACACGCGTAATATGACCACCGCAGAAATGGTTTCATTCTACGGAAGAATAGATTATAAACAAAATGACAGATTGATATTCCGTCAGTAGATATGTCCATATGTGTGTAGCTATTCTTTGGTAGACAAAATGCATTTCTATATCATATCACGCATGCTAAATAACGTTACTTTATAAAATAATCTTAGTGATATTCAGATTATAATATTAATTACGTTTACTACTAATAACGGTTATAATATTAAAAATAGGGATGTATACGCAGGAATATATTCCATAGGGATTTGAGATGAAACACAACGCGATGGACAACAATCACGAGTAAGCGAACCGCCACACATTTGTTTGAATTTGCGTATACTTTCTAGCGTTCGTAATTGTGATTTTAACTGACTTGATTTTGATAAAAAACTATTACGCGCTTACTAAATGTTATAACGATAATATTGTCTATTTATTTGGTTACATTATTTTAAAATCTAAGCATAAAACGATGTGATTTGTAATTTATGTAATATTTTTTTGTGCTCAAAGCGTATAAAAATCTATATTTATTGTAACCTGTGTGTTATGTTTGTTATTTTACTTTTATGTATAAATCTCATTTGATATAATCTCAACATTGCATTGCTATCATGGGGCATTTTTTATGGAGCCCGTACCCACCGTTGTAAGCTCAGCACAATAGCAAATGAATAATATTATATGTATGACGCAAAAGCTCTAAACCATGGTAGAAAAAAGGTGATGACAAATTAAAAGTTATAATAAAAAAATCTTCATGAGTGCACTATTTTATAGAGTGGCTAGCAAAGGACAATTTCTCGGATGTAATGGTATACGGTAAACTTTAGGAAAGTGTTGCATTTTGATAAACTGCCTCATATTATTATTATATTGAAGAAAAGTGTGGGAAAATAATAAAATTCCAAAAATAAGCTCTATTCTCAATTTTTCTGTATACAACTTTCCAGAGGTTGTTTCCTTCTAGCGACACTATCGAATGGTGCAATAATAGATTGAACCATTTGATAGTATTGGTAGTAAGGAACAATTTCGGGAAAGTAATGGGAAAATAATAAAAAGCCAATAATAAGGTCTTTCCTAAGTTTTTCTCATATGGTTTTCGTCACACAATAAAATGATAAACTTTTCAAGCCCTTTCATTTGATATAATATGTGTGATAGTGCTTCAAGGGCGGCGATATTTCGCTCCTTCTTCTTTGCTTTAAGCCCAAGCGCGCAATGGCGGCCAGGCCGCCTGCGCTTAGGCATAGTGTTGTCTACTGCCGATCGCTACATGTCCGAAAATTTTCAAAATATAACGTCCTCTTAACAACTCTAATGCTGGGACTATATGATCCGGGAATATTCAGAGCACTAAAAATAGAACTCTGCGTTATTACAATAATAGAGTTGAAAATTGAAGTGTCGAGCTGTCATATATTAGATAGACATTTGACTCGACATTTGTGTGTTCGATCAGCTCTATTGTATTAATGCAAGGCTATTTTTTCGTAAGTATAAAAAGATTTATTCAAACAAAAAAATTATGACAACCTTATTTACAGACAAGAAAATCGTTCTTATGCTTAACGAAAAAGCTTTAAAATATATGCTAAGCTATAGATAATATGCTAAGCTATAGATAATATGCTAAGCTATAGATAATATGCTTTAGATGTGAAACTCTTACATATAAAAAATATGATGCTGTCCTTTGCTTATAATGTTAAGTAATAATTAATTTCGCTAGTAATATGCCTTTTGGCCTGAAACCCCTAAGTTTACTAACAGCAAGTCAGACGGTATATTGTTAGACACTTGACTCTGGGCAATGATAGTTCTTCCGAAAAAATTGTTCCTTTGAATATTATTTGAAAATAGTATAACAGGAGACTATTTGAATCGTAGTATATGATGATGAATATAGTCAAAATTATAGTCAGGGAAACACTAGTAAGTGTTACCTAATCTTTTAAAATATAAATCCTTCCAGCAAATCTGTATGTCTTCGAATATCTGGAAATTAGTAGATAAAAATGATTCATCCCAAAATTATTCCATTACGTAAATAACAAGTGTCCTATACATTTTCATATATTTTTTCACTCAAATGCAGCAACGAGACTTTTTTTTAATGTTGGATGATATTAATAATTATGTTACCAGTTTTATTCAGGTAAACTCGAGAGTGATTTGTTAAGAATATAATACAAAACAGCGTACTTACATTTTTTCCATAATCATGTAAATAATACTCTTGTTGATTTCGACAATTGTTATCTCAATATATATATATGTTGTTTTTTTATTTTAGTTGTTAGAACATTATGTGATTTGTTTATCAAAGAATTAATGTTTTGTTTGACACACCATTTTTCAATTTGAGTGTGTAAGTATTACTAAACACACCGGCATATTTAGCGGAACACAAAAAAAAAAAACTTATTCTGTGAGTACACGCATAGTATTTCTAATTGCATCAAACGTTACAAAACATGATTGTGTTAGGTTTTGACTATATGATCCGGAATCCGGCGGGCCGGGGAAAATTCAGAGCACTGAAAATAGAACTTAGAGCTGAAAATTAGGCATACGGTGTGGAGTCAAATGTGAATGTCATATATGACAGCTCGACACTCGACACTTCGATTTTCAACTCTATTGTATTAGCATAAGTACCGGTCTCCCTGAACCGTTGGATACTGTGATGGATCGTTGAAACTGGTCGACGAAGATCTCTGGATATCACTCTGTAGGTTTGACCATTTCTTCGCATTTTGAGTGCCCTGGCAATCTCCGTTGGGGCTAAGTCAGGCATAATTCAGACCTCAACTCCAAAAAGATACGCGATTAAAAAAAAAACTAACAAAAAACAGTATTTCAATGAAATTTTAAATCAAACTCAAAAGGAAGAAATACTCAAAGTTCTCTCCAGATAAGGTGTATTTGAATAAAATTAAAACAATTGCATAAAATGTGATGTTCAGTTGTTTTCTTAATTTGAAAATATTTCTTTTTAAATTAAATGACGTATAAACCAGCCAGCAACCTTATATGATACTGATATCAAACCTTTATTTTATGTTCCGCTAAATATGCCGGTGTGTGTATACTATAACATAGTTTTACATAAGAAAACATTTTAAACATATCGTAATTAGGACAGTATTATATTACAACGATTAATTTTCGATGAAACGTATATTTCAGCGCTTGTTTACGCTAATTTTAATTTGTCTACAAAATATAGTAATCAAAATTAATTATTTAGTTTTATTTTCCATAATAATTACATATTTCTCTTGAAATTGTAGGTATAGTAGGTATGCGAAGCGAATATGGTCGAAATAAACAGCCCGTAGTACACACGAAGAAATACAGGTTTATTAACACATATATACACACACCAGGAGTTCTACAAAACATAAGGGATGACAGAAGAGATGTTAAGATAGCGTATAGGTATAGATACGCTATGCAACCGAAATTATTAAACGCGGCGAAGCGCTAGCCAGCAAAAATGTGTCGCGGGGCGGCAGCGGTAGCGTAAAGCGTACTGATGAGCCCTAGCGGAGCGCGTCTACAAGTAATATTGCCATCGCACTCACTCGCATAGCGGGCGTGACGTACCCGACTGTACCGGTTATCGCTCGAACAATAGGCCCGATACCGCTGCGCCTGCGCCATGCGTAGAATTATCTACTAATAAAAACAGTTGTACATTTTTTGTCTGTTGCATTTATATGCAATGCAAATTATTTTTGTTTGTAAATATATTATTTGGTAAATATGGTAGTTTGTCAATAATATTACATAATAAAAGGTATTACATTATAGGTCACTACATCACCCCCCTCCAGAGACCGTCAAGGGCGATAATAGTTGGTGAATTTAACCTGACGTCCAGACCGCGTCCTTCTGATGAAGCTTTCGTCAGCGGGAGGCAAGTCCCGGTTTTCCGCATTTGGAGTGTAGTGTTGGGTGTTAGTGTTGAGTAGTGACTGTGGTGTGTTGTGATGAGTGTTAGTAATGGGCGGTGAGTATGATGTGTAGCTAGGGTCACGCAGTATGAAGGCCGGCTTAAGGCGGTCTATCGATACGGTAACCTGCTTGCACCATAATTTTATACACTCTGTCACCTCTTTCTAGACCTTATGAGGGCCTGAGTATGCTGGTTTCAATCCGCCACCAGCAGTGCAGTCTCTCAAAAAAATGTGCGATGAGGAAGATAAATCCTTATAAACAAAAGTTTTACATTTACTATTGTGTCTAGCTGCAGGCAATGGATGAAGCTTCCTGACAATACTCCGGAGCTTCGACAGGTAATCCGTCATATCGCTGGTCTCATCAGGCTGTGGATCGAAAAAATCGCCTGGGAGACGTAATGGTTGGCCGTATACAAGTTCAGCCGCGGAAGCCTGGGCGTCTTCTTTGAAAGCGCTGCGGACGCCTAACAAAACAAGTGGGAGGGATTCCACCCAACTATCGTTTGCGTGGCAGATGATGGCAGCTTTGATTTGACGGTGAAATCTCTCCACTAGTCCGTTACAGGCAGGATGGTATGCAGTAGTCCTGCGATGTTGGAAGCCAGTGATCACAGCCAAGGATTTGAATAGTGCTGATTCAAACTGCCTACCTCTATCGGTAACGATATCAGATGGGCAGCCGAAACGAGCAATCCAACCGCTCAGTATAGCCTTTGCCACTGTTTCTGCGGTTATGTCTGCTAGCGGTATTGCCTCAGGCCATCGCGTGAAGCGATCAACGGCGGTGAGATAATAGCGAAAACCTTGGCAAAGCGGCAAAGGGCCCACGAGATCGATGTGGATAAAAGCAAATCTCGATGAGGGTAATTTAAAATTACCCACAGGAGAAACAACATGGCGTGTGATCTTTGAGCGCTGGCAGGCCAGACAAGAACGAACCCACTCACGGCAATCTTTCCTAATACCAGGCCAAACATATCGGTCGGCAACCAGTCTTACGGATGCCTTGGCACCTGGGTGACTGTAGGAATGCAGACTGTTGAAAATTGCCCTGCGCAACGCTTTCGGTACGTATGGTCTCGGAGTAGGGCTGCTGACGTCGCAGTACAGCTGACTCTGCAAACCTGGTACCCTAAATCGCTGTAAGCGCAATGAGGTAGCACCAGCAAGCAGATGCTTCAGCTCGGGGTCCTCAAGTTGAGCTGTAGCGATCTTTTCAGAGGCCACAGGTTGAGAAATTTCCTCAACGCGCGACAGATGTTATCCTTACCAGATATGTGCCGAATGTCTGTTGTAAACTGGGCTATGAAATCCAGGTGACGGAATTGCCGTGGAGAGCAATTTACGAGAGTGAAAAGCGAAAGTTAGTGGTTTGTGGTCTGTGTAGATGACAAAGTCACGAGCCTCCAACATGTGCCGAAAATGTTTTACACTTTCGTAAATGGCGAGCAGCTCGCGGTCGTAAGGCGAGTACTTAGTTTGTGCTGAATTTAATTTGCGCGAAAAAAAGGCAAGAGGCTCCCATGCGCCCGCATTCAGTTGCTGCAGTACTGAACCGATAGCCTTGTCAGAAGCATCCGTGACCAGCGTCAACTTAGCGCTGCAGTCAGGATGAGCTAATAGAGCTGCTTGACAAAGGCTATTTTTACATTTTTGGAATGCCTCATACTCCTGTGGGGAAAAACTTACAGGGTGTGAACCCTTGACGGAACCAGTAAGGAGGTTATTAATTAAAGGTGCCTGGTAACTAGCTGCCTCAGGGATAAACCTACGGTAGAAATTGAGCATCCCAAGGAATCTCCGTAGCTCTTTTACGGTTTTGGGCACAGGAAAATTTTTCACAACTTCGACCTTGGATGGCAAAGGTCTTGTGCCTTTGGCTGATATATAGTAGCCTAAGAAGTTAACCTCCGACATTCCAAATATACACTTCAAGCTGTTGATGAGCATACCGTAATCTCTGAGCCTGGCGAAAAGTTGACGCAGATGGAGTTCGTGGGTCTTCTGGTTTTTTGAGTAGACCAAAAAATCGTCCAAATAAGCGTACGTGAAGTCCAGACCCCGAAGCATTTCATCCACGAAGCGTTGGAATGTCTGTCCGGCGTTTCGAAGTCCGAACGTCATGTATGGAAATTCGAAAAGACCGAACGGCGTCGTGATCGCAGTCTTCGGGATATCATCTGGGTTTACGGGAATCTGGTTATAAGCTTTCACCAAATCGATCTTAGAGAACACGGTACAGCCAGACAGGCTATGTGCAAAGTCTTGGATGTGTCGGATGGGGTATTGATCAGCGATGGTACGTGCATTTAGCATCCTGAAGTCGCCACAGGGGCGCCAGCCGTCATCTTTTTTCGGCGCTAGGTGGACCACGGTGACTCAGACAAACGACAGGTACCACATTGGATCATAGCCTCGAACTCGTCTTTGGCAATTTTTAATTTATCAGGCGCTAACCTGCGAGGTGAACACGATACAGGTGGACCCGGTGTTGTACGTATGTGGTGAACTGTATTGTGCTTCGAAGTGCCGTGTATACCAGGTGGGCGAGTAATATCGGGAAATTCCCGTAGTATGTGTATGTAAGCGGAATTACCAAGACTTACCTTCACCGAAGAAACATCATCAGAATGACGGGCAGGTGACGCCGGGGCGGAAAGCGTTGTATGATTGTCGATAAGGCGTTGATTCCTGCAATCAACAACCAAATTATAAAAAGATAAAAAATACACGCCTATTATCGCCTTTGTTACATCGGCAACGATAAATCGCCAAGCGAAGTCGCGGCGTAATCCCAGGTTTAAATTTATTCAATAAACCCGTATGTTACTATCGGTGTTCCATTAGCCGCACATAATTGGTAATTAGTTTTTTCCAGTCGTCTAGAAATCGCCGAACGGGGGTAGACACAGAGGTCGCTGCCAGTGTCGACCAAAAACTGCACCTTTGACCGTTGATCGGTGACAAATATGCGACCGGTACTCGGGCAATCATCGGCCGCCATCATTGATTGCCCCGTGAGTTTTCCGACTTATGGTAGTCGCACGGCTTTCTGCACTTATGGGCGCGTTCTCCAAATTTTTGATGGTACCAGCACTGTGGAAACCTTCGGTAGCTGGACTCCGATCTGACTGAGTTTGAACAGTGGCGAGTGTGACTGTGGGAACGTCCTCTAGGGCGGGACAAACGTTCGACCTGATTTGCCAGCTTCTGCATCTGCTTGGTCAACGCGGCGATTTCTGCTTGCACACCTGTTGAATTTGGTGGTGGACCAGTCGCCGCCACAGCAGATGTTGATGCCATCTGGGTACCGACGACGTCGTGGATTCTGTCTGCCAGTTCTGCTAATTCAGCCAGGTTAGTATTAACCTGCGAAGCCACGATAGCTTGTATGCCCGAGGGAAGACGGCTCATCCATATAGTCCGCAAAAACTCTTCCGGTACTCCTGGACCAGCTAGGTTGAGGAGGTGGCGGTAGAATTGTGACGGCTTCCGGTCGCCCAGCTCTTCGTGCATAAGCAGTTGCTTCACTTTCTTTTCACGCGACGCCGAAAGCCGGCTTATTAGTTCGCTTTTTAATTTTTCGTATTTTCCCGTGGGTGGAGGGTAAGCTATTATGTCTTCCTCGGACGCGTACTGTGTGTCCAAGTTGCCCGTCACATAATAAAACTTGGTTTCGTCCGATTTGATGTTGGACAGCACGAACTGCGCCTCCATTTGGTTGAACCATAATGCGGGCTTCTCTGGATAAAAGGGAGGTATGCGTACCCCCACACGGAAGGTTTCTCCAGACGATTTGTTAACGTCTTGGCTGTGGCTATCGTAGTCCTCAGTCATCTTCGTGCTCTTAGGGGTCACCACTTGTAGGTATAGTAGGTATGCGAAGCGAATATGGTCGAAATAAACAGCCCGTAGTACACACGAAGAAATACAGGTTTATTAACACATATATACACACACCAGGAGTTCTACAAAACATAAGGGATGACAGAAGAGATGTTAAGATAGCGTATAGGTATAGATACGCTATGCAACCGAAATTATTAAACGCGGCGAAGCGCTAGCCAGCAAAAATGTGTCGCGGGGCGGCAGCGGTAGCGTAAAGCGTACTGATGAGCCCTAGCGGAGCGCGTCTACAAGTAATATTGCCATCGCACTCACTCGCATAGCGGGCGTGACGTACCCGACTGTACCGGTTATCGCTCGAACAATAGGCCCGATACCGCTGCGCCTGCGCCATGCGTAGAATTATCTACTAATAAAAACAGTTGTGCATTTTTTGTCTGTTGCTTATAAAAATTATTTTTGTTTGTAAATATATTATTTGGTAAATATGGTAGTTTGTCAATAATATTACATAATAAAAGGTATTACATTATAGGTCACTACAAAATAAAATATATATTGTATACACAATAAGGTAAAGTTAAAAAATAAGTAAAACATTAGAATATATACGGGGTGTGGCGTAATTAATGGATAATCCTTCACCTGCAGCTGGAGAATATCATAACGGATCAGAAAAATACAATTCATGTTTAGTAAAAGTATGATGGTTTTTTTAGTTATCGGCCATTTTTTTAAAATTATGAAAATTTTACCCTTGCTCACTAATTTTGTTGTCACAGTCGCAAAAACATGAATTATCTCTATCAGGTTTTTATTTATTATACTTGAATAGTTGTATTATCAAATGTATCATGTAATTTTTGTGCTGTTGCCTATTTTATTTTTACAAATGCTACCGAAAATAAGTTTTTTTCTTTTAAATCTTTTTGTCTTTATGTTTGATCGCACATATCATAAAAAAATGTATGGGGACTTAACAGCTTACAAATAATTAGAATATTTAATTGAGATTGTAAAAAAAATTTCAAAGTGATTACCTAATGACTTTGATGAAGGCCTATTTTCCTAAATACATACGTCTCAGAAAATATTTTAATTATTTCTTTTTTTTTATATTTATAATATCTTTTTCACTATCACATTATACATTTTATAATAAGGACAAAGCAAAGCTATTCAATTCGTAGAAAAATTCCCACCGAAAGACCCAGACCCAACTTTTTGTACCTGCTTTATTACCTGCTCCGACGACGAAAAACAAAAGACGGAAAAGTTGTCCCACTCTTTCATGCAATGGGTGAAAGAGACACACAGAAGACTAACATAATTGTCTGTCGTAGTGATACTAGTTATAGAGGGTTGCTGTAGTCAGTGTGCTACCATACTACTTCCAAGAGATACGTTTTGTTAGTAAGAAAGAATTTATTATTATTGATAAAGTGCTGTGACCTCGGACTTGATTTTGCTCAGTGACATGGACTTGGTAATCCCGTGATACAAATATTGATATTGTGCTCTAACCCCGGACTTGTTTATTGCTAGTGATATGGACTTTTATCCTGGACATACCGCGCATCGAGTGCAATGCCTCGATTTGTATACACACCAACGGAATGTGCAGAAATGGATTTTATTTACGGCCAGTGTGGTGGTAATGCAAGTCAAGCCGCAGAACTCTATCGAGCAAGGATTTCTAATGCCCGTCATCCTGATTACCGGGTATTTCCAAGAGTGCATAATGCGTACAAGGAAGGCAGAATTCCTGGAACTGGTGTCGGTGGTACTAGCGGCGGGAGGCCACGCCAACATGATGACGACATAGTCCTTCCTGAGGTTGAAGCTGATCCAACCACCTCCGTGCGAAAAATATCAAGCCGTATAGGCATATCAACTAGAACTGTAAACAGGATTTTAAAACGCGAGAAGTTTCATCCCTTTCATTATAAACGTGTACAAAGTCTTCTGCCAAGGGACTACCCTTTAAGATTAGCATTTTGTCAAAGAATGTTACGAAAAATAAGAAACGAACCAATTTTTTTTGACAAAATACTATGGAGTGACGAATCTTCTTGTAAAAAAGACGGCTATTTTAATATGCATAATTTGCACAGTTGGCAGCTGACTAACCCACATTTAGTTAGAGAAGATAGATCCCAGTACCAATTTAAAATAAATCTGTGGTCTGGTATCCTTAATGGTAAAGTCATCGGCCCGTTCGAGCTGCCAGACACGTTAACCGCCGAGAGATATCAAATTCTTTTACAAAGTGATCTCCCTGGACTTTTGGAGGACGTGACCTTGGAGAATAGAAGGGACATGTGGCTGCAGCACGATGGCTGTCCTGCACATTATGCCCGTAACGTTCGCGAATATTTAGACGCGACATTCCCCCAAAGATGGATTGGCCGTTTGGGATATTTTCTTTGGCCTCCAAGATCACCAGACCTTAACCCTCTGGATTTTTTTATTGGGGTTGTATAAAGGAAAAGGTGTACAAAAAACCAGTCACATCAGTGGAAGATTTACGCGAAAGAATATTTGCCGCTGCTCGAGAAATTAAGGAGGCAGGCCACGCGCAACGAATAAAACAATCGTTTATTAGAAGGTGCAGGGCCTGCATTAGAGTTCGGGGTGGTCATTTTGAACACTTGTTATAAAAGTGAATAATAAACTGTGCAAAGATAACCTTCTTTTCTTTCAACTCCTTTAAATTTAATTCATAAATGAATAAAATAATTTTAAAATAAAATTTTAATGAAACCTGTCATTAAGACAATAAATGGGCTCTTTTTTTATAAATTATGAAAATTCTTTGAAACCGAAGGATCAAATACCATCTGTTATACCTTTTTACAATCTCAATTGAATAGGCTAATTATTTGTAAGTTGGTCAGTCAAGTCCCCATACATTTTTCTTACGATATTAGCGATCAAACAAGAAGAAAAAATGATTTGAAAGAAAAAATATATTTTCGGTTGCATTTGTAAAAAAATTAGCCAACAGCACAAAAGTGACTGATACATTTGATAATACATTTATTCAAGTATAATAAATAAAAATCTGATAGCGATAATTCATGTTTTTGCGACTGTGACAACAAAATTAGTGAGCAAGTGTGTCATTTTTATAATTTAAAAAAAATGGCCGATAACTAAAAAACCATGATACTTTTACTAAACATGAATTGTATTTTTCTGATCCGTTATGATATTCTCCAGCTGCAGGTGAAGGATTATCCATTAATTTCGCCACACCCTGTATACAGAGTGTATTCAGACCAGTCCCATTAACTTCGTGGGCTTGGTTGATGGGTTAGATCCATTGGTACAATTCTTTTAATCGATTGTTTTTGTAAAAGTTAAAATTTTCAATATGCAATGTACTACGTACATAGTACTTAACCACACGGGCGGTCGGAAGCGGGCGCGCGAGGGGTAGGCCGCGCAAAAACGTCTCCCGCACCCGCGCAGGTGCGAATAGAGAAAATCAGCTGATACTAGCAGCTGTACCGTATGTAGTAAATAAACCACGAAAATTGCATAGATTAATAACAATCTTATTTAACTCTAGAAACATAACCTTCTTAATACTCCCTTTAAACATAACCATTCATCATATTGATGAACATTTTTTAAAGTGTGAAATTTTTACTTAAAACGTTATATTTTAAAACTGTTCACTACATAACTTTTTAGGGACAAGGGTCTTATTTGTAATTAAAAAATAATAATAAAAAAAAGAAATTTTTATTTACTATTATTATATGAGGGGTATAGATGCAAAACCTACACTGTCCACTTTTCGATTTTTTTTACCAGAGCTCAAAAACGTATACAAGGATATTTACTCAGAATAGTACTTATCTAACTGCCTGAATTTAATGTAAATACCTAATTTTCAATCTTATTTTAAAAATCATTAGTATAACAATGAAGTTATAAGTGTAACTTTCGATTGAAATATAGATAGAGGATAGAGGCGATTATGAATCTGAGTGTTTCATAGTGGCGGTATTGCATTTCACTTAAATGGACAGTGGCAGTAATGCTTCTAGCTCTTAAAAATAAAGGGGGTTATGACATGCCATAATAGCTATGCACAAGAGAGTCAAGAAATTTTATACGTACTTTTTTTTTACTTTTATCTTGGATTAAGTAAAGTTATAAATACCTACTTATCATGAAATTAAACTCATAATTGATTATGTATGTATTTATTTAGGACAAACAAACCCGTTTCTTAAAATTCTTGGAAAACTAAAAACATCTTTAACGCAAATTAAACATCTATTATGTATGATATTATAAATTTTGTGACTTAATTAAACTTAACTAAAAAAAATCTATACGCTCATTCCCACTTCTTGCAGATACTCGCACGGCTCAATATTTTCGTCTTGCGATGCACTATCGCTGTAGTTGTTATCTAGGACATCTTTATAGAATGAAAGTAGATCATCGCCGTAGTCATCTTTCCAAGCATCACCGTAATGTTTTCGTAAAAGTTCATCTACGTCTTCCAATTTAGCTTTACTAATATTCGCTTTATTAGGTGGGATAGTTCTTACGCCAATTTCATCCATTGTTTTAATTCCTCGTTTCATAACACTTTTAAACAAACCCGTTTCGACCCTGTAGTTTATTTCACCTTTCAGTAAAAATCTTTGATGGTTATTCTTTTCTCTTTATGAAATATCTTTTGCAGTCTGAGAATTTTAAATGATACAATCCTGGTGGTTTTGTAACGTTCTCCGCATACGATTTCAAATGTTTGACGGGACAATCATCACCCAGCTTTATTACTTGGCCATATCTGTTATATATATTGATGTGTTGTGATGGTTGAACCATCACCTCATTATTTTTTATTTCTTTTTCAATATTTCCAAATACTCTGTCAGCCGGCATAAATGAATGACCAGTGACTGGGAAGATTAACTCTACACATTTAACTGTTGCTGGGGCGTGAGTTGTCAGCCAATGAGCACACATAATTATCATAATACTATTTTTATTTTGAGATCCACACCCATTGTAAAAGATGTATACTTCCCTTAACTTTTTTATTGCATAAGATAAATAATAATTAATAATAATTATATTTACTTATCTATTCCTCCAAGAATATAACAAGGAACTCATTGTTTATAACAAGAGACATTGATTAGATATTTAATGGATTCCAAAAACTTATACAATGTCCCATAGTATTCCTTGTTATCTAGTTGCGCACACATACGATGCCACTGTACTTACAACACCCTCACATACACATATACCTTTTTAATAAATACACCCTGTCCGCCTAGAAACGGCGCAGTAGTCGTGATAAAGCAGTAGTCGTGATAAAACAGTAGTCACTATAGCACAGTAGTCTTGACTCCTTACTAGGGATCGTGTCTCCTTATTATTTAAGATAGACTATAAGCTAAGTCTATGTAAAGTAAAACTAGTATTGTATTGTTTTAATAAAAGGATTTTTTTTAAAAGTCTTTTAAAGATCGTGCATATAACATTTTGGCGCAGTCGGTAGGATACGCAAAGTTGCAAAAAGGACATTTTTGAATCGCTTCGGAAAGATCCCTTGCGCCCACCCGCGTCGCGAAAAATTCTCCGATAAAACTCTCAGAGAATCATCGTCGCCGCGTGAGCCGCAGCCCAGCCGAGGAGCCATCCGAACGTTGCAGCATACAACGAGGGGCAAATGAAGACGTCGATATTGACACTGTAAGTCTTTCATATTTTCTCGTGCTTTTAGGGTGTGGATCTCCTTCGCTCTCTTTTTCCGTCCTTGTATCCATTTTTTTTTAAATAAAATTTTGCTACGATCCAAGACAATCAAAAATATGTCGACCGATCCCAAACCAGGTGCCCACGACTCTGCCAGCCATCATCAAAAGGCCCTGGACATCAAGCTAGATCCCTTGGTACCTACAAATCAATTATTTAGTCTTATACCAAAATTTAGCGAAAATACAAATAATTTATAACATTTTGGCGCAGTCGGTAGGATCGGCTAGCGAAAAACAAATGGTTATTACTATTCACAAACCCCATCAATATTGTCGAGGGATGTCAATCGAACTTTACTACAATCAACTTCCAAGGTGCCGGTATCCTCACCTTAAATGAATACTGCACCGCTACTCTGCAAAGCACCAAACTCCACGGTGAAGGCGTAGTAAAAACGCAATTGGAATTACCTGAAATAAAAATAGATATAATAGAAGAATTGTACAAGCATCCTCTTGTGAATAAATTACCTGTTGTCGAAATAAAACCAGTAAACTACAACCATGCAAAATTAGACGACCTCAAAGCGGAAGCCCAGCAAATGACAGATATAAAACAAGAATTAAACCGAGTGTCTTACAAAACCGAGTTGCAACAAAACTCTATATTATTATATATAATTGCCGTTTGTGTAATTGGCTACGTAATATATCGCTGCTGCTGCATAGCCCAAGAAGAATTTGTACCTGGATTTTGTCACTCCTTGAGATGTCCTGGTAGACAACGTCATCGCAGTGAAGACATCGAGATGCAGCAACACCAGGAAAGCAGAGAAGCTCCCTGTGAACCCCATTATTCTACCGTCACTCATAGAATCCCTGAAAACCTGTAAACAATAGTGTCACGCTGTAAAAAATTTTAATCATTTTAATTTCTTAAATTTAGTTGAAACGATTACTAATAATTTTTCTTTTATTTTATATAATTTATATTTAATCAAATGATTAAATGTTCAATATTTGCACAAAATTAAGTAGTTCTGTTTTACTTAGTAAATAAGGAATAATATTACAAACTAAAATGTTTATTTTTATGTTATGTAATATTAGATTTAATTAAAACTTTGATATATTAACTCATTTAACCATTATTTTTAAGAATTAAAAAAAAATATATATATATAATCAATTATTCTGAATAATAGTAATTTCTTTTAAATATTCGTAATTTAATTATTTCTTCTTAGCGACAAATAATTGATTATGTATCTTTTTAAATTTTAATTGTGTACTCATAGTTTATATTCTTTTTTCTTTTTATTTAATACCTCATGTAAAGGAACCACGAAATCCCTATTTTTTTTTATAAATAATTGAAAATTTTACTTACTTTTCGAATTTCCATATACTTGCCTTTAAAGTAATTGTTGTTGGAAAATACTCAGGTCCTTTTTGAGTATAATTTCCAATCTAAGACGGGGGATGTAAAAGATGTATACTTCCCTTAACTTTTTTATTGCATAAGATAAATAATAATTAATAATAATTATATTTACTTATCTATTCCTCCAAGAATATAACAAGGAACTCATTGTTTATAACAAGAGACATTGATTAGATATTTAATGGATTCCAAAAACTTATACAATGTCCCATAGTATTCCTTGTTATCTAGTTGCGCACACATACGATGCCACTGTACTTACAACACCCTCACATACACATATACCTTTTTAATAAATACACCCTGTCCGCCTAGAAACGGCGCAGTAGTCGTGATAAAGCAGTAGTCGTGATAAAACAGTAGTCACTATAGCACAGTAGTCTTGACTCCTTACTAGGGATCGTGTCTCCTTATTATTTAAGATAGACTATAAGCTAAGTCTATGTAAAGTAAAACTAGTATTGTATTGTTTTAATAAAAGGATTTTTTTTTAAAAGTCTTTTAAAGATCGTGCATATAACACCATCTGTCATCAGTCTTATTTTCTTTATACTACTACTTATATCAATCTGAGTAGTAAGCTGATAAAAAACAGCAGAAGCTATCTCGTTTGCAGATTTTGCGTGTGTATTCTCGGTCCAAGTATAGCAATATACATTGTCTCTGGCAATGTTTCCGGTGGAAGAACCCACAACGATCGTAAAATTGTTTATATATAATTGCCGGCTATAATATGCTATTTGATCTGGCACTTTTGGGAGCACTTGGTTCTTCTGACAGTCATAAGACATGGTCAATATGGATTCATTTTGTTCTCTTAAATACTCGTAAAAGCATTTAGCTTTGAGCTTATGGATACGCATTTCTGTCATATAACCGGCTTTTGCAGCTTCATCCCTTCGATCTTTAGCCACTTTAATTTTTTCTGTTAGTTCGGTACACCTACTACAAACATCCACGCGTGGCATTTTGAATCATATATTGTACTTCGTGTTAAATACATGCCTAAAGAAGCATTCTTTGACTTTTAAAGTATCGTCATGTTCTTGTTGGTATAGTCGCCACATTTTCTTTATGTTAAGGTCGGAAGACATGTATTTCCTTTCTGACGTCGCTGAGCGACAATAGTGTGACTCTATACATTTAAATTTTTCAATGAAACACATGACGCTACGTTTCTTAGGTAAATTTTTTTAGACATCCTATCTCCGCCTCGACGATCTGTGGATAGTTGTCCAGATATCAAAAAAGTTTTTGAAATTCTTCTAATTCTATGAACTCCAACGCCCAAAATCATTAAAAAAACTTTTTGACATACTCTTAGTAATTTGTAGGGCTTCGTAAAAGTTTTTATATACATGGCAGTAAATGTTTCTGATTCATGCCGTTGTGAGACTTTTCGTCTACGGCGAGCCGGGGTCTTGGTTTTCATATGCTTCAATATGAACTGGTCTTGATGTTTTTTATCTTTATGTGCATAGAAAGCAGCATGAAATTTTCTAACATCTTGAGGATGTAGCTCGTTGCACTTGTAAACGCCTTTTTTATGATCGCATTTTCCCAATTTTTTAAAATCTGGTAAACTTTTAGGCGAATATCTAGAACAAAAATATAACCAAGTAAGTTATTGGGTTTTACCCATAAGCTTGTCATAAATAAACATTAGAGTAAAATTATCAAGCACAACTCAGTAGGTATTATAATTAATTACTGATTGACTACGCCTTATGGCATAAAACTATCCATTTTTCTACTAAACTTGCACCGTATAAAACCTACCTTTTCTGCTTTTCCAGGTTGCGCTTCCATAGATTTTCACTGCGCATTCTTTTCCTTGCATTATTTCCCGTCACGGGAGATATATTTACTTCCATAATAATTGTAGCAAAAACCACTCAAAATGAATTAAATTATCAACACTCGTAACAGAAAAACACCTTCAACTGCCACAATGGCTATTGTGTCGTGATTGGTCGAGACGATACAATGGCGGTTATGCACTTGACAAAGTCGATAGTGTCGATTTTGAACCTCACTTAACATTTTGTTTGCTATTTTCTATAGGATAGAGGCAGTTTTGGTACTAGCTCTAAATAAAAATCTTTAAGGAATTAATCAAAGTGTTGTAATAATAGAAAAACATTTTTTTTTATAGAGTCGGTTTTGAATCTACACCCCTCATATTATCGTAAGACACTAGTTTTAAGGAGATCATAGTTGACAAGGTACTTAAAAATTAAAAAAAAATAATTAAACAAATCAGCTTTTTTTCTTGGCCCAAAATAAACTTAGGGTATAATTCTACACTTAAAAAAATACAAAAGCATTATTCACAGCGCAATTCACACAGAATTCAGCATTATGTTCACCACAAATTGCAGTGTTACACTTATAGCAAAATGACTTAGTCATGCGTCTCTGCTTATAGGAATATAGACCGCAAACCTTCCTCTTATTCAAATATTGTGCTTGAGTCGGTAGAGGGTTGGCAGTGGATGTAGATGGGCCATCATCCCTCTTCAGGGCTAATATGTCCTGAATTTTAGTTTTTACGTGAGTCGGCATTGTTGGAACATCAAGTTGCATTTTAAGCCACGGCTCAACAAGTTCGGAATGCAACTTCTTCATAAAATCTCCACGACTCATTATCTTCTGTGATAACTTCTGTCCACGCCGAAGTGCACAATTTTCGATATTTAGTTTAATTACTTGCCGTATTTACTTAAATAAAAGATTGCTAACCTTGTCAACGTAGTTGGTGATTTTATAATAATAATGGCCGTCCGCCTTGCCGGCAGACGGCGCGGGCGCCTCGCCCTGTCCCCCTTCCGTCTGTCATAGACAAGACGGAAGCATAGATATCCTGGGGGGCCGTTGGAGACTGGGCTCCAACACTTCTTCTGCTGACACGGGAATGACGCACATTTTTTGAACTGCCCTCTTGACGGTGCCCTTTGTGGTATGAACGTCAGCAACTCTGCAAATACTGTCTGTGCCTTCATACAGTTTGGTGACGCGACCCATCCTCCAGTGTAAGGGAGGCAGATTTTCTTCCTTTAGCAGCACGAGATCTCCTACTCGTACAGACGGTCGATCCTTTGCCCATTTGGTTCGGGTTTGCAACTCCGAAAGGAAATCACGTCTCCATCGGTCCCAAAAATGTTGACGGATTCTCTCGATTAGCTGATATCGATTGGTTCTCGAGGGTGCAGTAGGCGGTGTCGGTACAGACATCAACGGGCGGCCAATTAAAAAATGCCCAGGAGTTAAAGGATTAAGGTCAGTAGGATCTGACGATAAAGCAGATATAGGTCGGGAGTTGAGGATTGCCTCTATCTGTGCAAACAAAGTGGTTAACTCCTCAAAAGTTAAAGAAGCATTTCCTGCTATACGTTTTAAATGATATTTGGCGCAACGAACGCCTGATTCCCAAATCCCACCAAAGTGAGGGGCATAAGGGGGTGAAAACATAAACTTTATGCCTTCGTTGGTTGCATAAGTGTGAATCGAATGTCGACTGGATCGCATAACTTTACCTAACTCATTATTAGCGCCTACGAAGTTTTTCCCATTGTCGCAGTATATTACTGCCGGTTTTCCGCGTCTCGATACGAACCTGCGTAGGCATGAAAGGAAGGCATCAGTACTAAGGTCGCTAACGACTTCTAAATGAATAGCCTTGGTTACAAGGCATACAAACACCCATAAATATGCCTTCGTTATACGGTTCCCACGCCCCTTTTTAGAAGAAATCATAAAGGGCCCGGCAAAATCGACACCACATTGATTAAAAGGAAAATCTGGACAAGTTCTTACTACAGGTAAATCTCCCATTTTAGGTTGTAAGGTCTGGCCACGCAAACGACAACAGACCACACATTTTCTATAAATGGAACGAGCCAAAACTCTGCCCCCGATAGGCCAATATTGTTCACGAATAGATGAAAGTAGCAATTGCGGACCCGCATGATACAAACGTAAATGTTCGTGTTGGAAAATAATTTTAGTTAAATGATGCTTAGCGTCAAGTAAGACAGGATGTTTTTTTGAATATTCCGAGTCGGAATGAGAAAGTCTACCTCCTACTCTCAATAAATCATCGTTATCTAAGAAAGGATTAAGAGGTAGTAGTTTGCTTTTGTGATGCAAGGTTTTATTGTTTTGTATAAGCTGTTTATCAGAAAAGAAAGTCTCTAATTGGCTTTGTTTTAATAAAAGTCTCAAGGAATTTTCAAGTTCATCAACCTGCAATGGACCAGTGAGTTTAGATTTATTTACTTGACAATTGTTAACAAAACGTAATACATATGCATAGCTACGTTTTAACTTTGAAAAGTTTGAATGATCAGAAAAATTTATAAATGACTCGTATACATTATTGTTGTGACAAACTAAGCTCTTAATCTCAGGTAAATTTGTAGGCAAATGAGGTTGAGTAGGCCAAGCATTATGACCTTCCTTCAGGAATGAAGGACCTTCCCACCACAAAACTGAGGCTTGTAAATTCTGGGGGTCAACACCTCTTGAAGTCAGATCTGCAGGATTTAAGTCCGTTGGAACATGATTCCATACACTGTCATGGGTGAGTTCATTAATTTTACTAACACGATTACGTATGAAAACCTGTAACATTTTACTTCGTGATCTAAGCCAGCCCAACACAACTGTTGAATCTGTCCACAAGTAGCTGTGAGATATTTTGTATGGTATTGTTTTTAAAACTTTTTTAAGTAATTGAGATCCTAACAAGGCCGTGGTTAGCTCTAAACGTGGGATAGTTAGAGTTTTGATAGGTGCAACTCGTGATTTTGCACATAGCAATTTCACGCATATCTCATTTTCATGTATTGAGCGTACAAAAATGCATGTACCATAAGCCTGTTTTGAAGCATCTACAAAACAATGAATTTCTATGGCTTCAGGATCACCGCCCATGACACAACGAGGGATTACCACTCTAGATAAATGATGAAGATTTTCCAAAAACGTGAACCACCGTTTTTTGAACTGTTCCGGTACCGGATCATCCCAATCTAATTTCACACTCCATAAATTTTGAAGCAAGATTTTTGGTTTTATTATACAACAACTAACTAACCCTAAGGGATCAAACAGCTTACAAGTGGTAGATATGATCGTTCTTTTAGTAATTTTGGGTGTCGTTTCAATGACACTAGGGAAATATAATAAATCTGACTTGGGGCACCATTTCAGACCTAGAACATTGGCTTCGTCATACAAATCAAGACAAGTAGAAGATCCTGATTGATCATTCAATATTTGAGGACAATTAGTCCGAAATTTTCTTAACGGAAAACAAGCCGAGTCAAGAACCTTGGTAACATTTAACTGAATGTGTTTTAATTTTTGAGGAGTTTCTGCTCCTGTGTTTAGGTCATCTATATAAAAGTCATTCTTGATGACATTGGCTATGATTGGATCAGAACATTCATTCGCTAATTGAACCAGGCATCTTGTGCTCAAAAATGGAGCCGACGCCATACCATATGTTACCGTTTGAAGTTGTAAAACTTTAATTGGATGACTTTGATATTCTACCTGATCTTCTGGATCTCTCCAGAGTATCAATTGTAAATTACGTTGAGATTCATCCAAAATAATCTGCCTATAAAATTTATTAATATCTGCAGTTAAAACAAATTTATGACTCCTAAAGCGGAGAAGAATGGAAAACAAGTCACTTTGTAGAACAGGACCTACAGCTTGAATATCATTTAATGATTTTCCGGAAGTGGTCTTAGCAGAAGCATCATAAACAACCCGAAGACGAGTAGTTTCTCGCTGTTCTCTTATAACAGGGTGATGAGGAAGAAAACATCCAAATTTAGGTTTTTTAATTTCTTTAAGATGGCTTAACTCACCATATTCTTTTATAAATTCACAATATTGTTTATTGATATGGTTGTTTTTATTTAATTTTCTTTCAAGGTTGAAGAAACGTTTTATTGCAATAGAAAATGAATTACCAAGAGCCTGCTCTGGATCTTCCGTCAGCGGCATCATGACAGAAAATCGACCGTTAGGTAAACGCTTGGTATGCGTTATGAAATGAGATTCACAAAATTGTTCTTCTGAAGAATGAGTATTGTTATCTAAGGGCAATTCCTCAATTTTCCAGAATTTCTTAATAGACTCATGTATGTCCTGAAGTGATATGAAAGAAGATAAGGCAGAACTTTTTTTAAAAGTTTTACAGGAATTAGAAAAAGGCTCAGGAGTATCTTGTAGATGATCCTGGGAACAAGCAACCATATCTTTACGTGATATGGAAGAAGTATCTACAAGTGATACTTCGGAATAAGGTGTAAAATTGGGGGACCTAGAAGCATCCCGAAGTGATACCTCAAGGGAATAATGGGACCTAGAAGTATCTTGAAGTGATACTTCATGGGGTAGGTTGACGTCTTGATGTGACATCAAATAATTAGAGCCAGAAGTATCTTGAAGTGATACTTCATGGGGTAGGTTGACGTCTTGAAGTGACATCAAAGAATTGGAGCCAGAAGTATCTTGAAGTGATACTTCATGGGGTAGGTTGACGTCTTGAAGTGACATCAAATAATTGGAGCCAGAAGTATCTTGAAGTGATACTTCATGGGGTAGGTTGACGTCTTGAAGTGACATCAAAGAATGGGCATCCGCATCTTGAAGCAAGAGCTGAGAACAAACATCACCGTTTGCCTTTGGCTGGTTAGCAGAGCCAGCTGTTAAAAGGATGGATGGGACAGAATTATTATTATCTTGAACAGTAGGGCCAGCTACTATCCATCCTAATTTAGTTTCTTGAAGAATAGGTTTATTTGGACCTAATTTAATTTTATTGGGACAAAGAATGTCAAAGAATATGTCTGCACCTAACAAAATATCTATTTCGGAGGGTTCATGAAATGAAGGGTCAGCAAGTTCTAGATTACCGGGTAGATTTAAATTTTGAATGTCGACTTTGGTTTTTGGAATAGTACCCGTTATCTTAGGTATAACTAAACAATTAATGTTTACACTGAAAGGTCTTACACATGACTTTACTAAAATACTACATCTTTCAGACACTGGACATGTAATGTTACTTATACCAGAAATATTGAAACTACCAATTTTTTTTGAAACTACTCCTAATTTACGTTTTAGGTCACCAGTGATAAAAGACACCTGGCTTCCCGTGTCTAACAGCGCGCGAGCAAGATAAGTGCGATTAGTTTCTTTGTTAATAATTTTGACTCGAGCTGTACACAGTATGACTTGGCCTGGTGATGTCGCTGGTAGACTTACTGTATTAATACAAGTTAATGTGGTGTTCTCAACAACCCTATTGTTAACTGTATTTTTGTTTTTATGTAAATATGTATTATGTTTTTCTTGACAGATGCGGCATCGACCTTTCAAGGGGCATTCTGCTACCGTGTGACCAAAACTTAAGCAGTTGATACATAAATGAAGTTTTGAAACTACAGAAATTCTTTCGTCTACACTCATTGTTTTGAACTTGTGACATTGATGGACAAAATGGTTTAATTTATTACAAACAAGACAAGAACCCTTTTTGGAAACCTCCGCAACGAGAAATGATTTTATGTTTTTATTAAAATTGCCATTGCCTTTATTGTTATTATTAGATTTAATGTTATTAATTTTATTGTCATAATAATTATTGGTTGTACTTCTACTTTCTAATGCATTCGTTCTATTTTGAATAAATGTTTTAAAACCTTTAAGTGTGGCCATTTGTGAAATATGTCCTTTATAGTCTTCCCACTTGACACTGCTTACGGGATCTAATTTGGCTGAGACTAAGAATAAAACTAAAGGGTCCCACCCCGTCGTGGAAATATCAAGACTATTAAGCGCACTTAAATTTTTAAAAACTTGATCACCTAAATACCTAAGGGCACTGAATGATTCCTTCCGAATTGGGCTTAAATTTACAATCGCATTCAAATGATTATTTACTAAAATGTTTTTATTGTTGTATCTTTCACATAAATTAATCCACGCAAGTTCATAATTATTAGCGGAAAAATCTATAGATTTAATAGTTACAGAGGCGCTTCCTTGTAACGAATGCCTTAAATAATGAAATTTGTTAATCGGTGAAATCGCATCATTCTCATGTATTAATGACTTGAACGAGTCACGGAACTCTAACCACTTTGTATAATTACCATCAAAGGTAGGTAGATTAATAGTCGGTAGCCGTACTGGCATACTTCCACCACTCACATGACAACAATTAGACTGATGCGACTTCTCAGGTCCATGTTCAGAATTTTTATCGTTTGCTGAAAATGTGTCAATTATTAACTGTGCATAAGCTATTTGAGTAACAAATTCCTTCTCGGTAATTTCACGCTGAATTGTTTGGTCCTCAAAATTATCTGAAAGCTCCTCTATTTCGGTTTGTATTATATCGAAGTTTGAAAATAATTCCTGAACTTGAGCCAATCTTAAACTCAATTCCCTTATTTGTAAATTTGAATAAGTAGTTGAGGTGTTAAAAACTTGTACGTAATTTTTAAAATTAGTCAACCTAGCTCGAACAATTCCACGTTTCTTAGTTAAGATTTTTACTTGGTCACCACTAGAGTCCGAATGTTGTACGTTTAAAGCCATCATAGGACTTTTAGATCTTGTTTTTGATTCACTTTCAGACATTGCAAATTCACGAAAAACTTTTTATAAAAGGAAAGGTCTGACCGTTTTCGATCCAGCCGCAATCGACTCACACCACTGCGTGCCGGCGCGAAGCACACTCGCCCGTCGCGATTATTGCTAGCGGAGGCCGAGGGCGCCCGCGCCGCCCCAACGCCGAGCACGCCGGCCGGCGAAACGATTTGTGATCGGCGACCCCACCGGGCGCTGAAATATTCGGCACAAAGGCTATGAAATGACAATAAAGCAATAGCTTAAAGAATTGGGGTATAATGCGACTAAATTATACGTAAACAATTTCACATATTAATGATAACCTATAATTTCAATATGGCGATGTCCGCCTCGTAAAGTTGAAATTTCTTTTTAAGAGTACGAATTATGTTAAAGATAACTTTGGAAAAAGGGAAATTTTATGATATAACAACACACAATACAGAATAATGTTACAATTCCAATGTGTATGTTAAATAATATGTTAGGTGCGACTAAATTAGATACCTTTGGGAAAAATATGGCGCCGACATTACAAGGCGTCGACTTTGTATTTGAAATTCACAAATTATATGTTATGCACCACGGAATGAACAATACAGATAGGATTGGAATGGGAAATAGGTACGGCAATTACTTGGGAAAAGGCAAAATATGCATACCTTTGTTTTAAGACCGGCCCGCGCCTATGTACTTACGACACTTATTTTCAACGCACGCCAATTCACGTAATATTCGGTGTCCTGTCACGGTCGCCACTTTGTCCACGCCGAAGTGCACAATTTTCGATATTTAGTTTAATTACTTGCCGTATTTACTTAAATAAAAGATTGCTAACCTTGTCAACGTAGTTGGTGATTTTATAATAATAATGGCCGTCCGCCTTGCCGGCAGACGGCGCGGGCGCCTCGCCCTGTCCCCCTTCCGTCTGTCATAGACAAGACGGAAGCATAGACAACTTCTGTGTAACTAAACCATTGGCATAATTTATGGGTGAAGAAGGCTTTATCAGATGATCAATTAAGGGATATAGAAGTAGTTGATCTGTTCAACGAAGCCAACATTTTTTACCCTGCTGTCAGAAAGGCATTGATTATTTTAAGCACTATTCCATGCACCACGGCGACCGTAGAACGGTCCTTACAGTCCGGTCCGGTCCTCAGTACGCTTCGCAGAGTTAAAACGTGGCTTAGAAGCACCATGGGTGAAGAAAGGCTTACGGGTTTATATATATATATGGGTGGCCAAAAAGTCGTGGATCAAACGAAACAGGGAGATAAAGGAGGTAATTTCCAACAAAAAATCTTTCTCCAGCATGGCTATAACTTCATTGCACGAAAAGATATGAACGATTTTTGTGTTTTCAATGAAAGTACCGAGTTTTTTTACAATTTAATCAGTAAAAAGTTAAAATGATTAAAAATAATTAAAAAAAAGCTGTTGTATTATGACTCGATTTTGTATCAATACTACAAAAAATGTATTGCAGCTCTTGGTATCAAACTTAACGAGCAATTAATGTTTTTCCGTAAATTTTGATGCGTTTCAAAAAATTACTTCTCACTTTAAGAGCACCATTTGAAAAAAAAAACGTATTACGGAAAGGTGACCCTGTATTATAAAAACTTGCCGGTTTAATGCTGATTAAAATGAGGTACAACACTTTACTTTTTGATCTTTAGTTTTGGTTTTATGATCGTTTTTTCATACAAAGGTGCAAATTTCATTAAATGAGCCTTATTTTTAAATTTAACGATTTATCTTTTCTAGGAAACGAAAGGGTCATACAATACAAACAACTCTGTAAAAACACTCGATACAAAGGAATTGTGCCTCTCTTTCACACTAACCATTTAATCCTTTGTCGAAAAAGGTCAGAATACCCATCTTAGTTCAGGTAGTAGAATGCCGGGCGAAGCAGAGCGTGAGGGGTGGAAGAAGCGAAGATACTCACGTATCTTTCTTTGTTTAGTGTCTCACTCACTTTCTGGATGTGACTACGCACACTTATTATTTTGCACGGTATTTTTTGTGATTAGTTGTGACCCGCGCTTCGTTTCTGGACTTGTGATTGATTGCCTACCTGTGACCTACGCTTTGTTTATGGACTTGTGATATTGCCTACCTGTGACCAGCGCTGTGTGAATCGGATTCTGTGATCACTTCGGATTGGCTAGATAAGCTAAAATGGCTGCTGCGAGGAGAGCATACACCCAACGGGAGTATGCAGAAATGCATTACCTCTATGGTTTTTGCGACGGTAATGCTCGCGCTGCTGCCAGAGAATATCGACAACGCTACCCTAACTGAGACCGTTTCCCGGACTACAGGGTCTTTATGCGCGTGCATAATGCGTACATGGAGGGAACCTTACCCGGGGAGCATGCTGTGAGAACAGGAAGACCAGTAGTACGATTTGATAATGAAGAGCAAATACTGAGACAGTTATGATTGGACCCTGGTATTAGCCAACGCCAAATATCACGAAATCTCGGGATCCCACGATCGACGGTGCAGCTTATCATTAAAAGAAATAAATTTCACGCTTACCACGTGCAAAGGGTGCATGCAAGCTTTACTGCCAGCTGACTATGAACCTAGAGTGAGGTTTTGTAGAGAGATGCTTAAAAGACACAGAGAGGATCCGCAGTTCTTCAACAAAGTGTTATGGACTGATGAGTCAAATTTTAGAAGAATGGGAGTTTTTAACATCCACAATTTACATTATTACTCCAGAGTTAACCCACATATCATCAGAAATGATCGATTCCAGCATCTGTTTGGGATAAACATGTGGGGTGGAATAATTGACCAGCAGCTTGTGCTACATAAAATGCCACCAAGGCTGAATGGTGCTATGTATTTGAATTTTTAACAAAATAATTTGAACCAAATACTGAACGAAGCTGAGATTCCTGAAGATGAGTGGCAGAAATGTGGCTGCAACAAGACGGCGCCCCGCCTCATTACACTAGAGCAGTTCGAGAACATTTGAACGAGCGTTTCCCTAACCGGTGGATTGGTCGAGGTGGACCTATTGCATGGCCACCCCTGTCGCCCGACCTTAATCCCATGGACTTTTTTGTTTGGGGCTATTGTAAAGAAATAGTGTATCATGGAGAGAATAACACTGAACAAGAACTACGACAAAAGCTCGAGTTTGCTAAGTTACAAATTCAAAATAACAGAGGTGCATTCCGCCGATTACGAGCAAATTTTATTAGGCGGTGCAGATTGTGCGTTATGGTCAGAGGTAGGAACTTTGAACATTTAATGTAAAAATTTGTATTTAATAAAAGTACTAAGGCACAATCGTTGTTTTTATTTCATAATGGCTTCTGAAATTACTATGTAATATGTATGAGAAAAAATCTAATTTTTCCTTTGAATTTATCATTTTATGAAATTTGCACCTTGATATGAAAAAAGATTATAAAACCAAAATTAAAGATCAAAAAGTAAAGTGTTGTACCTCATTTTAATCAGCATTAAACCGGCAAGTTTTTATAATACAGGGTCACCTTTCCGTAATACGTTTTTTTTTTCAAATGGTGCTCTTAAAGTGAGAAGTAATTTTTTGAAACGCATCAAAATTTACGGAAAAACATTAATTGCTCGTTAAGTTTCATACCAATAAAAAAATGTATTGCAGCTGCAATACATTTTTTGTAGTATTGATACAAAATCGAGTCATAATACAACAGCTTTTTTTTAATTATTTTTAATCATTTTAACTTTTTACTGATTAAATTGTAAAAAAACTCGGTACTTTCATTGTAAAAACAAAAATAGTTCATATCTTTTCGTGCAATGAAGTTATAGCCCTGCTGGAGAAAGATTTTTAGTTGGAAATTACCTCCTTTGTCTCCCTGTTTCGTTTGATCCACGACTTTTTGGCCACCCTGTATATTTATTTGTGTCATAATCAAACTAATTAATAAAAGTCAATTTTCATGATTTTTTGTTTCAATATACCAGACCGACCATCTCCTCGAAATAGGTATGAGCTGCCCCCCCCCCCCCCCCCCAGCTGAAATCCTGGGTACGCCCCTGATTATGGAACAATGAAAACAAACAAAGCAACTTCTAAAAATACCTTTTTTTCAGAAAACAAAATGGTATCAAGTGTAGAAAGAAAAATTAACCATGAAAAAAATTGTTAAGGGAAATTTTATTAGTACATAAATACAAAAAAAAAACAGTTCAAGTGATATTATGTGTATTTTTATGTCATATTAACTTATTAATTGTTTTAATCATAATAGTTCTCATTATTACTTGCTCAATAGTATTAGCATGAAAACTATAATAACTACTTAATTTTTCTGCACATTTTCACAGATTCTGCAGTGAAAAATTTAAACTCAAATAAAAGTAAAGGGGTATGAAGATTTTTATATGGAGCCTGGCCGACCTACTGTCCGCCATTTTGTTTTTTTTTTATGAAATCGCGTTCACGAATAATTCTTTCAAAAATGGATAGCTAACATCAACACAAACAAAAAATAATCTTGGACAAAACCGCGTAAAGTATCACATTTCGAAGATATGAGCTGCCAAAGTTTTACTATTGGAAATAAATAATTTAAGATATTGCAACTCTAAGGCATGGTTATTCCGAGTGGTTTCTCGTCTGTGAAACAGTAGCCACTCTGTAACACGCCGTCGCGTGATGACAAAGTGCAATCTAGCTCAAACAATATTTTATCAACTACCTAATGAGAAACTACTACTGCAAAGTCTCAGTTTTGACGATTCAGTGCTTTTCCGATATTTTTTATAATAAAACAAAATCTACCGTACACTTCTCTGTATAAGTTTACATACTTTACATTGAGAAAATAAATATTATACTATGCATTATTAAAGATATTTTTTATGAGAAATACGGTTTTATTTTAAAATATACTGTAAATAATCTGAAACTGCTTTAGGGAGTAAAAGAAAAGACATAAACTAGGAGTTAAAACAATTTAATCTAATAAAAGTTAAGAGTTTTTTATAATATTAGCATAGAACATATTGTGTTAAGCTAGGTACATATTAGAATTACAAAAAATATCAAAAACTACTTGTCATTAAAAAGCACAGTATCATAATTACTATCGCATCATTAATCATAATTCCAACTACTCATCGTCTGATTCTAATAAATTATCTAAAAAGGCAGCAGGACATTCCGGCGGTATGTCTTGATGGCGTGCCCATGCCAAGTACCATATTATGCACATAACATGGACACAGCAGCCAAGTGTACGTTTTCCCACCAAGCATTTACAATAATGTTCTATGATTCGATCGTATTCCAATATAGGGAATTGATTGAGACCTTGAGTTGCATCAATTGCACGAAAATTAGCTCTACGCTGGTTAAAATTATTTAGGATAATTAAGTCACTCAGGTTATTCGGTGCGTCATGTTTTAAATGAATTTCATTGATTATTTCACTGGCTAAATCGTTGGCAACCAGCCGTTTGCCAAAAGCATTTATTAGCGCACATGCTATTCGTACCTCGTCATACATGTGGCACAGCTATATTTGAATTTTGGAATCTCAGTTGCCTGAATTGATTTTTAATCTTTCATTAATAGTTTCGACGACCCAAGGACAAAGTGTAACCTTTCGTGAATTATTAGCCTGTACCGTTGTCAGTTGGCGTTAATCTTCGTATTTTGTATCAGGCAAATAAGCTTTATATCCCATTTCCTCCATTTTTTCCACAGCATCTCTAAATCCACGGTCCAAGATGAATATGTCATCTTTTTCAAAAAACCAATAGAATGGGTTTTCTTTATTTTCATTTATAAGCTCTGTCATAATTTCTGCGTCTTATTTGTTGGCAGAATATGGTCCGTATGCTTCAATGATGTATCCATCGGGACATACGATTAAAAACACTTTTAATAAATGCCGAAACTTATGGGCACTATAAGATTTACGTTGGAAGCTGTAATTACTACTTTTTTGTAGATAAAAGTAAGTTCCGTCACAAATGTTGATTAATCTGTTCATGTTGGGGTCGGAACTTCCAAACAATACATTGGGTATTCTCAAAATTATTTCAACAAGTTCTTCTCTGTAATTTTCATTGTTTTCTGATGAGTAAAGGTGATCAAGCCCTAAGTGTTTCGGTACAAATTCAGAAAGCAAACAATTCCTCACTCTTCGCATTACATAGCCAAAATGTTGAGGTGTCATTCTAAACAATGTAGAAAGCCTTTGATTTGATTCTCCAGTATGAAGTTTACACAACACAGGCACAGACATTTCTTTTGATGCAGCTTAAGCAATGTCGGAAAAATAAAATGGCAAGAAGATTCACCTTTGATGAAAAGTTGACTGCCTTGGTATTGTGGAAGCAAAGCCCAAAATCATATAGATTATTGGAAAATATGTTTGCTTTGCTAAATAAGAGAACATTGAACCGTCTTTCTGAAAAAATAATTATAGAACCAGGGCTTAGTTCTAGAGTTTTTAAATATATTCGTAACAAAACCAGAAATTGGAGTTCACAAAAAAACATACAACGAAAAAAATGATGAAATTAATGGGCTTGTTGGTGTAGCTGGAAACCGAAAGATGAGATTTTGTGACCATGCCTTAGTCTTCATGATTAGAGGAGCGTGTTCATCATGGCGCCAAACTGTGGCATTCTACTTTTGCGAAGGGACTGTGTCATCAGCTTCACTACAAAATATTTTAAAACAGCTTGTGGAACAAGTGGCTCAGACTGGATTAATACCGTTGGGAGTAGTCTGTGATTAAGGTACAACATTTAGATCCGCCATAAAAAGTTTAAGAGAGATGACAATCAAAAAATGTAGTAATCAAAAAATTTTTTTGAAAATTTTAAGTTTTCCTGGTTGGGGTGTCAGAATACGCATTCAAATTTACATAAAAATATATTTCTAAAATAATCAGGCTTCATGTCCACAACTGGAGCAATATTTTAAATAGAACTTTAAAGGGAGACATTGAAGAAAAGTATGCATTAAAAATGTCAGATATTCATAAAACTGCTTTTGTAACATATAGATGTAATAAATTAAGAATAAAAGCAATAAATAAATAATAAACTATAACCTGTTTTTTACTTTTGAGTAATTATTTAAAATAATTAGCTGTAGGAACCTGCCGGCCTACACAAAATTTTTATCTATAGAATAGGCACCTCACTTAAGTATCGATGTTGGATTATCGACTGTTTGAAGCACTATGCGATGTGTACTGTCAAAATGAAGGAAACTACAGTGGCGCTAGAACGGAACAACTGGAAACTAGGGAAAACATCACTGTCGCATCTGTTACGTAGTAACTAATAATTAATCTGTAGTCTAATGGAGCAGCTATTTAGAACATCAAAAACATCATTAATAAGGCGTAAAAACTGTATGGTTCCATCACAATCTTTTGAACCATTAAGTTTAAATTCAGTGCTGCCAAACTCTAGTGCATCTGCTACAGAACTACTGAGCATTTGGGTTGCCAGCCGAACTTTCATTTTTTGCTTCGCAAAATATATATGAGCTTTTGTTATTTTCGTTCCCATGTGTCAACCCTCGCTTTCCTGTAATTTTAGTAGCCTTTCTAGGAAACAAAAATCTATTTTACGCCCAATCATGTAGAACAATTTAAGTTCTCCAAAGGTGTTGCGGATTAGTTTTACTGCGTGACATGGATCGATAAAACAAAAAATTTTTCTTCATCTTGTTTGAAGCTGGCTTCCATTAGGTTACATCCCAGTTGTTTAAGCATGCTGAAGTTGGCAGCAGGTCCATCACAAGTAACACTGACGATTTTAACCCCAATCTCTTTACATTTCTGCAAACATATCTGTAATAGTGTATCTTTTTGTTCACCAATCAAGCTGTTTATTAAAAAATAAGCAACCGGTAATTTCCTTTTCCCATTTATACAATTTATCAAAAAAAACGGACTTTGACTAGCCACTTCAACATAATCACTTTCGATGTCAATTCCTGTAATTACGCGACCATAATATTTCTGTGATCTAGGATCCCAACAAAGAGATTTTCTTATGCTCATTTCATCAAGAATCGGTGCACAAATAACTGGCTCGTTATTAGAGTAAGAGTATGGCTTTAAGAGTATCAAAAGCCTCTTTGCAGAATCCAGGCTCACCATTAACGTGTTCGTACTGTTATAACCCTACACTGTTAGCAAGAATGCTTAATTGACATTATCCCTTTGACTATGTCAGCAGCAGATAGCAGGACGTTTGTTGAGCGCTAGGAGTCAGTTACATTTCAGTCTCAAAACAGGTCGGTCGTAAAACTTAAAACCAGAATTCGCCCCGATTTGACTGATTCGGCGCAAATGAAGTAACTTACAAGTTAGCGAATGTGTGAACTATCCTAAAGCATATTATACAGATCAATCAGTGAGTTTGACTAAACTATATATAACGTGAATATCGAAAATCACAAAATTTCATCAGCATCATCCTGTCGTCATCAGCAGCAACAACATCCCGCTACGAGGAGTCCTAGAAGATCGACGATGGTCCCAGCAGTGATTCCTGTGAACCTGATCTTCCTGTGAGTGAACTTTAATTCTTGCCAATAACTCAGAATCCGTCATTAATTCTTTCTAGATTTTATTTTTCACGTTCTTTCATAGCATGAAACATATACAGAGTTGTTACATTGTAATTCTAAGATAAGAAGTCTACGCAGTGACCGGATGGTTTTGTTTATATAAGGAATTCCTTGCCCGCTCAATAAGGTACGCCTTGCCACCGAGTCTATCGATTTATTTTAATAATTATACTCAACTTAATTCTATCTTATTATTAATCAACACAGTAGAGAAATCAAAATGTCTAGTAAATCGAGAAGCTCGAGCACATCCAGATTATCAACAAAACCTGAAACAGATAATCAAATTAAGTTAAAGAATCGAATTAGGTGTACTCTTAAAATTCATTAAGCCTTTGATGGTAGTCATGAAAAATTAAATTCTTTCATATCTAATTATCAAAGTGCATATAACTTAGCGGATATTACACAGAAACCAATAATATTTAAATATATTCTTAGTCAGCTTGAAAGTAAAGCCCACTCTACGTGTGACATAAGGGAGTTCGAATCCTTTGATCAATTTACCCAATTTATTAAAAATCTGTTCGGAGAGAAAAAACATTACTCACACCTCCTTTCTTAACTACAAGAATGCAAACAAAGTTCATCGGAATCTGTTAGTTAGTTCGCCTTAAATATAGAAACACTTATTTCTAAATGAATAACAGAAATAAATATATCTAACCCGACCAAGAGGAAAACTGATCTATCCGGACGAATTGCTACTATACAAGATTTAGCCACACACACATTTATCATGGGGTTACATCCACGAATTTCCCAAATAGTTAGATGTCGTAACCCTGAATCTCTTAACTCGCTAATTCTTAATTTCGCTATCGCTGAAGAGAAAATAATGTCAAATACAACGAAACGATTCCCACAGTTTAACACTGAAAGACCGAAAATCCAACTTCGGCGCGACTTTTTGTTACAACCTCCGCGATTTCAGATGAGTCAAAAGCCTCAACCAAATCAGTTCAGGAGACCAGTCAATACAAATGAACTAATATGCCGATACTGCAAGAACATTGGTCACTCTATAGAATCCTGTAGAAAACGCCAATTTAACAATAATAATACTAAAAATAATAGATATAGACAGAACTCTAGGGATCCACCGACAGGAACAAATCCAAGATCGACCCCGGGGTCATCTCGAGCAGTTTTTACTGCCAACAGAGTTCACGAACCAGTAGCCGACGAAGAATACGAATATTTAAACGAGTAAAATTTCCCGGTAGGTATCGGTCGGGAAATTACCCAACTAAATTAAAATACGATACTAATTCCACTGTATCATTCAATACGCCGCGCCTACCTTCTAGTTCCACTGAATCATATAACAGGCCGCGCCAATCTACTAATTCCACTATATCGTTCAATACACCGCGCCTACCTTCTAGTTCCACTCAGTCCTGTATTTATAAATAGGCCGCATAGGCCGCGGCCTAGGGGCGGCAGCGTCCTAGGGGCGCTAGATTTCAGAGGACGGTCACTTGATTTCAGAGGATAAAAGTCAAACACGTCCACTGTTTTTCTCATGGTTTTTTATACTTTCAATAAATCCCTATTGAAAGAAACTTATTCCTATCGAAACTTATATTGTCTCGTGAGTGATAGATGAGAGCAGCGCAGCGGGCGAAGGCGAACGGTGCGACAGTGGCTCAACGTAACAACCCCCGCTCCCCTCCCGCACTCTCCGAGCCGTCTGCACCCGACGCCCAACGCCCGCGCCGGTGTTTTATTTTGCAAGCATCGATCGCATACGCACGCTACACTCTCGTCGTCTTGTCTTTGAATACCTACTTTACTTATTACCTAAACAAAATACGTATAACGAATGACTACTGAATAAAAAATCACTGATTCTCAATATACTTTGTTGTTAAGCTTCAGTTTTTCAGCTTCAGTGAGCAATCAATACTCTAATATATTTTATCATTAACACTCATTAAATGAAAACTGTTCCTGATTACAATGAAAGATACTTTCACATCAGTGCTTTATTTGTGTATATCTACATTGTTATATTATTTTGAGTCCGACGTTTAGGTTGTTTTTATGCTTTACAGCTTCCGTGGTCGCGGTTAACTCCGCGAAAATGTAGAATCCAAAAATGTAGAAATAGGTACTTATTATGTATTTCCGTATGTATTACATTTTATGTAAATCGCAATTTAACCAAAAAATTTTACCTTTAAAGTATCTTTCACTTTAATAACTTTGGCCAACCAAACCAAAGAAATATATAAGTAGGTAGCTCAAAGCTCAGGAAATTTAAGAGTCTGACTGACCTGGAAGTTCTTGGCGCGAGAACTATAGCTAAGCTTCCATCATACGGGCTGCCCGAGAAATTATGTAAGTGGGTCACTAGTTTCTTAGCAGATAGAACCATAAAGGTCGTAGTTGACGGCGAATGCTCGGAAACTCAGTCTGTTGATGCTGGTGTCCCTCAAGGCTGTGTGCTATCGCCTACCCTATTCATACTGCATATCAATGACATGTTACAGACCAACGGCATTCATTGCTATGCGGATGATAGTACAGGTGATGCTGTATATAACGGCTCCCCCAATATTTCTCGGCTAAATGTCATTGAGAGTCGAAACGAACTTGTGTCTAAAATAGAAAATTCATTGGAGAAAGTCTCTGAATGGGGTAGACGTAACTTAGTCCAATTCAACCCCGCCAAGACACAAGTCTGCGCGTTCACTACTAAAAAGTCACCAATGGTCGTATATCCTCGTTTCGAGGGCACATCTTTAACCATCTCCCCTAGCATTGAGATACTTGGCGTCAGCATATCGAGCGAAGTCCAGTTCCGATATCATCTAGAGGGTAAGGCCAAGTTAGCCTCGAAGAAGCTTGGTGTTCTTAACAGAGCGAGACAGTACTTCAGTCCGGACCAACGCCTACAACTCTACAAGGCGCAGGGGCGCCAAAATACCAACTGCTCCTTCTGGATCGTATCCAACGAAGGGCCGCTCGAATTGTTGACTGCCATAGTGTTTCAAACAGCTTGGACCCCTTGGAATTACGCCGAGATGTAGCTTCACTCTGCATCCTCTATCGGTTGTATCACGGGGAGTGCTCTGAGTGGCAGTCTTCCACCGTGCGCTTTTCGCGTAACTTTCTGCCGCGCACTGTAAAACTCTGGAACGAACTGTCACCAGCAGTATTTCCGGACCTATACGACCTGCAAACCTTCAAGAAGAGAGCGTATTCCCTCTTAAAAGGCCGGCAACGCACCTGCAGCTCTTCTGATGTTGCGAGTGTCCATGGGCGACGGTAGTTGCTTACCATCAGGTAACCCGTTTGCTCGCTTGCCCCCTTATTTAATAAATTAAAAAAAAAAAACTAAAATAGTACCTACGGCAAGATTTTAGGTGTAGGTATATTAATGTGGAGCCTTTTTATTGTAAAATTAGTATTATATTTATAAACTTATAACTTATAAATTATTAGAGGTTTCACATATTAATGATATTATATGATAGAGATATCATATAATATTGCTATTAAAGCAATATGTGAAACATACCATAAACAACCCCAAACAACTTATTATAAACGTAAATCTGAATTTGTTTGCTTGTTTATTCGACTAAACCGCTGAAACTATCGTGATGACATTTATATAGACTATTGTGTTCTTTTTACAGATTGATTGATAACTATAATAATAGTTCTCAATCTGACGAAAAATGAGTGATGGAAGGAAAAACGTAGTGGCGCTGAGTACAGGAAAAAGGCAAAAATAAAAAAATGAACAAGAACATGCACTTCAGAAGACCAGAAAAATAGAAGCTTTTTTAAAAAGTGAAAACAGCAGCGAGAATTACGTATTGCACAAGAGAACTCGGGGACTAGTAGTAATAAGGAAAATAAATATGAACAAGGTTCTATTCCGATTGAGGTGAAGAGTGACCATTGCAATCATTCAGATCAGTCGTGTTCAGTAAAACCTGCTCATCCTCCTGATTCTGACACTGAAAGACCTTCAACAAGTGTCAGTAATATAAAGTCAGACTGCGAAGAAATGGCTACAGTTGCGACGTATATTGAAATTGAATCAACCATAAAACTAAACAGAGATCCAGCCTTATGGGAAATAAACGATTTAACGAGAGATATTATTGCAAGAGAATGGTTTCGAACAAAAAAAATCCTCTGATTTCACAAAAGTGCGAGAATGTATTCCGATCATCGCCGTTATTTACCAAAAATATATTTTACAAAAAATTAAAGAATAATGAAGTTAAAAAAAGGAATTAGCTCGTCTATTCGGAAAGCAAAGGCTCCGTATTCTGTGGACCCTTTTAGCCTTTGGATTTATTGAGAACAGGACACAGTTTGACGAGGAAGGATTCAATGATTGGAAGAATGCAGAAGTTCGAGTAAGGTATGATTCACGGTTATATCCAATCTTCCTTAACTAGCCAACTTAACGAAGAAATTTCTTACTGGAGGAACATTTTAAAGAGAGTTGTTGCTGTAATAAAAGGATTAGCTTCTAGAGGTCTCGCGTTTAGAGGAAGTAATCAAAAATTTGGTGACCGGCACAGTGGAAATTACATTATGCTTCTAGAATTAATAGCAGAGTTTGACCCATTGTCAACCAAACACATTGAAAGATATGCAAACCAGGGATCTGAAACAACTAGCTACCTTTACAAAACTGTCTGCGACGAATTCATTTATTTAATGGCTGAAAAAGTACTAATATACATCAGTGATCAGATAAGAAAAGCAATGTACTTTTCTTTGATTGTGAATTCTACACCAGATACAGCACATATAGATCAGCTAACACCTGTGATTCGATATGTTTTAGATAACGGAGAACCATGTGAGAGATTTATTAAATTCTTGCCTTCTGTAGGACACAAGGCTCAAGAAATGTTTAATGCCAATTACTATAGAGCTGGAAAAGTTAAAAATTAATCTCAAAGATTGCCGCGGTCAGTCTTATGATAATGTCTCTAACATGTCAGGGATTTACAATGGTTTATAAGCCAAAATTCAAGAACAAGCACAATTTGCAATGTTTGTTCCTTGTGCAGCTCATTCATTGAATTTGGTGGGAACCTCGGCCGCTGAGTCTTGTACAGAAGCCGGCCACTTTTTTATGTTGCTAGAGGAGGTATATACTTTCTTCGTGAAATCAACTGAACGTTGGAATATATTAACGAATGAGATAGGAAGAGGAAAAACACTCAAGAGAGTGAACCTCACTCGTTGGTCGGCTAGAGCAGATGCCTGTAAAAGTCTAAGAGATTCCTGGGATGAAGTAATTACAGTTTTAAAAATGATTGAAAATGACAGTACAGAGAACCGGTCCCGCAAAATGAGGCAAAGGGAATTCGCATCAAATTGGAAAAACTTGAAACTGCGTTCATGGTCGTATTTTGGAATGCTATTTTGGAAAGGTTAAATAAAGTAAGCGTTCAGATTCAGAGCTCATCTGTAGATGTATTGACGGTATCTAATCTCTATGGATCTCTAGTAGAGTTTACAATAGCAGAACGAGAAAACTTTTACTATTTTGAAGAAAAAGCAATTGGGATGAGTACACTTAAGCAATATCAAAGTGAAATAAAGAGACAACCTAAAAGAAAAAAATGAGCGATGAAACAACGAATGAAGAACCTGAAATACCCTCCGGCTCCAGAGATTATTTTAGAGTGAACACCTTTTTGGTCATCCTTGATAGACTGAGAGCTGAAATACAGAAAAGGCATAATGTTTACTTAAACATTGAAGAAAAATTTTCATTTTTAACAAAAATGACTGAACTTTCAACACAAAGAGTTACAGAAAAAGCCCAGTCTCTCGTGAAATATTATGCCAATGATTTAGAGGATGATTTGATTCAAGTATGTGTGCATTTTCAGACTCCGTGGGTGCTCGGGTGCTCCAGCACCCACGAGAGGTAAATAGTGAGATTATGAATATCTAAAATAATTCTCTTTCTCTGTTCTCATCTTTTAACTTAATCTAAATAATATAGGTACCGAAATAATATACGTAATACGCGCGCCTAAAAACAAATCGAGCCGCTCTCACGCACACCCGCCCCCTGTCTGTCCCCGCCCGCACTGCTCGCATCACACCACACACGCGCGCGCTTTTATTCCTTCTCAGACTAGCATCTAGATGCCACGTGAACTGTTATGTTATGATGGATAAGTTTGTCGTTCGGAACCGTAAGGTATCTAAACCTGAAGAACCTTCCACTAGTAGTAGTAGTAGTATCTCTTGTCAGCGTAACATAGGTCAAGACCGAAACGTTACTTCTGAAAATTTATGTTCAGAGAAGAAAGGACGCAGCTATCAAAGTAAGTGGCAATCAGTTTTTCCATGGCTACTGTATGATGGAGACATCGATAAAGTGTTTTGCGAAATCTGTAAAGACACTTTATCTAGTGGTATTTCTACGTCAAAAGGATCATCAAGAGACGATGACTCCATTAAAGCATTCACTAAGATTGATTTTTCATCATAGAATAAGGCTTTGGAAAGATTTAAAAAGCACGAAATGTCTGAAGTTCACCGCTTTTGTGTTTTACACAAAGCCAATGCAGAACATGGCGTCAATGTACACTCAATGTTATCAAAAAGTAAACTTGAAGATATGAAAACTGCTAGAACCCCCCTTATGAAAATAATTTCTACTCTTCGTTTTTTAATGACCGGAGGCCTCGCCATAAGGGGCCATGAGGATGAAAATTCAAATTATAGTCGGTTATTGAAGCTGCGATCAGATGGTATTCTCGAGTTAAAGTCGTGGCTCCAGCGCAGTAAATATAAATGGTTGTCACACGATGTGTACAGTTGTACATATCATTGTACTGTGTACAATTTTGAGTCACGAAGTATTGAGTAAAATAATTAAAGTAATACAAAATGCTATCTATTACTCTGTTATCGTAGATGAAACCAGTGATATTACCAATCATGAACAAGTCACGTTCTGCTTTCGGTACGTGGACTCAAAGCTTAATATACATGAATCATTTTTCGGACTCTATGAAACGCCGTCAACCACATCTGAAATTTTATTTAAAATTTTCAATGACGTGCTAAAAAGATTTCGCCTTGATATCAAAACTTGCAGGGGTCAATGTACAGATGGCGCTGCTAATGTTTCCGGAACGCATACTGGCCTTAAAGCACGAGTTCAAGCTATAGAACCACGGGCAGTTCATGTGCATTGTGTCGCACACTCCTTAAACTTAGTTGTTCAAGATACTATGAAAGAAGTGCCGGCAATAAGAGATTTTTTAGTTTTAGTAAGAGAGCTCATTGTCTTCGTCCGCGTTTCACCGAAACGCCAAGCTTGTTTTGAATCCCTACAGGCAGCTGAGTATGCACAAAATCTTTCTCAACGACCGTTTTGCCCAACAAGATGGTGCTGTCGTATATCTTCTTTGAAAATAATCCTCGACAATTATAGTGTACTTGTGACAATTATAATGTTTTTTGAACAACACAAAAACTCAGAAAGATGATGCCGGTGACAAAGCAAAAGGGTTTTTAAAAAGTCTTCAGTCTTTCGAATCTCTATTTATCATTAAAATTCTGATAGAAATTCTTAGTCGCATTGAAACTTTAAATGCTACGTTACAGAAGATGTCTCTGCATCTGCAAAAAGCTGTCGATAATATTAATACAGTCAAAGAAGTTATATCGTCCCAAAGAACTGACGAAAAATTTGAAAACGTCTGGAAATCTACTGTAGATTTGGCTCACATTTTGGAATTGGATGAACCTCAACACCAAAAATACGGAGAAGACCTAAAAAGATTGACGACTCTACAAGTGAACCGCACGAGTTTTCTAGTCCAGCTGACTTTTATCACAAATCGAAATCGAAAAATGTATTTTGAAGTGTTAGATAAAGTCATAGGCTGTATTGAACAGCGCTTTACTAAAGATACTATGGCACACTTGAGCAACATAGAACTATTTCTTACTCAGCAAAATAATTATACAAGCAGCAATTATGTGAAAAACTTTTATGGAGATGACTTTGATATGGATCGTTTGATTCTTCATCGAAACATGCTTTTAGATAATGCACAAACAAAAAATTACAAACTAAATAGTGTAGAGGTTTTTGTTTCTTTTATAACTACTCATTGCGAATCTACCAAGGATATGATACCAGAAGTCATCAAATTATTAAAAATAATTTTAACTATTCCAGTGTCGACATGCACAGCTGAAAGGTCATTTTCAGCATTACGAAGAATAAAGACTTACTTGAGGACTACTATGACTCAGCAAAGACTTAATAATTACATGGTAGTGCATATAAACAGAGAAATAGCAGATGATTTGGAACTTGAAAACATTGCAGACATATTTATAAATAGAGCAGTAGTTCGACAAAATACGCTCGCATTGAAATTTGAATAAAAAATAATGTTCAAGATAAATATTTATTAACAGGTGCACAATATGTCAAACTGCTGTGTAATATAATAAATTATTATCTTTTCTAGATATCTTTCATTTTCTTGTGCCTATTAAATAACAAAAATAAATATAAGTAGCAAGGTATGTCATTAAATAATCGGCCAAGTGCGAGTCGGGCTCGCGCACAATGGGTTCCGTACCGTTATAGAGCAAAGATAGTCCAGAAATTGTGTTTTTTGTATGGGAGCCCTTAAATATTTATTTTTATTTTATTGTTAATTATTAAAGTACACATATAATTGAAGATTTTGTGAAAATTTGAAGTGCCTACATGTTACCATTATTGATATCGAGCAAAAAAGGCCAAAAAAATCACGTTTGTTGTATGGAAACCCCTCTTAAATATTTATTTTATTTTCCCATGTCTGGGGAAAGGAGTTTTCCCTGTTTAAAACGCGTGAAAAATTATCAAAGGTCTTCATTGTCTCAAGAAAAAATGAATTCTCTGGCTCTTCTCTACATAGAAGCAGAGATAATGAATACCATAGACTATGATGATATTATAGATGATTTTGCTATTAAAAAGGCCCGTAAGAAATTGTATATCTTGTTTCTTTTTTACGCTCTCTTTCTTAATGACTAATTCATTCGTTTATTTAAATAATAATTTTCCATTTGTAGTAAAGGCGGCCCTTTTACTACAAATGGAAAATTATTATTTTAAAAAGGTATATGGGGCGGCGGGCGGCGGGCGGCGGAAATAAAGCCTACACTCATAAAAAATATAAATCCGGCACTGGTTCCACTGAATCGTATTACTATCACGACAATCTACTAATTCCGCTGTATCATTCAATACGCCGCGCCTACCTTCTAGTTCCACTGAATCGTATAACAGGCCGCGCCAATCTACTAATTCTGCTGTATCATTCAATACGCCGCGCCTACCTTCTAGTTCCACTGAATCGTATAACATGCCGCGCCAATATACTAATTCCACTGTGTTAATTACTAAACCCAATATATGTATCAAATTATTCACTATACCCAAATCTTGGTTCAAATACATCAGTCAAAACAGAACATGATTCTATTACACTTAATACATCCACTAAATCTACTATACCTACTACATCGGCTATATCTACCATATCTACCAAACCTACTATTTCCACTAACTCTACTATAAATACTACGTCTGTTAAACCTACTACACCTTCTAATCCTACTATGCTTACTACATCTAATGAATTCACAATATATCTACTACACTTGCTAAACCTGTTACATCTACTAACAATTATACAATGCCTACTACACCTTCTATACCTAAAAATTCTAATTCATAATTATTTGGAGAAACTAAAATCTATAAAATTAATTATACTATTGGAAAAATGTACTTACGAGTACCTCACGTTAAAATTCAGACATCAATTGCTCCAAAACCACTGTCCCTCCTAGTTACTGGATCTTCTATATCACTAATCAAACTAAAATCTATTCCAAAAATCCCACCTCTGAGTAGTACTATTATAACATTAAAAGGGATTGACGCTCGTGATGGAACTACACCTACATTAGGTAGTTTCCATATGCAATTATTTAGAAAGAATAATTAACCATATGTTCACGAATTTCATGTTGTAAAAGATATAAGCCTCGCTCATGACGGAATCATTGGTAATGATTTGGATTGGAAAACCTTAAATGCCAAATTGACTATAGTGTTAGCGGTCAAATTCAAACAAAAGAGAGATTTCCCGTGACAATATGTATATTAAAAAAAATAGGGGTCGTGGGCAGAAGGCCGTACGGTCTGGTCTAGCCTCTTGGTGTCTGAAGGGTATCGTAGGGGCTCTAAACCACGTGGGAACTTAGCTGAGGAATCCAGGTCTTGAGTCCAGGGGTCTAGCACTTGGCGAGAAAAACGAGATGGGGCTCCAACTTCTGGAAGCGTCTCCCTGTCACCGCTGCGTCCGTTCGTCGTAGATAGTTCGTCCGATTTCAAAACCAAGTTTCAGTCCGGAACATCTAGCGGCACTCTGAACTCCAGACGTGGGAAAATAGCTGGGTATAAGCCCTTTTTAATCGGTGCCTTGAACCCGTAACGAAGTTCCCTGAAAAATTCACGATGAACGTGTAGGTAGGAGTCCCGTCACACAGCCAGTGTGATTTTAACCCCAAACGAATCAAAATCACGGGCTGTGTGGCCATCACAAAATAAAAAGATGATATACAGAATAATTAAGGCATGGATACAAATATCCTAATATTTCAACAATGCAAAACTACAAATAATAGCACGTGGTATGGCTAATCAAATAATTGACAACTTATTTTACCAAGATGTTTACATGGAAGAATTATGCGTTTTAATTACAAGCGTGATTTAGCAAATATTCACAACACAGATATTTAAAATACTCACCGTGGAACACGGGATTAAAATATAATTATTATAACGACTACATCTAGAAACTTTTAGAAACTTTAGAAAACTAGAAAATTTTATTCTAAAAAGGAAACGTCATTCGAAGAAGTGCTATATATACCCTCCTCCGTCGTCTTTTTTAAAACTTTTGACAACTATGAAACTAAAGCGTAAAGTGAAAAAATCCAGAAACCAAAATAAAAAGATATTATATTAATAATCAATATATTATGTAATATAATGATGCAATTCTACTGTATTTTCATTATTAATCAAAATTAACTTATTATTTTTTTAAGATTTAAGACGCATGTAAAATCGATCTATGAATCAAATATTGAAGCAAGGCTAACGCCATTTTAGTAAGGACGTGCGCCGACAGATGGCGCTTTAACCTCTAAATGACAAATAATTAAGCAAACAAATCATCGATCGATTTTACATGCGTCATTTTAGATGACGGTGATTTTACAGAAAGGAAATGTAACTACGTTACAATAGTAAAAGGGTCTTTCACATAAGTGATGAATCAATAAAGCTTATATTCTCTGCATCAATCTATATTATACACCCTCGAACAGAGTTACTGATAGAATGCACAGTAAAAATCGTAATATATCCGAGGGCATCATTCTAGATCAACACATCTCCAACACCATACTAATCGCAAACAGCGTGGTCAAAGTTAAAGAAAATGGTCGTATTAACATAACATACATACATACATACATATAATCACGCCTCTTTCCCGTAGGGGTAGGCAGAGACCACTTCTTTCCACTTGCTACGATCCTTACATACTTGTTTCGCTTTGTCCACTTTCATTATTCCCTTCATACATGCTCTTCGGTTTAGGGTACTCTTGACCTGGCCTTTTTTCAAGACATCCCTGATTTGGTCTCGAAACGTCCGCCTAGGTCTACCCCTTCCAACACTTCCATTCACACTCGCCTTATACACTTTTTTCGTCAATCGTTCTTCATTCATTCTCTCGACATGGCCAAACCATCTCAGCATACCTTTCTCAATTTTTGTCACTACATCTTCTTTCAGACCACAAAGTTTCCTAATCTCACTATTTCTTATCCTGTCACTCAGTTTAACTCTATCATAATTCTTAACGCTCTCATTTCAACTGCATTTATTCTGCTTTCATGTTTCTTCTGCCATACCCAACTTTCACTTCCATACACGAGTGTCGGAACCAACACCCCGTCATGCACAGCCAAACGAGCCTTGTTAGACACCTTCCGACTGCTCATAAAGGAGTGCAAAGCTCCATTCACCCTGTTTCCTGCATTTACTCTTCTTTCAATATCACTCTCACACTTTCCATCTCTTGTAAAATTTGACCCTAGATACACAAACTCAATCACCTGTTCAATTTGTTCATCTCCAATCACGATATTGCAGTCTGTCACTGCCTCATCTCTTTCAAACACCATCACTTTCGTCTTCTTTACATTCATCTTCATTCCCTTTCTAACAAAAGCTCCACTCATAGCAGTTACCATCTCCTGCAACTCCTCAGCCGAAGACGCAAGTAATACTTGGTCATCAGCATAGAGAAAACATTTGACATGTAGCTCATTCATTCTCAACCAACTTTCATTCTCTTTTAAATCTGTCAAGCAATTGTCCATGAACAGACTGAAAAGCCACGGTGACGCTACACATCCCTGTCTAACACCTTTTTCGATATTAAACCATTCAGTGTATGCCCCATTTATCCTTACACAAGCCCTAGAATAAAAAAGTGACAATAAAGAGATTGCAATGCTCGTATGAGGATACCGCTCACCCCGTTCACGGACAATGCTGACCACAATTCATTCCTCACCACTCTATCATAGGCCTTTTCAAGATCCACGAACGTGCAATAGACCTTCTTGTTTTTAGCCAAATACTTTTCGGCTATGCATCGCAATGAAAAGACCTGATCCGTGCATCCCATTCCCTTTCTAAATCCCGCTTGTGCATCCCATACTTTTTCGTCTGTTTCATTCACAACCCTTTCAATCAATACTTTCGCATACAATTTCCCAACGACGCTGAGAAGACTTATACCGCGGTAATTTATGCAGTCCTGCCGTGACCCTTTTCCCTTAAATAATGGCACGATTACGGCTTTGCACCAGTCTCCCGGTACTTGCCCATTTCGCCAGCACAAATTGAAAAGGCGGTACAGCTGGCTAGCCACTATGCCCTGTCCAGCCCTCAGCATCTCGGCGGTAATTCTGTCATATCCTGCAGCCTTACCTAATCTCATACTTTTCATCGCTTTCACTATTTCATCCATGCTTATCTCACTTTCATCAACATTTAAATTAGTTTTAATGGAAGATGCCGGATGTTGTACCTGCACTTCCTCTCTTTCAAACAAACTTTCATAATACTCTTTCCATCTCTTTAACACACATCCTTTAGTTCTTCTTTCTTTCTAGACACAACTTCTTTCGCTGCTGATTTCCATCTTTTATACTTCGTTCTTGCTTCCTTTATCTTATCATCCGTTGCCTTTTGAACTTTTTGGTTAGCTTTTGTTGCTAACCAATCCAACCACGCTGTCTTCTTTTCTTGTACAGCCCTTTGTAAATTTTTATCCATCCACACAATATAGCTCTTTCTTCCTTTCCTTCTTTTTGCTACCCCGCATACCTCAATAGCAACATTCACCACCCCTTTCTTAAATGTCCACCTTTACTCTGTCCAGAACAATCGTAGGCTCGGCCCCACGGTGTCGCCACCGTTTAAAGAGGCCACGCATTCGGGCTATGACCAAGAAGTGGTGTGTGTCGAGGCCTACACCGCGGTATGCCCGAGTGTTTAGCACTTTCTTCCGCAGTCTTTTATCCACAACTACAAAATCAATCATACTTTTAGACTCACCCTCATCTCTTGTATACAAGTGGATCTTTTTGTGGTCAAACATTGTGTTGGCCACGCAAAGATTCCATTCCAAGCATACTTCAAGCAGGCTTCTCCCGTTGTCATTCACTCTCTCGTCCCCAAACGTCCCCGAACTCCTTCATACCCATCACGCTTTACTCCAACCCACCCATTAAAATCCCCTAACATCACGATCCGTTCATTTTCTCCGCATTTATTCAAGACCTCTCTCATGCTATCCCAAAACTCCTCTCTCTCTTGTTGGGATTTTAATGACCCACCTCCGCGCAGATCCGTCGGTGCATAGACCCCAAGGATAAACAAGCGAGTGAGTCCGACTTTTAACCTTATCCAGAGGAGTCTTGGGCTTACACATTCATGCTCTATCACACATTCAACTATTCGAGAGGAAAGAATCACACCAACTCCCTGACAGCCTCGGCTGGTTTGGGGGACTCCCGACCAGTATTCCGTGTAGGGACCATGAACCGTGGTATCACATCCTTTCCTCTTGATTTCGTTCACGCATAGAATATCTATGCATCGTTCATCCATCATCTGACATACCTCATCTACCTCACCATCCATTCCTCCTCTTACATTACAACGTAGCGAAGCGGCTCTCCATGGGCCGCTTTTCACCCCCGCGAGAAACGAGACGTGATGGGTGGCGAACCCCACATCGCCGCCATTTTGGTTAATCAAATTATTTAAGTGATTATCCATTGCGTTCCCACGAGTAGCAAGGAAAGGTTTGTCCATCCCAACAGAGCCCCGCATGCCAGGGTAAGGCTGGCCTAATTCTGGGTGCGCCCGGTCCCAGGGCAGTGTGGCATGCTAACGACTAGAGCTTGCCCCTAGTCATGCATCCATCCGCGCGGCCGACGTTGGATTGGCGGAGAGGGTAGGGATAGGGAAAGGGAAGGATAGGTGGTGTGTAAAGGAAGATTGGTAAGTTAGAGTAGGATATAGATTATGTAGGATATTACCGTCCAGGAGGACAAGGAATAGGACAGTAATAGCTAGGGAAGCCGGGGTCGCATACCCGTATACCATTCCATAACTACCGGACAGGTAGTTGGGATGAGTATTCCATGACATGACATTAACATAACGGTGGTCAATATATCTGATGAACCCTTCCAATCTCAATCTTGATGTAGAGCCTTTAGAACAGCAAAATTATGCCCAACATCTACACTCACAGACAAACATTTCAAAAAGAACACAAGAAGTCCTAATCTCCCTTAGAACAGCACATCTCAATGACGAAGAAAAGGAAGCATTATGCAATATCTGTACCAATTACTCTGACATATCCTACCTTGCAAACGATTCACTTTCTTTTACTTCAGCTGTTAAACACAGGATCACAACCAACACAGACATATCTACACATACAAAATCCTACAGATTCCCGGAATGCCATAAAAAAGAAGTCGAAACTCTAATCTCAAAAATGCTGGATCAAAAAATTATATCACCTTCCATTTCACCGTGGTCGTCACCAATTTGGGTGGTGCCGAAAAAACTAGACTCGTCAGGGCATGGTAAATGGCGAGTGGTAATCGACTATAGAAAATTAAATGACATCACCATCGGAGAAACATATCCCATCCCTCAAATTATAGAGATACTAGATCAGTTAGGAAAGAGCCAATACTTCACGACGTTAGACCTTGCTTCGGGGGTTCACCAAATAAAAATTGTCCCAGAAGACGCTCCTAAAACTGCATTCTCGGTACCACAAGGCCACTTTGAGTTCACAAGAATGCCATTTGGGCTAAAAAATGCCCCAGCTACATTCCAGAAGGTCATGAACACGTGCCTCTCTGGACTTCAAGGCTCCAGATGCTTTGTATATCTAGATGACATAGTCTCATACTCACCAGATCTCTCTTCTCATATACAAAACCTAATTTCAATATTCGATAGACTTATTTAGATAGATAGTTCATGTGTAAATAAGTAGCAAACCTAGGTCATCTCATAAACAACGACGGGGTTAAACCTAACCCAGAAAAGGTAAAAGCAGTCACTAATTTCCCAGTTCCGGAATCATCTAAAGATATTAAAAGTTTTCTTGGTCTCGTCTCGTATTACAGGAGGTTTATCCCAGATTTTTCTAAACTTGCTAAGCCATTAACCTCTCTCCTAAAAAAGGACATACCCTTTAAATGGAATAACGAACAACAGCTCGCATTCGAAACATTACAAAATAGACTAACTACAGCACCAGTTTTGGCTTATCCAGATTTCTCTAAACCTTTCATTCTCACATGGGATGCCTCTAACTACGCCGTGTCTGCAATTCTATCTCAAGGATAGATAGGGAAAGATAGACCTATAGCATATTCATCTAGAACGCTAAATAAAGCTGAATGTAATTACAGTGTGACGGAAAAAGAATGTCTTGCAATAGCTTTTGGCACTAAAGCCTTCCATCCATATTTATACGGGCATCAATTCACAATAATAACAGACCACAAACCATTGCAATGGCTTTTCAATTGTAAAGACCCTGGTTCTCGATTGGTTAGATGGCGTCTGAAACTAGACGAATTTGAATACATAATAGTTCATAAGAAAGGAAAAATTAACACTAACACTGATGCTCTATCCCGATTTCCTGTAAATCCAGTTCAAAATCCACTACTAGATCCCGAACTCGGAAACAACGACAATTATAGTACTACAAATCCCTTAGAAGATCCTTTACTAGAATTACCATGTCATATACCATTCTCCTTTGACGCAGAAGACTTCCTAAGTCCTAACATATACATATAACATATAACGAATCCTGAAATAATACAAGTACCCGTACCAACCCAAAATTTAAATCCTATAACTCCTGATTTAGCCCTTATCTATTTAAATGTCCTAAATATTAGCCCAAAAAGCACTGACATTGATTTAGATTGTGGTAGTATACCAATTTCTAGCCCCATGGCCGAAGATCCGAACCTGAGTTCTACACCTACTAATGATGCCTACTCAAAATTTTTTAAAGACTGTTCTATTAAACCACGATATTCCAATCGCAGGTCACCTAGGGTCAACGTGATTGTATAACAGAATCCAGGAACAATATTATTGGAAGGGAGTGAGGAGCGATATAGAAGACTTTTTATAGAAATGTAAAATGTAAACCAAGAAAACAAGGCATTGAGAAAAATCAACAAAAATCCCATGGAAATTACTACTACGTCGACAGCCCCCTTCCAACGTGTAGCGTTAGACATAGTTGGACCTTTACCAGAGGCGGGATCAGTCAAACTTAAATACATTTTAACTCTACAGGATGACCTTACTAAATTCTCAATAGCATATCCCATAAGAAGTACAACGGCAGAAAAAACTAGTGATTGTCTCATACATTTCATATCCCTCTTCGGCATACCAAAATCTATTCTTACTGACCAAGGAACTAATTTCACCCCCGACCTTTTTAAATCAACATGTCAATTCCTAAAAATTAAACAAATATGGTCCTCACCATATCACCCACAAACCCAGGGCGCGTTATATCGGAGCCACTCCACACTTAAAAAGTATTTGAAATCATTTGTCAATGAGAACCGTATGTTGCCCAGTTGTCCTAACTGGGCACCATATGTTTACATAGGTATACTCACATACAATACAACAATACATACAACCACTAAATTCTCTCCTTACGAACTAGTACTTGGCAATAAACCTTATATCAAAAGTCACTTTATGAACGTGAATTGGGTACAACATATACCGATTACATAAGAAAACTACAACACAAACTTAAATATGCAAGAGAAAAAGCATTAGAGAACATTTTAAAATCCAAAGCAATATCAAAAACTTATTACGATAATCGAATAAAACCTCCGCCAAATTATAAAGTGGGCGACTATGTTTACCTCAAAAACCATCTGAGGCTCAGGAAGGCACTATCTCCCATTTGGAAGGGACCTTATAAACTTATTAAAGTTAACAACAATCACACAGCTACCTTGTTGATTAATAGACGGCATGTAACACACCATTTCGATCACCTTAAACCAGCTGACACACGATGACTGTCACCTGAAAGAAAAGAGAGAAAGGAAAGATTACTATTAAAATTAATATATTAAAGTAATAGTTAAGATAGCAATTATAGAGTACCTAATAAGCACTCTAGAATATATAAATAATTAAATAAGGTAACCAATGTTAACTTATCTTATTTCAGCATCCCAATCGATGCGCAGCCGGATATTATACAGCCATTCAACCACACTACCGGCATCTTCTTTGATGGGCTAAGAAAACTAAAAGCCATTAATGGACAATTGAATGTTATAAATTACGTAGATATATCTTACATACAACCACATCTTGTAAACTTAAACGAAATCATAAATACCTGTAAACAATCGCTACTTCAACAATGTCTAGACACACTATCTCCTTTAGTGGTCCGATATGAAGATTTAACACAAGAATATGAATCCATATCTCATTTATATCTAAACGCAACAAGAGGTCCGCCATGGTTCAGTGCAGTGGGGACCGTATTCAAACATATTTTTGGTACACTAGATGAAGACGATGCGATAAAGTATGATTCCGCAATTAATGAACTTCAAAATAACGAAAAAACTATTGCACCATTCTGCCGTGGTAATCGAGAGGGCAGTAAGTCAAGGGTGGCCATTTTTTTTTATTACTGATTTGGAATGTACGTCAAACGAGCTTTCTTCCTATCTAGGTTTCATACATCTACGTAATATAAGAAATGCATTTTCTTTTTTGATGAAGAGCTGTAAGAACGGTAAAAAAATTTAGTTAACTACGTAAAAGAGCAGTATTTCATTGACATACTGTCATTACTGTCATTTACGTTAGTATTAACCAATGTACAAAATGAGTTTTACTAGTTAAATCTACAGTATGGAGCTGTACTGCACTTTAATATAGTAATTATAATTAATGTCTCATAAATACATATTAATATAAACACAGTATCTTCCTTTACTGCTTTTATAACATGGCAAAAGATGAAATAATTTAATAATTTTGTAAATCAATAGAGCAGTAAGTGGTTGTTACTGCGCTACTAGGTACGCGACGTCTTATTGATCAAAATATACAGTCATTTCGCTTCAAGCGGCGTTGAGTGATGGTCGTCTGATTTTTAGTGCCGTTCATCTACATAGTTTGCGCCATTTTGTGACGGATAGTTTTGGCGCCAAGTAGGTATAAGGTGACGAGTTATTTTTTATTTTAAATATTGTAAGGAGTCCTTATATTTAATATGCTTTGTTGTGTGAAATAAATAAGTTACCTAAATCTAAAATAAAGCTAATTACTATTCCGTTTTAAATAATAATTTATATCTGAGTTTGTCGTCGCACTCGCTTGTCACGTTCTTAGTGCTCTGTGCGAGGTGTGCGAGTTTTTGTCACTACTCACCGTGAAAAAGTTAACTTTAATTTGTATGACATCGAATCATTGTTGTGTTTGTTGTTTGCCACTAGAAGCACACTGAAGTTATGCGTGCCCGCCGCGCGTTTTTGACTCTGTTTTACCATGTACTGTGCTCTAAAACAACTTCTAATGCTGACACTTCACTTGAGCAATTAAATTAATATTTGCGTTATTCTTTATTTAATAGGGTAAAAATTATATTAATTAAATAAAACTATTACTTTAATTAATACACTTTATTCACTGTTGTTTTAGATTAAATTACTACAAAATGAAGCGAATAGACAAAATTATAAATATGACTACAAATCTAAATGAATCTACCATAAACATGAATCAATCAGCGAAGCCTGTATCACAAAATTACAAAAGTCTTCTCAAAATCAAAAAATAAATACTAATAATATAAAATAACCAGAAGTGGCGATGGCCAAATAGAGGATTATACAATGGTCAATTAGATTACAAAGACTTTCAGGCGATACGACCATTACATGTAGAACTAGCCTCGTCAATTATGAGTTCTCAAAACGAAATAAGTCAAATTTTGCTGTTAAAAGAAGCAATATTAAGCCCGATTAAAAATCAGCCTACGCCTAATGTGCTATGAGACAATATAATATTAACAGCCGAGCCAAGTGTTGCTGCCTTGGGAAGCACTGAATCTGTACCCAACTTATTTTGTCAGGAAACAATATTAAATACAGCCGAAAAAAATTTACTTCCCGTAGAAAATAATGAACCTACACTTAACTTAGCCTGCGAGGAAACCATGCCAGATTCAGAAAATGATATCAGTTTTTATGAGGATACATGCCGATGTTTATGAGGATAAGATACATGACTACATGCCGCCTCTATATTCTCCATCGTCCGATTCTAGAATAGAAATAACGAAAATTAAAAATTTATTTTCATCGCTCTCATCAATATCTACTCACAAACAAGCACAGCATATATTAAATGAGCAACAAAACGAGCTGGATTACTTGAAAAGTATAGAAGTTTTACAAGATACAGCAGTAATAAACACAAATAATCAACAAAGTAAAGCTGACGTAGAATGCTATGTAGACAAACAACAGAATAAGCAGGACAGAAGATACATTAATGCAGTCAATAGAGAACTAACACCAATAGAATCAAGACAAGATGATAGTGACAAAAATAAACAACAAAGTGATGATAATATAGAATATTATGAAGAAACTCAACATATCAATAATCCGGAAAATCGATATCAAATGCAATCAGAGTCAGGACGAAATGAAAGCTGTTAAGTACAAGAGTTTTGCACAGAAACTGAAGAAGAAAATACCAACAATCAAATTATTGACATTCAGTACACTAAACAAGGAACAATTAGAAAACGAAGAAAAATTAACACAAGTCTAAATGAAAGGAAAAAGGCCAAGCTTGAAGAAAGAGAATTAAAACAGAATATTAAAAGCCCATGTACTCAGAAATGCCCAAAAAAATGTTACGATAAATTCACTCAAGATGCGCGGTTAAGGATCCACGATAATTATTGGAACCTTGGTTGGGAAGCACAAGGAGTAATGATAAAAAACCATACATCCAAAGTCAAGGTTCCATCAAGAAAAAACGTCAATGAGAGCAACACTTATAAGCGCAATAAAAGGTACAAATATTTTTTCTGACAGCTGATAATGAGAAAGTCGAAGTTTGTAAAACTTTTTTTTTTGACCACGTTAGGATATAATAAAAAAAATAGAAAAGATTATTAAAAATATTAGAAAAAGATATATCTGATCAAAAAGATAAGATGGGCAAACACAACAACAGACAAAAAATAAATACAGAAAATTTAGAAAACCATGTTCTTCAATATAACCCAGTCATATCACACTATCGAAGAGAACATGCTCCGAGAAGAAGGTATTTGTCGAGCGATGTGACTCTTAAGAATATCTACGAAGATTACAAAGCCAAGTATCCAGACCATAAAATTTCATACGAATTTGTAAGAAATTTCGTTACAAAACAAATTAATATTTCATTTGCAACTCTTTCTAACGAAGAATGCGAAATTTGTACAGGGTATAAAATGCCTAAAGAAGAAACCAAGTGTGCTTAGTTTCTTCTTTATGCATTTTATTTCACTGTGGTGAGGAAGAAATATCTTCAGATTGTATAAACTTCAATGCCTATCTGAAACATAAAGAAAGAACATAAAGAAACAAGAAGATAATGAAGAACTAGAGTTTACTTATTTTGCAGCGGATCTTCAAAAGGTAGTGATGCTTCCACTTATAGATATGTTCAAAAATGTCTTGTTTACCCCTCGTATTATATGCTTCAACGAGAGCTTTGTGCCTTTAAGCAAATTCACAGACATACAGAAACCGGTAGCTGTTTTGTGGAATGACGTAATATCGGGACGAAAACAAGACGAAATTGTCTCTGCTTTTCGTTTTTTTCTTTTGGAACGACGCGATGACAGGAATATAGTTATATGGACTGATAGCTGTTCTTCACAGAACAAGAATTGGGCGTTTATGACATTTTTAGTACAAATAATAAATAGCAATGAAATCACTGCAGAGAAGATATTAATAAAATATCTAGAACCTGGGCATACATTTATGTCAGCCGATAGTTTCCATCATTTGGATGAAAAGTCTCTACAAAAGCAAAGGAAGGTTTATGATTTTAATGATTATGTCAATTGTGTCGCAACTTGTACGAAAAATGTTACTGTTAAAAAAATGAACGTAACCGTCTTCTTCCAGTTTCAAGATAAATCATTTCAGCATAGGCTCCGAAATTCTCAGCCCAGGGTACCTATACTTGAAAGACATAGTTGCTGTACAAGTTATCAGAGGGAGTTTTGATATTCATTACAAGATTAGCCATAAAGACGAAATATTCCGATTATTAAGCTTTTTACAGGTGAAATTCCTTAAATTAAAAGAAATACCTTATATTGATCACAGAATTATTGAAAGAGGAATTGATGACGAAAGGAAAAGCAGATAATTCAAAACTTGTGTCCGTTAATGCCTGTTAATCGTAGATTTTTTTGGGAAAATTTGTTTGTAAAAATTATCGTACTTCGGAAAAAATTATAGTACGTTAACAAAAATACCCAATTTTTGGAAAAATAACTATTTAAAACTAAATTATTTATAGTTTTTATATTTATTAATAGCATTCTATTACAAATAAACATACATATTATTTTTAATTTTTAACTAACAATAGACTTTTTTTGAGTAAAGTGTTAGATAAATACATTTTCGCGCGAAAATTAAATTTTTTTAATACATAACACTTAGATTTAGTCATTTAAAACTTCTATCAGTTATTAATTATTCTAATATTAACAAAGCAATCACTATGGTAGTTATATTTATCTTTGAATAAATATTTTCGTTGTAAATAATAAAAAAAGTTATTTGAAATTTTTAATATAAATAGGGTAACTATACCTAATGTTGTCACCCCCTAATTTATTGGCACTCTAAACTTGCCATTAAAAAATAAGAAAATTATTCAATAAACTGTGTTGCTAATCATAAAAACTGAATCCTTGGTTTATTATCTTTATAAAATGGCAACACTGAACAGTCAGATATTCTAAACAGCTGTCAAACTTTCAAACTTCATTCGAGTCGCAACAAGTTTTGTGTAGGTGACAAGGTTTCTTAAGATTTTGTTAAGGTGAGTACCCCTTGTTTCTATTGTTTATATGATAAATTATTGTTGTTACCTATGTTTGTTTGTGTGTTTTGATTTCTATATCGTTTAAGTTACGTAATTTTGTTAACGCTTTGCAATTTTAACTATTAGTTTTCAATTTATAGCCATGTCAATAATAGGTATGACAATAAAACTTGATTCTAATTAATTGGCACACTGCCAATAATTTGGTTTCTGTTTTTTTTTTTTTCATTTAGAACCTTATTTTCATAAACATAGAATGTTTGTTACATTAATCAATGGAAATAATCGTGTTTTCTATAAGATTTCCAAAGGTTGGCCCCATGCCAAAAGTGAGAAATCCAATTATCAGTAATTGCCAGTAATTGGTTAAAACATGTCAATAACTGCTTCAGGTACTAAAGATGAAGCCGGAGAAAAATATTAAGAAGCCAGCTAAAAAAAATGGTGAGGAAGGAGTGCAGCGGCGAAAACGGTATACTGAAGAGATTGTGCAAAAAGCCTTGCAAGCAATTCGAAATGGTATGAGCAAAAAACTTGCTTCGAAAACGTTTCAGGTGCCGAGATCAACCTTGCAGTTTAAGTCAAAGTTCCCTGGTAAAAAATCTCGTCCTGGTCCTTCAACCGCCTTAACAACGTCTGAAGAACTATGTCTAAAGAATTGGTTAATAGATTGTAGCAAAAAAGGCTTTCCAAAGCGAAAAGATGACCTCATAGCAATTGTTGCCGATTTTTTCAAAAAAAACGGTAGGCAAAATCCGTTTAAGAATGGAATACCGGGCGAAAAATGGTATAAACTCTTTTTAGCTCGTCACCCAGACATAGCCATCAGAACTCCAGAGGCATTAACTTCCTCCAGTGCTACAGTTGCTGAAGCTGACATTAAACATTGGTTTGATGATATTGAGCGATATCTTATAGACAACAATTTAACTGACATCTTGAAAACCCCTAAAAGAATTTATAATGGGGACGAAACCAATTTCCTTCTGTGTCCAAAAAGCGGAGTGGTATTGGCGGAGAAAGGAAACAAAAATGTCTATGAGATCGATAGACCTGCCAAATCGTCTCTTACTATGCTGTTCAGTTTCGGTGCTGATGGGAGTATTACTCCACCACTTGTCATTTTTCCCTTGAAACGTTTGCCAAGTGATTTGCGCTCTAAAATTCCTTCAGATTGGGGAATTGAGCTATCTGATAATGGATGGATGAAGAGTGACATTTTTAAATCTTATATTGAAAATGTGCTTTATCCACATCTAATAAAAAAATCCATAGAATTTCCAATCATATTTTATGTCGATGGACATAAAACACATTTAACTTACGAAGTCAGTGACATTTGTTCAAAATTAAATATAATTCTAATAGCTTTATATCCGAACTGTACGAGGATTTTGCAACCAGCCGACGTATCGGCATTTAAACCCATGAAATTGGGGTGGCAAAAAACGGTACTTGAATGGCGTCGAAATCATCCATCGCAAGCCCTAACAAAACAAGAATTCGTACCGCTATTAAAGAAAACTATTGATGAGAGCATTAACCCCTCTATAATAATAAATGGATTCAGAGCCACGGGACTCTATCCTTTTAACAAATATGCCGTGGATTACACTAAATGCTTGGGTAATAATAAGGAACGAGATATGCACATTAAATGCCAACAAGAAAAAGAACAAATTGATTCACATGCGACTAAAATGACTAAATGATTTTAAAATAATTATAAACGAACAAAAATTACGAATGCTTGAAGTTGGACAGGATAAAGACATTGACGAAGATTTAAAAAAAAAATACCAATTTCTTACAAGACAACAAAATTTACAAGAAGATGCAAAGGATCCTGAAAATAACAAAATCGAAAATACACAGCAGAACTCAACAATTACAAGTTTTGATTTAGAAAATATGAATGTGATAATTGGCGATGATTTCGCAAATGAAATTGTCATTGGAGAAACACCGCGAGATTCTATACAAGATACCGATTCCCAAAATTTTGAATCCCGCATACTCATACTCATACCGCACAGATTCATTCTAAAAGAACGTCAAATATACACCAAACTGAACTCAACAAAATTGAATACGACAAAGAGAACATGCTTAAACCAAACTCGCCTATAAATTACGATAAAATTGAAGTGTCTTCCATTGTAGAAAACTCTCCATTTTTGTGTCCTAATATTGAAACCCTAAAACCTGTGAAACTTGATGATGTTCTTGTATTACCTAAAACACCTGAACGAAAAGGAGTTAAAACTACAAAGAAGACCCCATTTGTTAGACTAACATCGGCAGCATGGCAAGAGCTAGACATGAAAAAAATTAGAGAAAAGGAAGAAAAACAGGAAGGTATTAGAAAAAGAAAAGAAGAAAGGGAGCGAAAGAATGTTGAAAAATCCCAAATAAAAAAGAATCTAATAAAGCCAAACTAAAAAAAGCAATAAAGAAAGACACTAGCAAATCAGATCCATATGTGAAAATGTTACAACTTAGCACTAGTGTAAAAAATATTAAAATAATACAAAAAGAGGATGAGAATACTTTGATGAAGGATAATGACACAGACAGTGAAGTTGACTATGAACCACAAAATATATTGAAAAATAAGAGAACTTGTGAGGTTTATACCACGGAAGACATAGAAAAGATTTTATCTGAAATGGAAGACTAAATGCATGAAAACATATGCCAAACATTGGTACCTGATTGATGACTGAGTATAGCATTTACTGATTAATTAAAGAAGATTAAAATAAGACTGAGACATTAGAATAAGAAGATATGTGCCTAAGTTACCTTTATATTTTTAAGTTTATTAAAATAAACTACCTCATTTTCTTAGCACTGGTTTTATTTTGCTGAAATTATGATCCCTTAAGTACGTAGTCCGCGTCGGTAGAATATTTCATAAAATATCTAGGTCTTAGCAGCATCTACCAGGTACCCTAGTACCAGTAGGCTGAGAAATACTGAATGCCAATAGTAGGATTAATAGAAGCATGCTATGGGCACTGAGATGCTAGTAATTGGTTTAATAAATGCCAACAATATGTCAACAGATGCCAGTATATGGTTTTTGGGTCTTTTTTAAAAAACTGCTGAAATAAATATAATACGACTGAAAATATTAGATAAACTTATAATAATGTAATGCTCATTAAATAATCATTTGTCTGAAAACTAAACCAATAACTTTTGTTCTAAATATTTAACATTTGAGGAGATTTTTATTATCGTATTGCTTAAAGTGCCAATAATTGGGTAGTTTACCCTAATATCGTCATCTTCGGAATCTGAACTTATTAATTGAGGTCCTGCCTCAACATTTTGCTGATTATAATTTCCTTTCTTAAGGGTAGAACTAGCCTTTTTAAGACTAGATTTTTGTGCTTCAGAATTTTTCGGGTACAGAATAGCACTTGTCATTTTTCGATAGTCGTCATTCGTCGGCTCGAAAGATACGCAATCATTACCGATCCTTTGTTTGGATAATAAAATACCGTTCATCGTAGATGACACAATTTTATTTCTTGTTTTCGTCTTTACTAAATTAACTGCACTAAATATACGCTCGCAGGCTGCATTAGAGTGAGGAAGAGTAATTACTTTTAAAACAAATTCGGATAAGTTTTGAAATGAATAAAAAGATTGATCACTTTCACCGCAATTCAAAAGATTATGCCAAAAAAATACCGGTTGTCTGTAAAGTCGGTTTACTGACGATAGTTGAACGTGACAACGTTAACAACAACAATAATAATAATAATAATGAGGTAAAGGCAATGCGAGGTAACGCTGGTACTTGGGTACTTGATAACGATAACGGGTAACATGTAACGCATGAGTCATCTTTTTTCGTGCGTGCAGCCGGCTCCATCGATTTATAAGACGTTATCACGTCAAAAATATCCAAGTCATCATTAATGTCCATATGTGAAGGTAGTTCAAAATTTGGTAATTTTCTCCACTCGTCATCAATTAGCTGTATCTTGTCTGGAGTGACTAAACGAGGTAGGGCGTCCATTAGCGGGAGAAGACTTGGAATCAATGTTCTTGTTTTTTCTGACATGGCATTAGACGGTTTAAATGCAGACATTTTTTTTTAAAACAACGCTTCCAAACTCAAATCTTTGTTTTACTTGAGAACAGCCTGTACTAAGTAATCAAACACAGCTGTTCACAAAATCTCTCCGAAGATTATTGTTCGAATTAATTTCAGGCTTATTTAAGTAATTTGCAACTTTTAACTGCTAAATAAATTTGATTATGCGATAAAAATTTATCTTTTTAAAAGGGTCCAAGTCTTCAATATTAGTTTTGTTTACATAATTTCGGTCAATATAACATTTTATTAATTCTTTGTAAGTTGAACTAATTGATTCATACAATAACGCAGGTTTTTCTGATTGAAATAATTGATAAAGATGAGTAAACTTGGGTAAGACCCTTTCTAAAAACAGATAATGCAATTCAATTAGAGGATCTCTCAAAGCATTTGTGATATGAGTTACAAAATGTAGGGGAGATGTATATAATTGGGATCACCTAAGCAATAATTCAAATGAAACCATGTTTATTAATAAATCGTTTATAATTTTTGTTTATTTGCATACTTTGGCTTTGGTACTATTAATTGAGATCACTTTAAATCACATATAATACTTATTTTCGGAACAGTAGTAATTTAAAAAAAAAACAGTATTGAACACCATTGTCAACATCGGTTTGCAATGGTGATCAGCATGTTTACAATGGGGATCAACACATGTCACACACATAATTACGGGCAGATTCTTACCCAGTGCACTCTGAATGTGCCCAAAGCCCACAAGAAGTACAACGATACCAAATTTCGTTATCTCTTCCGAATTCACCACATATGAGACACTGATTTCCAGGGTCTTCTACATCATAGTTTATGTCATCTTGACATAAATCATCTGTTTTGACTTCAGACGACGATGATGAGTCATTAGATTCCCGTAGAATTCTTTTCTTTACTTTAGCAGCAGCAGCAGCAGTAGCCTTCGGTATCGCCGTTGGCTTGCTTTTCTTTCCTATATCTTTTTCCTTCACTTTTTCATTCTTAGCTTTCTTCTTGTTTTCTTTTTCAATAAAGGAATCTTTAATTGGTGTTGAAGTGAGAATGGTTGCATGTTGTTTCTTTCTTCCTTGTCTGGTCTTAAGGAAAGGAGTTTTTTTGGGCATCTGGATGAAATCTTGTATTTTTGTCGTGATAGGTAATGGCAGCTCAGGTGCAGACGTTGACGCTGTAGTATGTTCAAGTGTAAATAGATTAAAGTCCCTTGATGTACTAGGAATAGGAGGACTATGTTGTTCAAAGTCAGCAGCAGATGGTTGTACTGCTGTAGGATCAACATCTTCAACTATGTTGGGCTCAGATTGCAGGACTTCAGCAGCTACAAAATCTTCATCTGTAAAGACGTTTGGGTTTAGTGGAAATATACCCGTAGCTTTGAATCCTGCTTCGCCTTTGCTTATAGTGGCGACATCGGAGAATGCCTTTTTAACCAACGACGCTATATCATATGGTGTTATTCTTTCAGCTAAATGACTCTTCATAAAAAAATCACATTCTCTTTTGTAAGCTGCCTTAAATGGTCCAAAAAAAGAAACATCTAGTGGTTGCATGCGATGAGAGGTGTGCGGTGGCAAAGAAAGCATGTGAATATGATTAGTTTTGCAGTATTTGTGGATGGCTAGTGAAATATGGCTTGCGTGGTTGTCTAAAATCAACAAAACTGGTTCATTTTCAGAAGGTTTTGCATGATTGTTGAAGTGCTCAAGCCACCCCAGAAAAAGATCCTCATTAATCCACCCACTATCTGAACATCTATAAATTGCTCCGGCTAGGCCATCTTTTTCGAGAGTTGGTGTCATTCTTTTCCGTGGGAAAATAAACATTGGCGGAACGTATCCGCCAGCAGCGCTCATTGCACAAAGAAGAGTTACATTTTTCCCCCTTTCCCAACTTGTGATTGAGCCCACCCTCTTCTGTCCTTTGGCGGCCAACACTTTGCCTGGCTCTTGGACAGTTGAAATTCCTGTTTCATCACAGTTATAGATGTTTTTAGGTTGAAATTTAAATCTAGCCATAATTTCTTCCAACAGTTGATAGAACCGGTGAACCTCCGTCTTATTAAAAGCTGTGATCCTGTGAATGCTCGTTGCCTTAGGCTTTCGTATGGATATGTTATTCCTGCTAGTAAATCCTTCGAACCAAACACGACCAGCCATTTTGGATTGCTTATTAAAATTATGCTTCAAGTTAAGGGATTCCGCATAATCGAATGCCGCTTTTCGTACTTGCGTTGCGGTGCATCCATAAAAAAGATTTGACATATTTTTAACAGTGGACGCAAATTCTTGTTCAATCTCAGTCGTGAAAACAGTAGTTCGTCCGAGGCGAGGTTTCTTATTTGTTTTTTTTGTATCTCTTATGTAAACTTGAAAATGGAATGTTCATTGCAAGTGCAGCTCTCCTCATTGTATATCCCTCTTCATCGATTAGCTTGATAGCCTTCGTCAGCTGGTCCATGGTCCAGTTGGCATTGGTTGTCTTTCTTGGACGTACTTTCACCATCTGAAACCAATAACATAACAATTCCATTAATAAACTACTTTGTGTCGACAATGGTGATCACTGGTAGGCAATGGTGATCACCTGATTCCAATTGCCTACATTGAGAACATCGGGAAAAAATACCTAAGCACAAACACAACACTTGTTAATAGAAATTTACATTGATAAATTAAGAAGTTTAATACTAGGGCTCAAATAAAATACCATGGTCACAGTAAAAACTCAAATATTTCGTTACTTACCTTTAAAACAATGAAGACGAAAAATTACATCAAAACCGGTCGAAACGTGTTCACGTATATCACTGACAAGCGCGTGGCGGGAACTGGCCGCCGCCGTCGCCGACGCACACTATTGGTCCTCGGCTGGCATGTAGGTATATTACAATCGCTCACTCGCGTTTGGTTTTTGTTTTATTACGTGATCACGATTGTCAACTGATCCCGATTGCCTACATCTCCCCTAATCGTTCAGACAGTAATTTGTTTGTAAAATATAGTTCTAATGCTTTCCACTGTTCAATAACTCGAGACACTACAGCTGTTAATGAAAGCCATCGAGTTTGTGCTGGATGAAGCATTTTATGAATTTTTAATTGCAAGAAAGATTGAAAATCTTGAAACTCATGCTGACGTTTCGAACTTGCTTCGAAGAAATTATAAATATTTCGCGCTAAATCTTCACATCCTCGAGGTAGCACTTCACACGCTTCACTTGCACATAAGTGAAGCGAATGGCAAATGCATTTAAAAATACTTATTCCAGGACAAATGTTTGGAAATCGACTAGCAACAGAATTATGTGATCCCATCATAGAGTTGCACCCGTCAGATGCAAATCCAATGACATTTTTAAATGACAAACCACGACGATTAAAAGAGTTTTTAACACAATTTTTTTAAATGTAATAAGTAAACTAAAAAATACTAGTTTTAGTATACTGATTGATGAGCCTACGGATGTGTCAGCCGTACAAACAATGTACTAACTGTATAACTGTGTAACTGTGTAAGTATTAATATATAAAATAAGTTACTACATTGTAAAAATATTTTGAAAGGAACAATTTTCCCATTTTTTTACTAAAAGGTGGGCCCGCACGAATTTCTTACGCCGGTTCTTCTCGCCGAGCTAGTTTCCGGTGGTAAGGATTATGTTTAACAATTCTTTAAGTGTTATATGGAAATAAAAGTTTTTGAGTTTGAATAATAAAAGACAATATAAAATAATTTTTTCTTAAAAATCTTTTTATTTATTACTATAATGTAACTGTTCTAATTCTAATTTTGCTTTTTCATATTCTAGTTTATTTTTTTCTAATAAATATTTTGCCGCTTCTTGTATTATTTCTTCTGTCTCCCTTCTCATATTTTCTACTTCTAACTGTAAAATGATTCAAATGACATTTATTGACAGTATCATAATTAAGTAAACCTAGTAACAAATATACAAATGAGATACAAATAACCTTTAGTTAGTATACCTACTTGTTTTTTTAGAATTTTTATCTCTATTTTTTTTTGTAATAATTTTATTCGAATTACAGCTTCCCGTCGAATATAATCGGTAGGTCTACGAGTTGATGGATTCCCATCTAAAATTAAGATATAATTTGAATTATCTATTAAAATTTTAAAATAGATCAAATGTTAGAACAAAGGTAACATTATCTTGTATAATACACACATTTATTGTCCGATGAGCTTAATTGAGGGCTTTTACTTGTAGATTTATCTTCTGTTTCGTCTCCACTGAGTTTAGCCACATCCTCCAACTCGAGCTCGTTATCCAAAACCACTTAAAAATAAAGTTAACTTCAATTTACCAACAACATACATTAATTGTGTTAATATGTACTTTTAAATAACACATGGCATACCGATACATGGAAAAGTGCTATAATTATGCTCATTAATATTGCTTAAAACAGCTCCATCGCTATCAAATGGATTGTTAATTTCGCAAATCATAACAGGTGCAGCCTGAAATGAAACACGTTGATTAAAAACAAGTTACAAGCCACAACATATTAAACAACTTTTATTTACTAGTATTTTCTTTATGATACTTATATATTTTTTGTACCCAAATTATCTGTAGTTAATTTTACATAATGTTATATATTTAGCCAAATTTTTTACCACAATATCCCGTGATGAAATAAAATAAGACCACATATAGGTACTTATTATTAATTTATCTTTAAACTGGTTTTGCATGACTACTCACTTCTTCTACCATAGGGTTGTAGCTTTTAAATTATCCCACGCTCTTTTCAGGGTAGCAGTATCACGCTGAAATTGAAACGAGAGAAATATAGGTAGTCAAACTCATTTAGTAAAATAGATAAAACTAAATAGTTAGCAAATTATGTTTAACGAAGAAAAACTCATTACCTACCTTGTGTACATTTATATTTGAATTAAATTCATGGGCTAATACAGTCCAAGCATGTCTTTTTTTGGCTATTGCTTGGCTTCAATAATTGGTGACTTCTTAACTAACTGCGCCAGTAGAGCCTTTTCATCGGCAGTAAAATTAGGATCTCTTTTTCGAGTCCCTTTTGATTCGACATCCTACGTTGAAACAGAAATCATATTACAAAATACTTCGGTAAATTGTTAAAGTAACTACGAATTTCAATTTTGTTAATCATATATTTAGCTATTAATTTTATAATTTGAAACACAATTCAAAATCACAATAATAAGTACACAGTACAACAAACTTTAGATTTTTTGTAATTTTACCGCGCTCGCCGCCCGCGAAGATTTGACAGTTGCAACTGTAATGCCATATTACAAAATTAAAAAGTAAAATAACACATTTTTTTGCGCTTACATTGCAAACACTGGCTGAACCCTACGAGATATCGTCGCCTCAGTGCTTATTTGTACTATCTACCATTGGTAACTTTTACAGGGGACAAGTTTTTTTCTGTATTTTCAAAAAGAAGCCATAATTTTAATATTTGAAAGTCTTTCATAATACATCGGTAACCTTTAAATTGATTTTTATAATTATCATCTACGGCTTGTGATTAATTATACCTTATTTTTCAATTTTTATTTGGAGTTAGAACAAACATGCACAAATATAATTACGAAAGTAGAGTTAGAACATTACCTCTTTAGAGATAGACCAAAATGACTGTTCCATTTTTGCGTGCTTATTTGTTCGATATGCGAAATTCATATACAGGGTGCATAATTTTTTCGCATTCTCATCAGAAGCATCCTCTGATTAATTTTAGGAAGCCCCGGTAACTAACTTGTAATAGACATTGAAATAAAACACACTTTATTTTTTAATATTTATTTACGACTCTAGATCTAGGTACTTATTATGACAAAATAATATTAGTAGTTTTGAGTTTAATATTTTAAATCGCTATCTTTGGACAGTTCCTGAATCACAGATGGGCACTAATTGTAGTACATACATATTATAAGTTCTTTTTCTATTTTGTGGATTTATTACAGTGGATCATTAAATCTAAAACTGGAGGCACTTTCCAGTTTTAGATTTAATTATCCACTTAATCCTTAAACCTTGCTTTTAATAAAAATAAATCATCTATTATATTATTATTATTATTTTGTTTTTCTTATGACCTTTTTTTCTGTAGACTTTTTCACATTTTGCTGTTTTTTAATTTTATTTACTTTATTTATTGTCTTCTTTTCATTGTTATTCTCATTTCCTTCCAAATTGTTTTCTCATTTTTACCTCCCTTAGGTTCCTTCCTTTCAGTGAGTGCTCTTGTTACATTTTTACCTTTTTTAGTTTCTTTTTTATCGCCTGGTTTAATCAAATCAAGTTTTTCATTATCTCCTTTCCTTCGCTCAGCTTTCTTAATAAGAGTATCCATAAAAACTTTGTCTTCTGTCGGCATATATTTGAACATGCTTCGTTTATCGTCAATTATATTTTTGGTCAATGTTTTATTTGCTTCTTTTAAGGTAATTTCACTCAAAACATTAATTTTATTTTTTCTTATGTCAATTATTTCTGTTGGTCCCGAAAAAGGAATAATGTTTGGTGTACGGGAATTCGAGATTGGAAGCATTTATCAGAAAGAATTAAACAACACAGTTGTTCGAGTGGCCATTCGGAAGCATGTGCTGTGTATGAATTTTGGAAAAAAAACGATGCTAATACTATCGACAAGGAACTTGAAAATGAAATTCGCAAAGAAGCATCAAGTGGAAAATGGTTCTTCAAAGGTTATTCGATATCATACTTACCCTAGCAAAGAGTTCTTTGGCTTTGAGAGGACTTCAAGAAGACTTAAGTCAGGAAGGATACCACGGAAATTTTCTGTCCTTTGTAGAGCTATTGATATAGATTTATATATCCTTTGTATATTTCGCCCGATATGATCACATTTTCGGCAAGTTTTGGATATGCCCAAAGGTAATAATAATTATTTCTAAGTTTTTTATCGTTTTTTTTTTGTTTATAATTATTAACTGTTTAATATCAGGACTTTTTTTAAATTGTTTTTTTTTATGTTTTTAGGATCTACAAGATATCTGAGTGCAACAATTCAAAATTAAATGATTGAGAGTTTGAAGACCAAACTCGAAACCCATCTACTAGAACAAATTAGAGCGTCACCGTTTTCTGCCATCATAATGGATACAACACAGGACATATCGAAGGTAGATCAGCTAAGCATTATTGTAAGCATTATTATGCAGTAATAACCAGATCAGAAAATGGGCAGCCATCAAACATGGCGCAGTAGATTTAGTCAACCAAGTGACAACATTATTTATCGACAAAAATATTGATTTGAAAAAATGTGTGGGGCAAGGCTATGATGGAGCCAGTGTGATGAGTGGTGTGTATAATGGTGTACAAAAACATATTAAGGGTATCCAGCCTAACGCAGAGTACGTACAATGTGCCACTCATAATTTAAATTGAATTTGGATAACTTCTTGGCGGGAAAAAAATTCAATACCCGAGAGGCAGTACAAAATGTCTTTGAAAAATTTGTTGCCTCCCGTCCAGCTGATTTCTTTAAGAAGGGCATCAATAAACTGCCACTGCGTTGGCAGAGATGCATTGATTGCATGGGTGATTACTTGATTTAATGCAAATAAAAAATACATGAAAAATATTAGTTTAAATTTTTTCATAGAAAACGGCAATTTAATAGGTAAAGACCTAATGCAATGGCCGGAAGTTTTAAGTATTGTCACAGTCGGTCATCGTGTGGTGAAGTTAATATTTCTGTGCAAGTTTGTGTGACAAGTGCTCTACAACTACTATGGAGGTGAGTGGTAAGGTGAGTTCATACTAAACGGCAATTTCATAGGTAAAGACCTAATATATATATATATATATATGTCTCTGCCTGTTTTTGTCAGTAATCAGTATTAAATTATTATTAATTATTGCTCTTTATACAGGATGTTTGAAAGATGGGTACAAAGCTTTAACGCCTTGTTAGTATAGACCATTTAGAACCGTATTTGACCATTCTTAGCGTTCGTAACGAACGATTTTATTTTTTACGAATTTTTAAATTTTTTGTTGAAAAAACTCAAAATTTCGCAATTAATTGCAAATAATGGCCAATCTGGAAGATAATCCAATTATTTTTTATTGTATTTGAATTAATTAATGTGTAAACAACCAAATAAGACTTGATGTACATATCTGTATCATGAGATAAATTTGTAACAGGGGTTTGATGTTAATAATTTTTTGTAGATTTCCGAAATCAAATTTTTGAGGCCACAAATAAATAAAAACGGGAACTGTTTTTTTTGTTCAAACATTTTGAAAAACATTCGTGGTTATTATTCTTTCTTTTGAGGTATCAACTACAAAGATAGCTTACCAATTTTTGAAATTATGACTTACAAAGTAAATTGAGGGACTAACTTAAAGAAATAATAAAAAAATATGTTTTTTAATTATCATTTATTTTTCGTGTTCAAAATGTCCGCCGCGTTTCCTTATACAGGCACGAGCCCTTCTTCTCACCTCTGTTGTGGTTATTTTTAGCATCATCTCCAGCTTCATTGTTTCAAAGGCCGAGTTAATCCTCTGGATTAATTCTTCTTTCGTGCTTATTTCCTCATTTGTATACACAAGTTCCTTGGCTCTACCCCACACAAAAAAGTCAAGCGGAGTGAGGTCGGGTGATCGAGTGGGCCAAGCCAACTGTTAGGGAAAGCGTTATTTAAGTGCTCCCGTACAGTTACAGTGGGCAGCCGTGTTGCTGGAAGATTATTTCTCGGTCAGTTTCGAATATTGGTGCTCCAGATTCCTCTATTAGTGTCGGAAGATCATTTTCCAAATTTAAATAGATTCCATTTTAATTTAATTTCAATAGTTATTTCCATTTAAATAGTTATTTCCATTCAAATGGTCCGGTAAAACATGCGGCCCGATTAGAGTTCTGCCAATTACTCCGGCCCGCACATTCACTGAAAATTCCCTCTGGAAAGACTTTTGCTTTTTTCAGTGCGGGTTGGCGTCTTTATCAGCCTACTGGTGTAGGTTGTGGAAATTTTCGATACCTGCCCTAGAAAATTTACTTTCGTCTGTCCACAATATGGACTTCAAAAACCACGCATCTTCAATGTCTGCATTTAGAAGAAAACGACAAAACTGGATTCTCCTTGGGGGATCTCCTTCTTCTAGACCTTGCACGCCTGTGCCATGAAATGGGTACTTGTTATTTTGGTTCATGGTTTTCCACACCTTCCAGTGTGAAATGTTTAAATGCCGAGCTACTGCTCTGCAACTGGTGTGCTTATTAGCTTGGAATGCCTCCAAGATAGCGTCTGCCTGGGATCATGTCTGCCTGGGTTGGCTCCAGGTTCCACACGATGTACGGTCCCAAATTCAGCAAGCCGACGAAATGTGTTGTAAAACACTCGTACATTAGGTACTTGCCGATTAAAAAAGCGTTCGGCGTACATCCGTCGTGCTGAAGATCCATTGCCGTCTGCTCTACCATACATAAAAATAATGTCAGCGTATTCCTGGTTGGTGAATGAAGCCATAGTCACTTCACAAATTAAAAACTTCTTTAGAGCGCACTAAAGTGTCCAACAGTTAAGAAAGTCCACTAAATCAGCACGTGCAGGAGCGTAGAGAGCTACAACTGAACACGGTGAAAAAATACGAACAAGAAGTAAATCAACACATGCAGGAGCGCAATAGGCTACAACTGAACACGGTGAATTATTCCGAACGAGGAGATGGCGTCTAGACACAAGCACAGTTGTTACTCGACTGGCTATTTAAAAATATCTAAAAAGTAACAAGCGTCTCTTAAAAAAACAGGTAGTCACGGACAGGACTAAGAAAAACTGCTTAGTCATCTTATCCAGAAAGTTGTTTTTGCCATAAAATGTGTTGAAAGTACAGCCACTTTTTGTCTAGTAGGCCCGCTACCTGGAAGGGTCATTTTTATAGCCTTGCATCGCAAGTCAGCCTTTGTTAGAAATCTCTCCCTAAATTTAATTTAAAATGTGCAAGATAATACTCAAAATTGATCTTTGTTATCATTTTCAACACAAAAAGTATTTATTAAAAGTGCAAATGTCGTTTAATCTACTGGCCTAAACTTTTTAATTTTCTGCCTCGTTTTGCTTTGTAGGTCATAATTCCAGTAATTGGCGATCTTTGTAGTTGATACCTCAACCGAAAGAGTAATAACTAGGTATGTTTTCCAAAATGTTTGAACAAAAACCAGATACCGTTTTTTTTATTTATGGGTTCAAAAAAATTAGATTTCCGAAATTAACAAAAAATTATTAACTTCAAACCCCTGTTACAAATTTATCTCATGATACAGATGTGTACATCAAGTCTTATTTGGTTGTTTAGACATTAATTAATTCAAATACAATAAAAAATAATAATTTGGGGTTTTTGCAACAAAAAATGTAAAAATTCGATAAAAAATAAAATCTTACATCACGATCGCTAAGAATGGTCAAATATGGTTCTAAATGGTCTATACTAACAAGGCGTTAAAGCTTTGCACCCATGTTCCAAACATGCGATATATATATATATATATATATATATATCGCATATATATATATATATATATATATATATATATATATATATATATATTGTTCAGCAATAATTAATAATAATTTAATACTTTTTTACTTTGCACAAACTTTTCAGAGAAATCTCCAAAAAACTCATTGAGGCCACCCGAGACCCCAGAGCCGGCACCTACCTGGCCCAGAGAATAAGTATCGCAATCCAGCGAGGAAACTCTTTGAGCCTTCTAGGTACTCTGCCTGTAGGGGACGACCTGGGAGATTTCTTTGTTTTGTAGCATTTTAAGTTTTGGAGTAGTTATTATTTTTTTAGTACTTACCTACTTTTATAGTTTGTAAATATTTTAAATAGATTTTAGTTAAATTTAATACTCATTACTGACAAAAACAGGCACTCGGTGTTGAGAATCTCCATACACGGCAGCATCTCCAATTATTGCCAAGATCTTTCAATCTGTTTCAGACAGATCTTCTTCTCTTGATGGTCCACCGCATGTATCAGAAGCATCTCGCCGCCTAGCTGCAGCTCTTGACTTGGCTTTGTGTTTTATTCTGCCCAATACTGAATTTATAGGAAAAAAATTGTAAGAAACAGGGTGAAAACACAGTATGTTTTGCTATTTTATATAGGTTCTATATAGATAGGTGAATATTATTACAACTTTTTATCAAAGAGATAATATTAAGATGGGTATTCATTAGTAAATGATGTGTTGAATAATATATTGATATAATATTAGTATGATATACGCTTAACCGAGGTGAACTCACTTGCAAGTAATTTTTAGTAAGTAAAAACAAAGTTGTTTTGTAAAGAACATTAAACCTGCGTATCCATTATGCGCTCCTGGCGCGCGTGCCATGAACACTCGCGCTGAGAGTATCCCAGATTCCTGGGAACGCGCTCCAAATATTTAAATGATATCAACAAAGCGCGCATGGCGCGCGTGGAAACTGTTCCAGTGTTCGGTCGTTCAACTTGCAGGTCAGTCGTGCACGAGCAGCAGCAGCGTTTATAGTAATTCACAGTATTATACAGAAGAAAAAACGTAAAGTGCGTTGGTGGATGAAAGAGTTGTACCGAAATAGGATGAAATACGGAGTGAAACTGAGCGATTTATTATAATAAAAAGGACTTTTCCACAGCAGTTCTTTTGTACCATAAAGTTTAATTAATTTACGGCAACTCTGATTATCCATCGTTCGGAACGCAACGAACACAATATCACGTCCGTCTCAACTGGCGCGCACGCCACAACTGAGCTTCCTTTGATGCGCGGTAAACCGACTCTAGATGGAACGGGCCGCTCTAAGTTCGAGCGTTCCAACAAACACATTGGCGTGCGTTCCAAAATGATAGCCATTTCGCGTAGCCGGAGCGTGCGCCAATGTTCGTCCTCTTGGAGCGCGAAGTCGATACGCGGCTTAAACTCGTTTCCACCGTTGACCACTTTTATTAGTCCCGTTAGTTAGTTATCCCGTCCCATGAGCGTTTAATTTTTGGGCACGATCGTTCTACTCTCTGCCAATGGTCTCTTGCTACCTTGCCCCGAGACCAACACCTTTGGCTAATGATGAATGATCAGCCAAGTGGTTCAACAGTTCTTCTATCTGTGAGTTGGAGACTCTGTGTTCTATTTTAATCTAAAACAAATGCAATTATATTAAATTGTACGTGATTATACCTAAAAGAAACGACCTCGATAAAAAAAAATCTTATAATACTCACTTGTTGCCTTTGCATACGTAGGTATATTATGTTCTTGAAAGTTTGCTTCGAGTGCTTAATCAGACCCACTTAATACACTTTTTCTCACCACTCAGGCCCATTTTTTGTAATAAATAGTTATGAATCCACTTGTACGTTTTGTAAACAAAACAGATGACTTTTTATAATTAATAGTTCCACACGTTGCTACAAGATTGCTAGTGGCGCTTTTTTTATCGCTAAAAATGCATTTGATAGCTAGCGGACAACAGCAGAGCAACAAGCGTACATAGAACGATTTTTTTTTGTGATTAGAAACCGATCGCGCGACAATTGCGCGGCCGATTGTTGTCTGCTAACCATCTGCTAAAGATAAGTACGCATCAGGATCGAAACTGAATCAAAATCGACGTCGGATCAGACTCGTAAATCGAAATCGTATCAGTTTCGGGAGTATGGCCCCTGGCTTTTCTCAGTCGACAATGAACTAAAACTATTGTTGACTTGAAGTTGCGAATCTAAGACACTAGTGAGTAAGTATAAAGGTCTTCTTTGGTTTGCGTCAGTCCACTTGCTCTTCAGTCACTCTTTTGGTGGGATCTGGGGGTCTAAAAGGTCACTTTGGGTGTTTCATATATTATTTTCCATACGTAAAACATTTTGAATTTGCTATAAAATAATATGATACTGTTGTTTTAAAAACGACCGAAGGACTTTGTATCCATAGGCATTGTACGATTTGACTAATCGTACGAAATACCCCTGTATTGGCTCGTCAGCACTTCGCCAAAACCGCCAGTTCCAACGGCTACATGATGACTAACTGACGTCTAATGTCACTGTCGTCTGTGACGCCAATGCACGAGATACAAATACAAAGACCCACATACACTACATCCCTTCTTTATTTTAATTTATTTTGTGTATGTATAAATTCTACTTCTATTCAGTCATAATAAAATTATAAGCAATAATGCCCTATATTAATGTTGTATTGTATTTATTGGTTATCATTTTTTAATCCGCAAGTCTTAGCGTTTAACTAATAATTTAGAAAACACAATTAATCTGCTTTCAATTCAAATCAATACATTCACCTTCCTTATACTTTCCACGACTACGCTCTTTATCTTTCTTCCCTATTTCCTTTACCCTTTGATCCGACGTGTGTTTTACATTTCTCTCTTTGTCATCCAAAACCTTCCCAGTTCCCAAGTGTACACTTCGTCTTGGTTCTTTTTTTCTGTTGAATTATTCCAAACATCTATATCTCAATTTCTATTTTTGCTTTCCTTCTCCCTTTGTATACTCTTTTTTAGCTTGGCTGACCTTCAAAAAATGAATTTGCCGGTTATCGTGAATTCTGACACTCAACCTATTTCTGTGTCTAACGGGATACGGTAGAAAAGGGTTATGTTCTTCCAACTTGTTGATCCAACTCCACAGTTATTTTCGATGTATATCCTTAACGACTGTATATCTACATTAGATTTTGTATTATATGTAAACTGGAAATGGTACGTTATCATTTACTTCCCCTATCGACTAACGTAATCCGCCCCAATTAACATGAAAACTCCACTAAGGAAAGTTTCCATTGATGTCTATGTCTAAGCCCGTCGGCCGTCGCGTTCGGTGGTTCTTCGCCTTTAGTGTATTTGGAGCTCATACTAAGAGATAATATTTTATTCTAATAACTCTGATCTTGTTGTAAACTCTTCCTAAATGAAGAGTTTACGGTTGCGGAGTTTAAAACCCGTATAGATATTCTGTTGAGAAACCGTCGATTTAGTATGTCAATTTGGATATTCTACAACCATGGAAAAAGTCTTCAAATTGCTTATACACATGTTTGTGCTCTCAATGCCTTATTCCAACTTATGTCACATAGAAGTTATGTATTGGATATACCATACTTTATCAATTTAAATAACCTTCACACTCTGTCCCCCATCTTATATCACATTTCAATTCGCTATCCTCATCAATTTCCAATACGATATTATAGTCAACTGGAATTTTACTCTTATTTCTGTCTCATAGTTCCTATGTTGCGATAATAAATCTTGTGTTTTCCGTCCCACAACTATTTATATCATTTCTTTTCTCAAAGGTAGCTTACATCCACAAACCTATCTTAAATAATCCTTCAACTCGCCCTATACTCACTCAATTGCAACGAAACTTTAAACCATATTGTTTGTTTCTTTGTTTCTTTCCCTGTTGTCATGAGTTTCGCTTAAAAAAGTCATCAAGCGTACTTGCCTCAGCTCCCCACGCCGATTCCGGTGACGATCGTCTGTTTCATTGAAACTAGGCCAGTTACGCAGTAGTTATTTTATAGCACCCAAGTGTATCCGCAGTGCACAAGAGCACTCTCTCTTCCTTTACTCTCGTAGCCCAGATATCCTATACCACGATATATGTGAGAGATCAGACACAAGACCGACTCTTTACATGCCCATCCGACGCATGGATCATCTTTCTTGTCAGACAATCAGGTAATCAGCCTGCATCGTCCTAACCAAATTTGGAAACAGCATTTTTTTGTTGTTCCAACGTGGGAATCGAACCCACGACCTCCGAGTCGAGAGCTAATCTCTAAAGCACTGGACCACGGAGGCTGTTAATGATGAAGATATTATTGTAGCAATAACTACGAGAGAGAATAATTAATCATATTAGAGGTCGCCATTCGAGTCGCCGAAATATGTAAATATTGTGACTTTTGTATAGAGTAACTTACTTTCTCTATGGATTTGTGGCAGATTAACAAACATTAGAAATTACATGTAATCAAATCGGATCTATCAAACGCACGGTAGTGTGACTTATAGTGTTCTCTATCGGGAGTTCCAAAAAAACGATTTTATTTAAAAGATTTATTGAAGTTAAAAATTACAAACTATTTTTACATTTAAACTTAACTAAAATGAATCAGATCTATGTTGGATCTAAACTCAAGAATTATAACTAAATTAAGACTACCGACTTTGACCGATGTAAGATCTGAAGTGTCTAACTTAACTCCAAATTCACGGTCCCACGGAGTTGGGACCACCGCGATGATGCGGCGACAGCATTTCCAGTATATGACGATTTCTTTCGTAATTTATGAAGAAACTGCACGACATGTATTTTCTTTATAGTCCAAGAGGCGGCTTCAATTATTATACGTTATATGTTATTTTTAGTCCAAGAGCATGTTCGACTGCGACTGACCGATGATGATGATTCCCATATAATGGTATTCGGCAATTCGGTGCTAAGTCCATATTACATAGGGGGTATATATGTAACCCCCCCACAGTTCGGCGACTATTTCGAAAGTTTTGATATAGTTGCCGAAATATCGCTGTGATCTATTTCTATTTCAGCAGGACGCGGTCTTCTTTTTTCCAGAGGTATATCGCTATTGTCTTCTACGTCGTGAGTTTTGCGAAGGCTTCTTTTACGTAGATATTTGTATAAGATGTATAAGGCTCATAGTATAACTGCAATCGATATCATATAAAATGGGATGGTTGTATGGTACAAACTTAGTTGTAAATTCTTGTCTAGTTTTATGGGATTTTGAAATATAATTTTCTCATTAATAGAGTGAAGATTTCGGAGATCGATTGAGTTTAAGGTTGCATGTGTGTGATATGTGCTTACATTAAATTCTTGATATTTCGGTAGTTCTATGATTTTCAGAGGGTGACGTTTTATGTGATCATCGGAGTTGAAGATTGTGAACGTAGACGTCTTGAAGTAGTAATTTGCTGGAACAATAGTTAAGTAGCTTCCTTGTAGGCTTCTGTATTGTTCTTGGCCACATGATGTTCTAACTTTCGCGATGTTCGGAAAATTCATAGTAAAATGCCTGTCGTGAAGTTGTTCAACTGCTCCTTTGGAGAGGGTGACCGTAGTTATCTTGCACGATGAGTGAAGTTCTTGCTTGGTGATTAGGTGATGGACGCATTCGGGCTATTCTGTTACTTCGTAGTTTGATACTGATGGGCAGAGGTACCATTCTTTTACCTTCGGGCATTCAGCCTCCATGTAATTAGAATCGTCACCAGAGATTGCTAGGTAAGGTGAGACAGGTAGGTGAATTTGGTTGTATTTGTTAGGTACAAGGGATAGTTTATACAAGTCATATGTTAAGGAAGAGACAATCGGAATTTTATAGACTATAACTATATAATTATCTGCATAGAAATATGCTAACCTAATAAAATCATAAAAATATCTAGTATCTACGTCAATAATTTGAATTTTAGAATATAATATTATTAACTTATCTATTATTAATTTTAAATCATCAATATTTAAAGCAAAGTGCGGTGCACCGGCTATTCTAATAAAAGCTAAAGTATTTTCGAGTCTACGAGTATATATTCCTTCAGATAGCTTATCTATATTATCACTAAGGATAATAAAATGTTGCGCAAAATGAGAATATTTAATATACTCGTTGTCCCTATTAATTAATTATCAAATCCAAAGTCTTAGCTATTCTATTTTAATTAAATGTAATATTTTCTAAAATTTCGGAATTTTTCAAAGTCCATTCTTTATTTAGGCTTACGTGATTATTAATTTCGAACTCCAATTTATGCTGGTTTTTACTTTAAACTTCAATGGCATTATTATATTTAATTGCGGCTGTATAATCCAAATTACCCGAAATGCTTTTGATTATTGAACCAAGTCCGTCAATGAGACCTCGTTTTTTACGGTCGGCCTCAAATGTATATAACTGATTTAAAACTCTATCCAATTTTGATGTAAGATACTGTATATGGGGTTCATGTAAAGAAATTGTCTGATTACTTAAATCGATACGTGCTTGATAAAGTTGTATCTTCACTAATTTAATTTGTGAGTGTATTTCAGACAGATCTATTTTACTAAGAAAAGAGTGGTAGTGGGATATGATTTCAGCATTTCCTAATTTAAACGGAAGTACTCCTGAACCGTCTTGCAGGCTGTTGATCGTCACGTCCTGTCCTTGAGTCAGTTGTGTCAGTAGGCATAGTAGAAGTACCCTGTAACAATACAGGGTCTTTAGTACTTCGTTTTAGTCGTGATTTTGCTACGGGACCTCGTTTTCTTTTAGTATAAATATGTATGGGAAGGTCAGTTAAAACTACATCCTGCGTATACCGCGGGGCGAGTTTCTGACGAGATGCCATAGGGTTTCGTACGAAAACTTGCTGATCTGGGGAATATTCGCGTTCCGGTTCTCGATCTCTTTTTCTATTTTCAATTACCTGAGTTCTACTATGTAATGATGTTTCGTTAATCATGTCGTATACTTGAGTCATCCTAAGCTTATGGTTTATTATATATTGTTGTAATAGGCGTTGTGTTAAGTCTATGTCAGTAATTCCAGTAATAATTAAAAATTAATAATTCGTCAGTCCCTAGGGTCGAAATGTCCAGAGATAAGGTCTAGGTCTAGGTCGACATTTTGTGAAGCTATGAATAGAATTATTATAGGCCAAAAGGGCGTAAGGCATAAGATTGACACTTGTTTCAGAATTTCTTTCAAGCTTTAATATACGCAAATATTCGAGTATCGTCGAGTGAAACCTTTCCACTATACCATTATCGTTTGGAGCATGTGCTAAAGTTTTATGATGCTGAATTTTATGAAGCCTTACGAACTCTGAAAATAATAAATTTGTAAATTCGGTTCCTTGGTCAGTGACTATTGTTATAGGTAGACCGTGATGGGTACAAAATTTAAGTAGAGCCTGAACGACGCTCAAGGCGGTTCCATCTCTCAAATGGTATGCCTGGGCATATTTTGAAAAAGCATCAACTAAGGTTAGGTATTTTTCGCTTTCGACTGTAAAAAGATCAAGATGAAGAATTTCAAATGGTTTTGTTGGAGGTGGCACTACTGAAAATCTTTGATTAATTGGATTCCTATCATATTTTGCTTGACCACAAATACCACACTCATTTATCAATTTAGTTATCGATTCTCTCATTTTTGGCCAATAGTATCTATGAGAAAGGGCAAGAAAGCATTCGTTATTACCACGGTGGTTAGTTTTTCCTACATGATACTTACTAATAATTTCATTTTGTTTTAAATAGTCTTTAACATTTTCCAGTTCTGTTTTTGTAAGAACTAATTTCATTGCTGAACTTTTAAATTTATTTTGAAGTATGGGGAAATTTTATACATGGCTAAATGTGGATCTATGATGAGTCCCGTTTTAATTTTTGGGTTCACATATTATTTTATTGCATTTACTACGTGTAGGAGCTGCTTACTCAACTACACGTTTTGATGATATTGATAAGTAAAAGTCCTTGATATGATATTGATATTTATTAACACGAATACTAAATGATTATGAGTGCGCGGTATGATTGCTTGATGCGGACTGGGCCCGACAGCGTGCACTTTGCCACGCAATGCAAAGAAATGATGTAGAGTCAGCAATGTAAGTGCTAGCTTGTACATGCTCCCGGGCCGCATGATGAGGATGATGATACAAGGTGATAGACAATAGGTCCTTCAACTAACTTAATGATAAACACTATTTGTCGGCAATTGTCACAAACGAGTGAAGTATGGGTGAAGTGCCTCGACTTTGCCTGCTAGGGCCACACACTTTGTTGTCACTGAGTGTTTGTAACACTTCCCTAAAACACTGATCACTTTTTGGTGACCGAGGCATCACGATATCACCGCGAGAAATCATTTCTATTCCTCTAGCTGCCCTTTCCACCACGGGAGGTGTTGATCTAACAATCTTTGTCCTGCATTTCCATAGTAAATATGATCCGATTATCAAAATTAATGCTGCTATAACATAGATAGCGGTATAATGATGTATGTCATGATACGAAAAGTTTTCTAGAGTTGGATCATTCTGCTTTAAGTCGTCAAGTTGTTTCTCTAATACCATTAATTGTTCTTTATGTTCAGCTGACTCATTGTAATTGAGCGCTATAGATGAAGTTTCCGGGAACGACATATTAAAAAGATTATTGATAGGAGAAATATCTCCGAGGGAAACCTGATGCTTTACATGTAATATGCTTGTCTTATTTATGCGAGTGAACAGAAAAGTATTTTGACTTAATTATACATCCTTGGTTAACGCTAATCAATCCAGGCTGAGACAATTGAATTGCATTTATTTCATCATCGCAAAGTAATTTCAATGAGCAGTTTTCACAACAAAAATAAAAGTAGGTGTTGATTTTATGAGTATCTACCCATATGTTATCACACTGATCGGTGATGAAGTGACAAGTCCCAGTTATTTTATTTCGCTTGCATAGACTTTCATTATCCTTCAGCTGATATTCCGGTTTGCTTAAGCGACACAACAACGATTCGGAATTTTGGTTAAAACATTGAAGCAACTCCGTATCAGTCATGATTATAAATGTGTCTTTCTTTAAATTAATTGCTAAATATTTTACAATTGGAGTAATGCATTTCATCGCGTTATTTGCTTTTTGGGGAATAGGATAAATTCCATACAACTCGTACGAGTCGCTGGCTATCAATGGAATAGTTATTTCAAATAGTAAATAATTAGTACTAATTCGCATTCTCACTTTTAGCAAATTATATAATTGAGATAAATCGGTATAGAAAGGAATAGTTAAGTCTTTAGACAATAATGATCATATCTTTTGTAATTCTAGTTTAAGCTGCTCAGGCGTTAATACGTGTACATTAAATTTTCCGTCGTACACATTAGTGATAGTATCAAGTAAGTTGTCTTGTATATAATGTAAATAATGTATCAAGTTACTAGTTGTTAAAGATGATAAAATAAAGTCGCTAATATAAGATATATTTTGTATGTTACCTTTTAAAGCGTTAACAGAGTTATCGATGGCGCTTATTTTCTTAAAAATAGACTTGTGTTGTTTTTCCATTACATACTCACTTCTTTTTATATAATTAAATTCTGCCTCTACTAGAGAGGTTTGATTTTTCCATAATAATGCTAAATGATTTTGATTTTGTCGTATTATGCTTATATCTTGCTCATATTTATCCGCGTAATTTTTATCTAAGACACCAAATAAACTGTTCGCAATGTATCCTACGCCATTTATTAGTCCCCTTCTCTGCTTAGTGCGCGCAGCAAAATGCTGATCTAATAGTAAACTATTATAGTATTGCAACTCATTAAAGGTGTGATTCAATTGTAATAAGACACTGGCGCAATGAGCCAGTGTACTTATCTCCGCGCACGCGCTGTCAAGATAAACATGAGTGCGCGGTATGATTGCTTGATGCGGACTTAGCCCGACAGCGTGCACTTTGCCGCGCAATGCAAAGAAATGATGTAGAGTCAGCAATGTACGTGCTAGCTTGTACACTACGTCATTTCCTAAATTCGATTCCTATATTTGAATAGTGGTTTTTGTATGAGTCTCAAATGGCTTGGTAACTGTCGGTCGTTTTTTCATATCTCCTACTACTACAAGAGATATTTGTCTACTAAAGTTATTTAACGGGTCGTCGGATATAGGATTTTCTAGGATAGGATTTTCTGCGCTGGAATGGACGGTAATTGTAGAGGAACTAGTGTGTGCGGTAAGTGTTGAGGAATGGGAAACCAGATGGGGATTGAGGTCTGTCTGCTTCAGAAACATTTACTATAATGGAACTAACGTCCTCGTTGTTAATTTCTATTCGTGATAAGGCGTCGGCATTAGTGTTACAAATATTTGTCTTGTTTGTAGATGGGTGTGAAATTATATTCACTTAGTTTTAAACGCCATCTAGTGAGTCTTGAGCCGGGCTCTTTAAGATTAATTATCCATTGAAGTGGCTTATGGTCTGTTACTACCTTAAATTTTCTACCGAATAGATAGGGGCGAAAGTATTTTGTGCCAAAGACTATAGCTAAAAGCTCCTTTTCAATTGTATTATAGTTAATTTCACTTGTATTTAGCGTCCTAGATGCGTAAGCTATTGGTCTATCGCTACCAATAGGTCATTGGGAAAGAACTGCTCCTATAGCAAAATTCGAGGCGTCTGTAGTAAGTATAAATTCCTTACTAAAATCTGGATATTTCAGGATCGGGTCATTGGTTAATAGGGTTTAACATTTTTCAAAACATGCTATATACTCATTCATTCATAATTATTTTACAGCCTTTCTTCAAACATTTTATCATTGGTTTTGTGATACGAGCGAAATCGGGTATAAATTTTCGGTAATAACCTAAAAGACCAAGAAATCGTTTTATTTCTGTAGCGTTTTTTGGAAGAGGGAATTTCTGAATCTGCGATCTTATCTGGATTTGGTTTAATTCCATCTTTACCGATAATATGTCCTAATTATGCGGTTTCTAATTTGAGAAATTCAGACTTGTCCATTTGAATTTTGAAATTTGACTGTCTAAGTTTTTGGAATACCTTTTCTAAATTGACCATATGTTTTTGTAATGAAGTGCTGAATACTACTATGTCGTCTAAATAAATTAAGCAAATTTCATTTTGGAGGCCTTTTAATACATTGTCCATCACGCGTTGAAACGTGGCTGGTGAATTCTTTAGACCCATGGGCATCCGCAGAAATTCGAAGTGTCCATGATCTACATTGAATGCTGTTTTCGGAATATCACTAGAATTCATCTCTACCTGGTAGAATCCACTGGCTAGGTCGAGGGTAGTAAAATATTAGCAATTACCTAATTTATTAAGAGCATCTGAAATATTTGGAATTGGATACTTATCGTCTATTGTTTTATCATTTAATTTCCTAAAGTCTACGACCGAACGCCATTTGGTTTTTCCTGAGGCGTCTGTTTTTTTGGGAACCACTCAGATGGGGGAGTTCCAAGCTGATTGAGAGGGGCGGATTATACCCTGCTCCAACATTTTTGAAATCTGTTCCTGAACTTCCTGCTTATGTATGAAAGGATACCTATAACTTCTTGTATAGACCGGAATTTCGTCAGTTGTACGTATGTTGTGTTTTATTTGATTTATAAATGTCAGTGGTTCGCCGTCTATGTAAAATATATCTGAATATCGAGAGCAAAGAGCTTCTAAATAAGCACGTTCTTCCGGGTTTAAATGCTCTGTTCGCAAACGAGATAAAACCTCAGTAACACGGTCTGGTTGATTATTTTTTATAAAAATTTAAATTAAAAATTTCGGCAGTAACCGGACAATCCATTGAGAAAGCTATGTTATAACGAGTAGGGTTTTTTATTTCTATGTCACGATTATTTTTTACGGTGGTCACACAGTTAGAAATTATACAGTTACAAATTATTTGCTCAGGTATGAAGGCATCACCTTCCTGAAAATTTATGGGTACACTAACTAATTTTGAAGTATTTGCTAGTATTATTTCCTCCTATAAATTACAATTACGTGAATTGTACATAAGTAAAGGGGTCATTGAAAATTTCGTTATTAATAATTTATTTTTAAGATCAATATTCGACTCCCATTTTTCTAATAAATCTAACCCAATTAATCCATCGAAAAAATTATGAAATTTATATACAAATAATGTAATTTTATCATTGTCATTTATTTCCTGAAAGCAAGGTACAGTTATAGAATAATTATTTCTAGTTGTAGCATGAATATTAGTTACCTCAAAAGGATCATAATTACACTCGATATGTGAATAAAATTTTCCTACGGCGCTAGGGCTAATAAAAGATTGATTTGCCCCAGTGTCGATTAAAAGTTTTAAAGGTGGTTTACTTATTTGAATATAGGGCAACTGTCTTTGAGTTTGTAAATTTATTTCTATTTTAACTTGTCTGACTTGGCTACTTTCTGAAAATCATGCTCGTTCTTTGATGTAGGGGTGGTATCCTGTGCCTCCTCTACAATACAAGTTTGAGAAAATTGGGGTTGTTGATCTTCTGGGTATTCGTAATAAAAATTATTATAATATTCGTCATCATAGTCAAAGTAAGTTCTGTCAAAGTCTGAGTTATGGTATGGGTCGTAAATTTCGTTAAAATTAATTTCCCTAGTTTTAAAATAATTGAGTCATATAGATGCAAAGGCAGCATCATCCAATTTTTTCATGATAGCAACTTTGAATGCAGTCTGTCAGTGTAAAATCAGCTTAATTGGTTGACTTATTTAGTTTCTAGCAAAAGAAGCAATATCTCGTATAAAATTGCCATTAAAATCTTAGGTTTATAGCAAAAACAGCATTATCCACTTGAGTCATTACTCAAGTGGATAATGCTGCTTTTGCCAAAGACAGCAACATCCGATTCGGCCAATCAGGTGTCTGTATTTGGCCACCATTACACTTTGTTTAATATGGCGATTACAGTTTTGTTCTTCGTTGGTGTGATATTTATTTTTGTGGAATTAAACAATTAGGTATATTTTTCCCAATAAAAGGTGGAAGAAGAACAAGATGGAGTGTTTTCCTACCCCATGTGACAAAAAGTCTAGTAGAAAAAAGCAAGCTGACCCCGATAAATGGAAGAGAAATGTGACTAGAAAACTGCGGTAAGTTTTAGTGTGATCTAACGTTTTTGATCCTTTAAATATTTTTTAAATGACACAAAAAGGAAGAGCTTCTTAATTCGATTGTTTTTTTTACCCCGACTGCGCAAAACAAAGTAGTGGTAGGTAATGTGTTTCACAGCCTATGTATGTATGTTTGTACGTGTGTATGTATGTATGTATGTATATTCCTTTGTGGCACTATATAGCCCAAACGCGTGGGCCGATTTCGACAATTCGCACATCGTTTGATCCGTCTTGGTGGCGCGAGTGTTACAGGTAGGATGCATTAAAATTAATAAAATATGATGCATAAAAATAAATAAATTCAAAATAGCGGATTTTGAGCTCCATCCAAGCAGATTGGGGACAACAGATAACAACAGACATTCTAGACATTCGACCTAGCACCTGGTACCTGCTTCACTATTCTTTAGATTTAGAATATGACTACTGGCTACCTAGCCAGTAGTCCCAATGGAATTTAAGTCGATATTGTAGAATTTTATTTATATTATATTATTTAATTGTTATAGGTACTCTGCGAAGACTCTTCCAAAACGGTTGCTATGTCGGCACAAGAAAGGTTTTGGCTGTATGGCACTTACTATGTCTGATTTGAAGCGATTTTTTGATAATTTTTATGCAGACCCAGACAAACAAAAACAGCATGCGTATATTTTAAAACATTGCACTCCTTGCAAGGTATCGCGTCGCCGTCCTACTACATCAAAATATGCAAATAAAACATTTCAAACAAAATTTTACATTTACAGCAAAACGCTAAAGAAAAAAGTGAAAGTTTGTCAACGATATTTTCTAACAGTATTACAAATTACAAAGTACAGGGTTCAATCTGTAATTAAAGAGTATTATAAAACTGGAAAGCTATTAGCTGAAAAACGAGGAGGTGATCGTACTTCAGTGAAATATGCGGCGAAAAGAGAAGCTATCATGAATTTTATCAACACGATACCATGCCAGGAACCACATTACTGTAGAGGAAACACTAAAAGGTTGTATTTGCCGTCAGAATTATCAATAAATAAGTTACACAAAGAATACAATTCGAAAGTTGATGATGACCTGAAAGTGAAGAAGTCTTATTTCAGGCATGTATTCAATACAAAATATAACCTTTCGTTTGGTACTCCGCGTACCGACGTTTGTGCAACTTGTATAAGATTCAACGAACAAATGAAAAGTGAGCAAGACACTAGTAAAAGAAATAATTTAATGGTAGCCCAAAGACTACATAAATTAAGAGCGAAAGCTTTTTTCCAAAAAGTTAAAGAAGAAAATGAAAAGCTCAAAACCTTCTCGTATGACTGTCAAAAAAATTTTAACCTGCTAAAAGTGCCCGATCAGGTGGCGTATTACCTAAGAAATGTGTATTTATACAATTTTACGATAGTAGAAGGATCTTCAAAAACCAAATTGCTTCCCGAAAATGTATTCGCTTACTGTTGGGCCGAAAATTTGTACCCCAAAGCTGCAAATGAAATTTCATCAGCCCTTTACCACAAGCTGAAAAATTCAGACCTGTCATCTATAGAAACAGTTAGACTTGTTGCAGATGGATGTGCGGGTCAAAATAAAAATACAATCATATTGGGAATGTTGTCGAAATGGTTGACCGAGGCTCCGCAAAACGTCAAGAAAGTTGAGCTTGTGTTTCCTGTTGTCGGACATTCGTATATACCGCCTGACAGGGTATTTTCCCAAATAGAAAAAGAAGTGCGGAAACATGAAGTGATTAGCGGTCCTCAAAAATATATCGAAATAATTTCGAAATTTAGTACCGTTAACGGCTTAGGAACTGTCTTTGAAGTATTTGATTGGAAGACAGCTTCACAGGAAATCTTAAAGCCTGTCGGTAGCTGGCACTTTCGATTTAAGCAATGCAAACGTTATATTTTAAAGCGTTCTAAAAGGCCTGGAAACGTTTTGATTCAGGGACATCTTCACTATAAAACTAATGACGGAGTTTTTAAAAACGTTTGTAAAAGGAATAAAACAACATCCATGATAAATCCAAGAAAGATTAATGCTTCCAATATCATAACAGATAGTAAGAAAAAAGATTTATTAACATTGCTTAGAAGCCATTGGGGAGACGATTGGCAACAAAATGAAGACTTGTCATTCTTTGTAACGTTACTAGAAAGTAGCAGACAAGATGAAGATGACGAAAATGAAGACAGTGAAAGTGATTTAGAGTGTGAAGAATATGAGGAAGTAGATGATTTTCATATTTAATAACATAATTTTATTTTTATTATAGGTAGCTGCATAAAAATATAAGTAGCTGCGTCAAATAAAAAACAATTTATAATTAAAGTCGTTTTATTTTATTCCTTACCTCTTCTAAATGCATGTGGGTTTAAAGTCGTGAATTCCAGCTATTATTCTGAGTATTAGTTGGAAACCCAAATAAAAGTTATTATCAATCAATTAAATTTACTCTACCAATATGTATCTAATAACGATTTTTTCCTGTCCGATGAAAAATCCACTGATTTTAAATTCTATAATTTCATTAGTTTAAAGTAAAAGTTTATAATTTCTCTTGTTGGTATGGTATCCCTTAGATACAGTAAGGTGCTGACGCAGACATCTGTTGTAGGTACTTTACACCAAAAGTATTAAGATTATTCAGTCTAATTATGTCCAAAATCTGTGGTTGCAAATGTAGCAATATCCCAGAGTTTTGGTTGCAAAGGTAGCAATATCCACGAGTTGGGCGCAGAAACAGAAACATCCAAACCAAACGTCTAGTTTTTAGAAAAAATATGATATTACTATGAAATCCTAAATTTTTCATATATTAATCATATGATTCTCCAAATGTGTATGTTAAAAATATCACCATATAGTTATGTTACTGCTTTAAAACTAAAATAAATGTTTACTGCCATTTTAGCCAAACTGGACGTTGCTACCTTTGCATCTATATGACTCAATTATTTGCTGGAGGGTTGCCGAATTTTCTCCAGTCATCGGTTTGTCTGTTCTTCGGTGCAAATGGTTTAGTTATGAAATGGCTTACACCACTCATAGGCTGTGGTTTATTTGAGGACGTTTGGGTAATCTGAATACATGACTTTGAGGTCTATAGTTTGGTGGGGGCGCGGCAAACATTTGCTGCGTCCTTGTAGGTCGCGTTCCGTGGACCTGCGGCTGTGCTCTCCAACCCTGATCTGGGCGTGGGAGGTTTGTACCTAGGTGTGGGCGGAATGGTGTGCCTGACATAGCGTTAAATGGTCGCGCTGGTGCTACAAACTGTTGCGCGGGTAATAAGGACATAGAAAGTTGTTGCCCGTACTTAAACCTATTTTCACTAGCCTGCCTGCATTTTCTTCTTCGAAAGACGCCCGTTGCGCTGCTGCATGTAGAGTGTGTTCATCTCTTCATGAACATATTCTAAAGCTTTTTCTATAGTGTCAGGGCGCATGCAACGGATACGAGATCATAGTGGATCGCGGAGTCCACGTAAATATGATTGAAGCGTTAATTTTTTATACAACGCACGTTTAGACTCTAAGCGTGCGTTGTATAAAACGCACGCTGTGCTCGGCACCGTTTCATGCAGGCTGACATATGTGATAATAGTACTAAATAAATTCTGACACTTTTCATAAAATTCAGTTATATAGGTATAGGTATACCATTAGAATTAATCAAACGAGAAGCTGAGCCTACGACCTTATTTAAAATTCCATAAATTAATGCGCAATTACTAAGTTCATAGCCTTCCTCATTTCGAATAAATTCTTGCACTAGCTGGTCACATAATTTAATAAATCTAGTTAAAACATTTGGGTTTCCGTCAAACTCGGGAAATAGCCGTAAAGCCTTAAATATATTATCCAAATTTGCCATATTCAATATATTATAATTTTCAGAAAAGTTTCCACTCAAAATTAAACTTTTCTCTAATTCTAATTATTCCTAAATTTCTATTCGCATCTAACAAATTATTTCTACTGATATTACTAACTCTAGGATTCCGTGATTGCCTTGGATGGAAAATCTTGGAAAATTATGTTAAAATTATAGGATAAAAAGGAAGCAACTCTAGGTAAAAACTAAAGCACTTACATATACATTCTGGTCTCTGCTGGATCGATTTCTGGATCTCACACACACCCGAATTTATTACTCCCGGAACACTTTCGAAGGTTCTTTTATTAAGATCTGAAGTGTCTAACTTAACTCCAAATTCACGGTCCCACGGAGTTGGGACCACCGCGATGATGCGGCGACAGCATTTCCAGTATATGACGATTTCTTTCGTAATTTATGAAGAAACTGCACGACATGTATTTTCTTTATAGTCCAAGAGGCGGCTTCAATTATTATACGTTATATGTTAATTATAGTCCAAGAGCATGTTCGACTGCGACTGACCGATGATGATGATTCCCATATTCGGCAATTCGGTGCTAAGTCCATATTACATAGGGGGTATACATATATGTAACATGTGTGTTAATAATAATCTGAGGTTTTGTGTGTTGTTGTTATTTTCCTTAATTGTTTGTATCTACTTCAAAGCATTTTTAAAATATTATTAGATTTATTTACATCTTCCTCCACATAAGCCTATTTTACCGTCCAAACTTCATACTCCTCTATCTACCGTTCACACAATTGTCGTAAAACTGCACCGAAAGTGATTTCTTCACATATCTTCGATAAACAATAATAATTTGTCAAAGTGAAAATAATTATAAAAATATAAATCACTCAACCCAAAGTAGAAAAGTTGAATACATTCGAAAACAGTAAGCTATTTTACTTGGACGGACTGTTGTCCGTGCGATTGTAATCTACGTCTGACATAATATGAATCGACAACCATCCACACGGCCTCGTTTTTAGATAAATTTGTCAGATTTATTATTCAAGTATATGACAAAATGACGAACCTCACAATGTTTGTTAACAATTTTTTTTTGGTCTTGTTTCCTGAACTTGACTTTACCTAATGTAAGTGAATCTCCTATTCGCAGCATCCTCACTTCTACTCATTTGCCCTTCCTTAAATTCAAATCGACTCTTGTGTCCATAATGTTTTGTTATGTTGCTTAACTAGGTGTACCAGAAACTGGACCAGTTCTGATGCAAAATACGAATCAGCTTTATGAGGCGATATTATAAAACACTTCTTGCTAGTTTTAGCAACCAAAACGTAACAACAATAAATGATTGTTATTGCTGGAAGTATAGTCTTTATTTAACATTCAACTACGGGTTCTCGCAAGTTCCGACGAAATTGTAATTTGATATGTTATTCTTCAAGATTTGTGGTCAGATATCACACAACGCTATAGACTGAGATCCCGAGGTCGCCTGGAATTTTCGGATGGAAGTTGTTTTGTAAGCATTAACGTATATAATTATTACGAAAATGCAAATCGAGCGCGTGGTATATCGAACATACCCATGGAGAAGACACGTGGCGATAAACCTTAGCCCGTTGACAGGACAAGCATTGACGAGTCCAGTCACGGCAGACTTTTCTGACGCCCGGCCAAACAAAACGGTCTGCAACAAATTTGGCTGTAGCATTAGCGCCAGGATGACTAAAACTGTGGAAACTGACAAAAACTTGTCTTCTCAAAGGTTTGCTGTTAAACGGCATAGGATAGGGTGCTAACATCGCAATAAATTTCCGTTTGGCAGTTTGGATCTTTTAATTTTTGAAGACGTAAAGAAGATTCGTCTCTTAAAAGTTTAGCGAGATCCTCATCAGAAGCTAGAGACGAAGCCAACGATTCAAAGTCGATAGGTATATGTATTTCGTCGATACGTGAAAGAGGGTCGGCAACTATGTTATCCTTCCCTTTAATGTAAGTAGTTTAAGTAGTACACTTTAAGTAGTGTTATCTATGAGGCGTTGATGTCGGCAATCTACCATGAAATTATAAAAGCATAAAAAATCAACACCAATTATTGGCTTGGTAACATTAGCCACTACGAAGTTCCAAACAAAATTTCGTCTTAAACCTAAATTTAAACTTAGCTTAATAGTACCGAAAGTGTCTATTACTGATCCATTGGCAGCACTGAGTTGAAAATCTGTTTTGGCTCGTCGTTCACGAAGCGCAGTATGAGGATAGACGCAAAGGTCACTGCCAGTGTCTATTAAGAACAGGGTCTTCGAACTGCGGTCGGTCACAAAGAAGCGACTTGAAGCAGTCGGACAGTCATCAGTCGCCATTACTGACTGCCCAGAGCGTTTCCCACCTTGTCACATCTGTGTGCTTGTTTCCCAAATTTAGCATGGTACCAGCATATCGGATGCTTCTTGTAGCTAGAAGTTGAACACTGTTATGCAACTACTGTATTAGGCCATACACCGATAGCTAAGCAATTTACTAAGCACTAATATTTTTAAGGGTCATTGAGGTAGCTGAAGTACCTGCAGAAGCTCAAGCTTCAGAGATTGAAGAGTTACCCTCATCTCCAGCTGGGTAAGTGTTTTTCTATTCATTTATATGTATATTATCATATTCATTTCGGAATTTTTTTAACTGCCCGACTTTTTGCTAGGACTTTTTGATTTCTAAATGGTACGAGTACAATTATATGAAATAAAGTAAAAGACATGCCAATTTCAACAGATTTTGTTTGTTAACAATACAATGAACACGTTAATATAAATATACGGCACATCACGGTTCGCTTGACCGCTTGTCTGATAGGGGTTGTCGTATACTGGGTCCAATACCCGCTGGCGCATCACCGCACCGTAGTACAGCGCAGACGCGCGCGGTGTGCGCGTGCGCAGAGGCGAGGCGAAGTCCACAGCGTATAACCCGAACCTCTGGCTATGAAACAAAATATGCCATCATCAGATTGGCGACCTCTGTGGCTCAGTAGTAGAGAGTGGTTTGAATCCCGCCGAAGGTCCATTGTAGTATTATATTTCTGGGTCAGTGTTGTATTATATATGCGTATAATATATTATACGCATATATAAATAAAATTCTAAATATATCTCTAATATTATAAAAAGGTAAGATATATTTTTGTATTTTCGTTACCGAATCATACCAAAACTACTGGAGGATTAAAAAAAATCTTACTACATCATTTCAGGCTACATCATTCCCATTATATATGGTGAAAAAAAAATATTTGCCATAAAATATCTTTCAGCGCATACGATGATAAAACAAAATAATGTTAAAGAACATACAAATAGGGGCAGCATATAGCCAACACTACTTAAGTTAAGGTAATAATAATAGTTAAATAGCTTTTTTCTTCTTCTTAAATATAATTAAATCACAGGGACAAAAAATAGGTGCTTCATTTACTCTTTACTCCTCATGTGAGTAAATTTTAATTAACTTATTCATAGGAGTATTATTTTAGAAATTAAATACTTTTTGTTTCATCGAAATCGGATATTTGGTTTGGAAGTTATCACGAGCTTCGAGATCAAGACTGATCTATTCATTTATTATAATAATACAAATAAAATTTACATTGCAGTGTGGGTTGATGACTTAATTATATTTAGTTCTCAATTAGAATATACAAAAGAATTAAAGGAGAAGTTATGCCAAAAATTTAATATGAAGGACATCGGTCAAACCAAGTCAAACAATGTGTAGGCTTGAATGTAACTAGAGGTAAATATACTATTATATCGGATCAGGATAAATACACTAAAGTAGTTTTGTCAAAGTTTAACATGACAGATTGCAAAATTACAAAGACGCCTGTGGAAGTTGTTCTAAAGTTCAGTAACATGGAAGAACATATATATGATTGTCCTTATCAACAAGCCATTGGTTGTCTAATGTCTTCTATTTATTGCTCAAGGAACTAGGCCAGTCATAGTATTCGCCGTCAACTGCCATTGTATCTGCGTAGATACAGTAAAAAGCCAAAATATGAGCATTGGTCTGCTGTAAAAAGGCTACTGCGATACCTACGGGGTATACTAAACATTATAAACTGACTTATACCAGAGTGGTGAAAGTGATATCACAGGTTATTGTGATGCAGATTAGGCAAGTGATATCTGTGATCGCAGATCGTGCACTTGTTGCTTGTCTATAGCACAGACTGAGTATATGGCCATGTCATCAGCAGCACATGAGCCACTATGGCTGCAGCAACTGCAGGGAGAACTTGGAGGACAGCATGATAGCACACTATCCATTTACCGTGACAACAGTGCAATCAACCTTACACCAACACATAGATATAATGCATCACTTTTTAAGGGAACATGTTAATAGTTTAAAGATAAAATTCTTCTATGTAAAAAGTGAAGAAAATATTTCTGATATATTAACTAAAGGCACTAGTGTAGCTAAACATTACTATTTTATGTTGAATATGGGATTGCATTCTGGGGTGGGTGATAGAATTGGAACGCAACCGGATTATCTTTTTTTTTTAATTTAATACCTTTGTATCGGCAACACTGTTTCTCTTTGGCACATGTAATGTGGCTCTTTTGTTCATGTAACTTCTGTAAATCAAACTAATTACTGTGAAGTCATTATTTACTAAAAACAGTACCTGAGCTAAGTAAAATAGCTTTTTACGTACTGAAATCATCATTCGATTGTAAAACACAGGTAACACAATGGCGGCCTTATTGTGCATGAGCAGTTAAAAAGAACTCAATAAAATACAAAAAAATAAATATACATGCGTATATATATATATATAAATAATTATATATATATATATATATATATATATATATATATATATATATATATATATATATATATATATATATATATAATTTTAATTAAACTTTATAGTCTTAAGACAGAAAATAATAAACAATAATAAAAACAAAAAAAAAAGAATAATTATTGTATTAGCTGACTACAAATAGTCAAATAATGCATCTTAACCATAGTTTTAAAGCCATTTAACGTTTTCGCAAGTTTGATATGTTTTGGTAACGAATTCCACAGCTTTACCCCAGTAACAGCAAACGAGGAGGCATAATATTTAGTTTTATGCATGGGTAATTCTAGTTGAAAATTGGATGCAGATCGTATTCCTTTAACAGTAACTTGTCGAAATATAAAAATATCTTTTAAATATGAGGCTAAACAAGGGTCATGTATAATAGAGAATACGAGCGTCCCGGCGAAAACGTATAGGCAACCACTTCAGTCTTCATCGAAAATCTGACATATGGTAAAATTTTTTAGACCGAAGATAAACCTTATCGAGAGATTCTGTAGTCGCTCGAGCTTATTTAGTTGTTCTTCAGTGAGATTGGTAAAACATGCATCTGCGTAATCAAGAATTGACAGGAACAGGGATTCAGCGATTTTAATCTTAGTTGGAATTGGAAGAAGGTAACGAAGGCGACAAACGGAAAACCAAGTTGCAAAAATCTTTTTACTAATTTCTTCAATATGCTGTGACCATGATAATGTATCGTCAAAATAAACACCCAAATTTTTTACACATTTACTAAAATAAATGTTAACATTATTTAAAAGAACGGGGGGCAAGCTGTTCCAGTCAATCCTCGACACCAGCCCAGGGCTTCCAATAGCAATCAACTGTGTTTTAGCAGGATTAATAAAGAGACCGTGACGCTTGCTCCAATTACAGATCATTTCCAAGTCTCTGTTAAGGGAGTCAATAGCTTTACGCAGATTAATCAAGAAAGATTGAGTATAGACTTGGAAGTCATCAGCATACAAATGAAACAATGAAGTAGTAGATTTAGTAGTGGAGTTTATAAAAATCGCAAAGAGAAGTGGGGACAAGTAACTGATCCCACACCGGTAGTGATAGAGGTCCAGCACGAAAAACTATCAGCCACTTTAACTCTTTGACGACGACCCACAAGGTAACTGCGGAGTAAGTCAATCAGGGGGGTTGACAGATTGATAGACCTTAGCAAACTCAGAACTAAGTTTTCTAGATCTAAGATCGTTTTTAACCATGCAGGTATTAAAGTCACCCATAATGATAGCGTGTGGGTAATTAGGTGTATACAATTCAAGAGTATGTTCAAGGACTGAAAAGTAATCCATTTGTGATGAGGGACAGTAACAGACGCCAAGGAGAACTTTGTTATTAAATGATAATTGTATCTCAACAAATAAATATTCGGGTGAGTTAGGAGGCGGAGGTTGTACAGACGAACTAACAAGTGTGTGCGTCAAATCAGACCTAAGATACATCGCGACGCCACCACCAACCCAACCAACGCGATCGTTACGGATTAACTTAAACCCAGGTAAGCAGTAGCTTGAAGACGGAAGACATGGCTTGAGCTACGACTCCGATACAAGGATTGCATCAACATGACGAGCTCCACCAAAGGAAGTCACTAAATCAAAGTAGTGTGCTGGAGTGCTCTAGGCATTGATATGTACTATGTTAAAGTTTTTCTTGAAATTTGCAAATATTGAAACAAGATTTTCATTAAGAGGAACGAATGATGCACTAAGGTAACTGTCCTCGCTGTCACTAGACGAAAATGAGAAAAAAATCGTATGCAACAGTATGATCAACACTATATAAAGTGTCCATGTTGTATAATATAATAATATAATATAATGTATAATATAATATACTAATAAATAATAAAAATTATAATCAATAATATTATTAATGCAAGTTATATATACTTAGCTCACCGTAGTGTAAACAAAAGAAAAATAACTTTAGACACACTTATAATAACATAATATAGAATTTAACATAAATTCACCAAAACCAAATACGTAGAAGTCTAGTAGCTTGCAGTATACATTACGCTATAATATTATTAGAAAACCATGTATTTTGCCTTACAACTGTTCAAATTGATTAAGTAAACCAAAGACTACAATTATTTATATAAAAAAAAAACATATCATGTGTCATTGATAGTTGACATTGACACTAGTGTCAATATATTGATATTTTTACAGAAAGATAGTTCAAAGTAGATAATTTACAAAGTTTTACTTTATTTTAGTGGGGAACCGAGAAAAATAACTACTCGTATACTACCTTAATTAAAAACAGAGACAAAAATAAATAATAATGAAAAGAATAATATGAGACGATCTAAGACGAGACAATAAGTAGATTATCTATAGTTATAATTTTATATTTCACAGCGTTACGAACTAAGTTCTTTTAGCACGGCGATATGAAGATGCAGCCCTGCTAGAGGGCTTATTTTCTGTAATGCTAGGCTTTGCCACCACTCCGCTTATCCAACGGAGGAGGGGCTGCCTTGGAGTCCTTGACAGCAGGGAACGAAGCCATTAGCGATTTAAGCTCCTGCATCGATTCAATCTTTCGCCGCGATTTGTCAGGCAATATGATCACAATCTTTTCCTCGGTGGACCAACAGCTTCGTATTCCAAAGTGCTGGCGTGCATTCACAAACAATTGGTGCCTAGACTTAGTGAGGAACTCCGAAATGACAATGCCTGTACCTTTAAGTGTAGTCTTAGCATCCCAAACCATACGCCGCTGCTCATAATCTCGGAATCTAACGAGGACTGCACAGGCTTTTGTATTGGAGGACCCAAGACGATGACAGGACTGAATATCATTACTGGTACACTCAACTTGCATTTTGTCTGAGATAGTATTCAGAATGACATTAAATAAATTTTCATTTTTTGTTTCAGTTATGCCATGGAACAGAAGTATTTACTTGCGAAGGAATGTCTCGTGCCTATCCAGTCCTAAAGTTAGGAGATCTATCTGGATTTTTAATTTTGACAGTGTTTGCCAAAGAAAGGTTTTGAAATCAAGGAACTCACTGCTTAAGCTGGAGAGGTCTGGTTGTGATGGTGCTGATGCAGCATTATGGAGGCGCTGCTCGTAGGACTCCATGCGTGACTGGAAGAGTCTAGCCAGATCCTCCATGTTGGCAGCAAGTTGTGAAGACATATCCATTGTTCTCATGAAGTCGCAGTGATGAGTATGTTATGGTATATATATATAGGTGATGAAACACTGAAGATGAAACACACTTTCATCACCTATATACAAGGTGATGAAAGTGCTTAAGTGATGGAAACTTTATATTGTGGCGAGCAAAGAGGGGTTTTAACTATAATTTAATCCAGTACATACATTGTTTTGGTAACTGTAAGTATTTTTATTTTCAATTCTATGATCCCGAGTTTAAATTAGATGTGGTTGCTACGCCTACCCGCAAAAAAAAAAAAAAACATTATTTATATTATTGTTATTATTATAAATAAATTTATTCAAATGAATTCTAAGTTTATAAGAGTTTGAAAAAAGATTTCTATAATTGGAGGTACTAAAGTTTTACAGATTGGATACACCCAGAAAAGCATGGAAGCGCCGAATTCAAAAAGCTCCAGTTCAGGATTGGCCTGGTATCAAATCTGGCAATGCCTTTGCACGAATCTACAAGGTACATGTCAGTAACACGGAATTTTATTGTTTAAAAATGCTTGAACATCACGTGCATGGTCCTTTAGCGAGGCATGTGAGGCATCTGAAGAGGATTGTTACAGAATGGTGGTAGGCATCTTGTAGGACAATTCTATAATAGTTCTATTATAACCAATATGGAAATTTAAAAAAAAAAAACAAAAAATAATCATTGGGATGTGACACTGGTAGAGTCTTGGCAATGAGCACCTCGCTCATTTGCCTTATTAATAGGAACATGCGGACTTTCAAACCCTCAAGGAAAATGGGAGAAGCACAAGAATTAACTATTGTAAGATATTTTATACATATTACAAGAAAATATTCCAAATACAATGATCTCATTTAAAATATTGAAAACCGAGTGAATAGTTGACTACTTAATTGGAATGAGCAGAACTGGGGAAGTAACCAGTAATTTAATTAGAAAAATTGACTACGATTCATTGGTTTTACACGATTAAATGATTTCTTTTCACTTTTAACAGGGTAAAAATTAGTTTTTATAATGTCGTAGAAAAAGTCGAAGAAGGAAAGCAGTGGTCGAGCAGTAAATTGTTGATTTGAATTGAGGTACTAGATCGAAGTATACAAGACAATAAAATACATATTAAATAAGTGTTAATAAAAATAATTGACTCACGTGTAGCCACTGTTCCATTCGAAGTTATCCATAAGACTCCACGCGGTATACCCCGTTACGTTGACACCATCTTCGTATATCGACAGCAGTACCTGAATTAAAATAACGTACTTAGTTTTTACTTATAGAAGAATGTAGCTTTATGGAGACCCTTAATCATTTTACGGAAATATTGAATTGATAAATAAACAGTTAGCAATTCGCTGTCATTGTTCAGTGTCATCCGATTTCCGAACAGAACCTAAAACACAGATTAACAAATAATTATTGGATAATATAACGCTACTTTGATTTCACTGAAGCAAGATGTTTTATTACATCTCCACAAAAAAACACCATCTTGGTCAGCCGGTAATAGTCCACAATATTTCACAAACCACAAATATATAGCTTAGCACACGCGGCTGCATAATCTGGTCATTGGAGTCGGATTTACGAGGATTTGGGCATCAAATTGGATTGGAATTTAAAATTGGAGCAAGCGACCTTCAGGACTACAACGGCGACCAGATCATCTCAGGTAGAGTACCCCTTTATTTACATAAGCCATTTTTGCATAAAATTCAATTAAAGTCCACTCAAGAAATACGTGGAGTAGGCAATCTCGTATAGCAGTCTTCACATTCTTGCAATATAGATATAAGTGACGCGTAAATGCTCACTCGACGCAACATAGATGATACGTTTTAAATGAAATAACGCCCATATTGCCTGCTATTCAGGAACATAGTACTAACGCACACTTTCAAATTCCTGATAACGTTCAGCTGGCAAATACGCAGTTTCTAGGGCCACAAAAAATATTAAATATTAATATTAAACACAAGGGACATGTCCAATATAACATTAGTACTGAGGTCAGAACATCCATAGACGATCAATTACGTCAGTTCTGAGAACTTGAAGAGTTAACACTGCCTCGGAATAGGCACACAGAAGACCTGGCCTGTGAACAAAATTTCACTGCAAATACTACACGCGATATTAATGGTAGATTTGTAGTTCACATTCTCAAAACTCAGCCGAGATGTTAGGTGCATCTTATTCCCAGACTGAACGCTGTTTCTTGGCGTTAGAGAAGCGGTTGTTATGCGCACCTTCTAGTTACAAACAGGTATACGTTGATTTCATGCGATAGTATATTGAAATAGGCCACATGACTCAAGGTGGTACCTACTCGAACCCCAACTATTTCATGCCACACCACGGTGTTTCACGGCTTGTATTTGACGGTAGTGCAGCAACCAATAACGGAATTTTATTCAATGGTATATTGTTGAGGTTCAGACAGTACAGACAGTATAAAGCGCAAGCGGACTGTCAGAAAATGTACCGTCAGTACTGGTGGCACCCTCACAACGCGACCTACAGCTTATCATATGGCGTGACCATCCATCCATCCATCCACTAGATGTTTATCGCCTAAATACTGTAATATACGGTACGGCATCCGCGCCTTTTCTTAGTTACCCTGTCTGAAGCAACTGGCTACTGAATGTTCTTACTCTGAGGTAAAAAAGGTCGTAAATAATTATTTTTACATAGAAGACCATTTGACCTCTAGAGAGGTCTAGGGCGAACTGTTCGCGCCAACCCTAGTGCGACGTTTAGAATAAACACAAAGGACATCACTACGGGAAGTATGGCCGACCGACTCAGGGGCGTTGTCAGAGAGTGACGAACACTTGCAGTTAGAACCCCTTCCGCGCTGGATGCATTTTCAGCTCATCCCGAAACCTAGTGAACGCGAACGCGTGTGCGCATATTTATTGGTGCTCGTTAATATAATACCAAATTCGCCGGCGAACCGCGATAAATCTATCGATAATCCGCTCAACAGCTGTGTAGTGTAGTGAGAAGAAACCTCCGCCCAGATCCAGAACCACCAGCTCAACAATAAGGTCAGTCCCAGATTTCTCCAGCCCTCACATTAACCTATATACCTACTTCCCTCAGCTCATAGTCGCATGTGTAAGTTCCTAGCTTACACATTTCTTGGTCCTTCGAGTCGCATGTGTAGTTTCCTCGGCTCACCAATTTCTTGGCCCATCGAGCCTTCGTGAAGCCCTTCTCCCTATTACCGGCGTTGGGCCTCATTAGAACCAGCACCTACAGTTCCACTCCGCCCAAATCTGCACATAAAATCAGCTCGATTATTTATATTTTGTCCAATTTAACATTAAACCCCTATTCTGTACTTTGATATTAACCTATATGTTAATTATTTGAATTGTTTTGTGCATGTTTCGGCCCATAAATTCGTAGGTAAGACCCAAAAAAAAAAAAAAAAAAAAAATTGTGGGTAGGTTGTCGGCTTATTGTCGAACAAAGAACTCGAACATTCCAGAACTTCCCTAACGTACCTAATACATAATTTGTGCCAATAATATCTCATATAATTTTCTCAGCTCTTAATTACTTACAAAATAATTTAATGTTTGACTCGCATATAAAATAAAATAACTAGTGCGTATTGTGAATTACGTTCGGCTCATAACAGAATTGTAAATCATCGTTGCATTACTAAGTATTTTATCTATATATAACGTTTATATCTTCATATTCTCAATTTTTAAAACACAATATTAATTAACTTAGCATTATTTTAATAGTTATGAGTCGCATAACATCTCAAGTGCCCATACAAACATCGTCGGCTCGCTTCGGTACTTGATTTTTGTGCATTCTGTAGGTAATAGGTACCTACACGGCGCCCGTGCGTAAACAACAGCTGGTTACATTCATTCTCAATTAGGTATTCTTCATAGAATAAATAGTGACCTTCACATTGAATTCATATCTTATCTACGTTCTGTGTCTATACAAAAATATTATTAGGTATTACGTTACAGCTGTTTTAAATAAGAATTCTTATCGACGTTCTGTGTTTATACAAATATATTATAGGTGTTACGTTACAGCTGTTTTGAATAAGTCGGCACATTATTGAGATTGAACCTGCTCATACCTACTTACATTGTTTTCATTACGTTATTTTGTTTCTAACGCGCCCGCTAAGATTTGTTTATATTCAAACTTCAGGACATTAATATAATATTACAGACGACTTCTAACGCATTAATCTCCGCTCATCAAACATACACTAATACTATATTAGCATCAGGCGATCGGTCAGCTCATTTGTTAATTAACTCGTACACATTTTATGATAAAATTGTATACATTGTCGGCACATTATTAAAATCTATTTTCTGCGTTTTAATTAATTGCGCGCGTATTTTCCGCTCATTACTTTTAAATATTTAACTTAGTTACACGCATATATTTTTAAACATGCCTACAAAATCGCAAGCGGCCATATTTAGGCGAACTATAAAATCTATTAGTCGGCTCAGACGTTTTGGTTCACGTTTTGGATGGTACTAAGATTGCTTTGGGCCCGGGGAAGCCCATAGCCTTCGGCACGATTTTTGATTTTGCATCATGATATTTGCAAAAGTTCCGCCCCATCGTTTACAAACATTTGAATCAAATAGAGTAACAAAAATTAACTCAAATTCACTCACACTTAAGTGGCGTCATGTACCTTCCCAATTAAATCCTGCTGACTGTGCAAGCAGAGGATTATCAGCTCAAGCTCTCTCCGCTCATGATTTATGGTGGTCTCCTCCATGGCTCAAATTGCCAGAGGATACCTGGCCCAAGATGCCTTCAGCTCATACTCGACAAGACTTGCCAGGGCTCAAACCAAAATACGTACCATGCAATTTCTCGATACCCGGTGTCGATAGTGATCTGCTCACTCGCTTCAGCTCTTTAGAAAAACTAACTGGTGTCACTGCCTACATGAGGCGATTCATTCGTAACTGTAAACTAAATTCATACTCGCGACAACTAGGCCCTCTAACTGTAAGTGAACGTAGAGAATCATTACTCTTCTGGATCCGCTCTGTACAGCAGAATGCATTCGCAGAAGATATTCACCGCCTGCAAACCGATAGAATCTGCACAGTACGACTACAACGTCTGTCGCCTTTTACGCAGGACGGTCTCCTCAGAGTAGGAGGTAGACTCACTCGTTCGGAACTCACATACGATGCTCAACACCCATACATTTTGCCTAGTTCTAGTCCGGTCGTAGACCTCATAATAGATGACTATCATCGCATAAACTGCCACCCTGGCACGGACACGCTACATGCTATTTTACGTCAGCAATTTTGGATATTATCTGCCCGCCACATTATAAGGCACAGAACGTTTAAATGCATAAGATGTTTCCGTTGCCGCGCTCAGCCCGAAGTACCTATCATGGCTGACCTGCCAGCTGATAGAGTCATACCTCAGCCCGTATTTAGTCACGTATCAACAGATTTCGCCGGACCGTTTCTGCTCAAATCAAGTCAATTACGTAATGCTAAGTTAATTAAGGGATATTTTTGCATATTTGTTTGCCTCACTACAAAGGCGGTTCACTTAGAACCAGTCTCATCGCTCACTGCCGAAGCGTTTATTGCAACATTACAAAGGTTCTGCTCACGTCGCGGACTTCCGGTATTGATACGTTCGGATTGTGGCACAAATTATGTAGGAGCTAGGAATCATCTACTAGAGGTACAACAATTTCTCAATGACAATAACGACGCCATTTCTCATAAACTCTCAACTCAAAATATAACTTGGTTACTCAATCCGCCTAAAGCCCCATGGATGGGAGGTATCCATGAGATTAATGTTAAATCCACAAAGCAACTTCTATACCGTGTTATCGGTGAGCAACACCTCACTTTCGAGGAATTCTTAACTCTGCTCACTAGAATCGAAGCTGTGTTAAACTCTCGGCCCATCAGTCCACTTTCGTCCGATCCCACGGACTATCAGCCCCTTACTGCTGGCCACTATCACATTGGCCGTCCGCTCACAGCTCTCCCCGAGCTGACTCTAGATGAAAGAGTAATATCTCCGCTCAAACGCTTTCAGCTCATTCAATCACTCTCTCAGCGCTTTTGGAACCTTTGGACCAAGTCCTACCTCCATACCCTTCAGATCCGCTCCAAATGGCTTTCCTCTTCCTCTCCACCCAAAATTGGAGAACTGGTTCTGCTCAAGGAGGACAATTTGCCTCCTCTACAATGGAAGATGGGAAGAATCTCACGTCTGCTACCTGGGAAGGATGGAGTCATCAGAGTTGTGGACTTGGACACGACTCAAGGCCAGCTGCGGAGGCCTGTCGGCAAGATTGCCCGGCTCCCACTGGATTCTGCTCAGGATGGGGCTCAGCTCGCCGCCTGTGCGGGGCCCCCAGGATGTTCGCGCCAACCCTAGCGCGACGTTTAGAATAAACACAAAGGACATCACTACGGGAAGTATGGCCGACCGACTCAGGGGCGTTGTCAGAGAGTGACGAACACTTGCAGTTAGAACCCCTTCCGCGCTGGATGCATTTTCAGCTCATCCCGAAACCTAGTGAACGCGAACGCGTGTGCGCATATTTATTGGTGCTCGTTAATATAATACCAAATTCGCCGGCGAACCGCGATAAATCTATCGATAATCCGCTCAACAGCTGTGTAGTGTAGTGAGAAGAAACCTCCGCCCAGATCCAGAACCACCAGCTCAACAATAAGGTCAGTCCCAGATTTCTCCAGCCCTCACATTAACCTATATACCTACTTCCCTCAGCTCATAGTCGCATGTGTAAGTTCCTAGCTTACACACGAACTTTTAAAAAGGAGATCGGCAAGTCGCCATACATTTACTGCCTGGTAATTAAAATACCTGAACACAAAAAATATTTATTGTAAGTTGTACTTTATGATCACAGGAACAAAAAAAAGCAATAATATTATTCATGAAACTCGGAGGATATAAAATAATTGATTAAATGTAACCTAACCTATTGTTCAATAAATTGCCCTAGTGGCGGTTTGACGGTAAAGAGACATCTATTAGTCAATTACGTAATAAAATTAATAACTAGTTTGTTTGGAAACGCAATATGCTAACAGATATATGTCGCTTTCACGTTACGAAAACAAAAACATATAATAATTTTTTTTATTGGTATAAATAGTATAAAAGGGATCTATTTCACACCCCAAGTAACATCTTTTTTTAAAAAAACTAGTACTAAACTGTTGAACTATAGAAATAGAAAATTACTATATACTCCAATAAAAAAAAATCTGATGGATGGAGCTTTTACGCCTCAAATTGACAATTTACAGCATGATAACCATTTCTATATACATAATATAACTTTTAAAGAACAATAAAACCACGTACTGTTCGAAACTTGGCCGCTCTTGATGGAAAATCCGGCAGGATTCGCCAGTTTCCTTTGTAAAGACACCGCCTACATATCAGATTCCGGCTGTTTACAATTACGAAAAAATGGGTTTTGAATTTGATGTAGACGCAGGTTTTACGTTTCTTAATAATAATAATGCACAGAGTACGTTTCGCAATTTAAACTTAGGTGACAATATTCAAAGCATAACGTTAAGCTTGGGTTGGTGCAACGTTACTGATGAGTTAAATTTTAACACACAGTTACAGCGAGCCAATAATCCAATCACTAAACGCACAATTTTTTCAACAGTTTCTCAAATATTTGATCCGTTTGAGTATTTTATTGAGTCCGTCTGTAGTAAATGGTAAGGTACTATTACAGAAACTTTTTACTGAAGTTACAATAGGACGATCCCCTTCCTACTGACGTTATACGGACATGGAACCGGTTCGTTAACGACTTGTCTTATCTTTCTGCAATCAATGTACCGCGCTATGTATTTCAGAGCAACACTACACTAAATGAGTTGCACGTATTCACAGATGCCTCACAGACTGCATATGGTAGCATATGCGTAGACGTGCATCTATATGTGATAATAACGTGGTAGTGAGATTGCTAATTTCCATTAAATCCTGTCAGCATACCTAGACTGGAACTGTGCGGGGGTTTGCTAGGTGCTAAACTGTACAGTCAAATTAATTGTTCGTTTACCCGTAAATTTTATGATGTCACGTTTTGAACTGACTCAACAATTATGTTAGGCTGGTTACACACGTAATTTACTCAAAACATTTTTACAGAACCGCGTCGCTGAAATACACAAACTAACGGGTAAGTTTACCTGGCATCACGTTAGTGGCCAGGAAAACCCGGCTGACCTTGTATCTCGCGGAGTTAGCATTGAAAATTAGCTTCTTCAAAGTTATGGTGGGAAAGAATTTTAAGCCCAGTGAAAAAGTTTTGAATTCTCGCGAAAGACTTGCAAAAAGTGCTGATTAGTCCTCGCAGACTGAGAACACACTGTTGTTGTGAACTGTGCTAGTAAAAACTCTAATGAAAAGTAAAAATATAAAATTTGTGTAAACTGTGTAAAATGGCGGCAGCTAATTACATCCTGAGTGTACCTAAGCTAAAGGGGCGAGAAAACTACTCGGAATGGGCATTTGACGCCGAAAATTTTCTGATATTGGAAGGAACCTTCGATTATACTAAATGTACAAAACCGGATGAAGCCGCAGCAGACGCCAAAACTAAGGCCAAATTGATATTAACTATAGACGCGTCACTTTACGTTCACATAAAGGATTCTAATTCAACTAAAGAGTTGTGGGAGAAACTGAAGCATTTGTTCGACGATTCCGGCTTTACCAGGTGAATCAGTTTGTTGAGAACTCTTATCTCGATTTGTCTAGAAAACTATTCGTCCATGACTTCGTACGTGACGTAAATCATTGAAACGAGCCAAAACTTAAATGGATCGAGTTTTAACATCAATGGTGAGTGGGTCGGATCGCTACTTTTAGCAGGATGGATAATCCTGCTAAAAGTACAAATACTCGACAATGATAATGGCGATCGAGCACTTAGGGATAGCTATAACGGCGGACGCCATTAAAACAAAGTTAATGGATTTAGAGGAAAACGGGAGTGACGTCAGCGGAGCATTTGCTAGTTTCCGTAAATATTACAAGAGTGGTAGCACTGGACGAACCCAAGACAGTGAATATACGTCAAACTCAAAAGTATCAAAATCAAAACCTAAGTTTATAAAATGCTATAAATGTAAACAAACCGGACACTATCGTAATTAGTGCACCAGTTTCGATAAAGATTCAAATCTGAACGTAAACGAACAAACGCGTTCAGCGCGGTATTATTGAATGGCAGTTTCTCGAAGAATGACTGGTATATCGATTATAGAGCTAGTGCCCACTTGACCGCCAATAAACATTGGATAAGAAATGTGTTTGCCGAGCTGTCGATCAAATAAATTATGGCCGCGAATAAGGAGAAGGTGCTGGTTAAATGTGGAGATGTGATGATAACGACTTTGACAGATAACTGCGAGTATGATGTAGTTGTCAAAGGAGCACTGTGTGTTCCGAGTTTGACCACTAACCTAATTTCAGTAAGTCAACTAATCTCTAAAGATAACAGAGTACAATTTAACGAGAATAGCTGTGAGATCTTTAACAGAAATGGTTAATTAGTTGGTACAGCTGTGTTATTGAATGGTGTGTACAAGCTGAGATTACCTGAAGCATTGGTGGCTACAGCGATGGCCTCCAATAAAATTTGCAGAGTGGTGATGAAAATAATACAGCAACAATTCTTATATTCTTCTTTATTGGTGCTTAACACAGATACGTATTACATATGTCTAACACAAATACGTCTACAGTCTACACTGAGTAAGCCTTTTAGCTAATCGAAAGTAAATAGGCTTTACTCGTGACATCTGTCAATATGACATTGACAATAACATTTCTTAAAACCGCTGTTGTCATTATGCAAGAATGCAGTTCTTTCGCTACAAAAAATAGCACTTCATCCGGATCCGTCTGCTTCAGCAGGGAGATGATGGCATGTTCGCGCTCTGGCCAAGCGTCTCGTACAGCAAATGCTTGCATTCGCTAATCTCCTCGCTGGTGAAGCAAGACTTGAAGATCTGCATTATGCTGACCTCGTCCATGGTGTCGATGACATGCTGGATAAACGCCAGCAACTCATTAGCCACGAGCGCCATGGTCACGTGCAGCGGCAAGCAGCCGCGCGATTCACAAAAATATTAACTAACAATTAATATATTTTGCTTCATGTGTATAACGCGGAGCGCGACCGTTCGCTAGCTCGACACATTACACACAATCTGTCCCTTTGCAACGAGCCTAGCTCTAAAACGCACTTCACCTTCACTGTTTAACTTTTTTTTAAATAAGTGGGTACTTATTTTTCACAATAGTACCAACCATTGGCCCATCCACCATATATATCGATTCCGGAATTCCATGTATTTCGATTTTGTTTTTCCGAGAGTGTTGTTCGATTAGATTAAGTCTGGTAGATAGAGTTTCGACTGATTTTGTAAGGTTTAAATTTTCTTTGGTAAGATGTCGTATATGTTCTTCGGACTCTTTTAAAGTAGAGTGCATACGGACGTATTCAGCACTAAGGAACTCAACATATTCTTTCAGCTCGGTTAGTTTTTTCAATTCGGATTTGATAAGGTTAAATTCTTTGGAAAAAAATGAGTCAATAGCTGTTTTGACTGAGTTATTTATTGCGGTCTGGATTTCTTGTTTTATGGTCGAGAGTAATGTAGGATCTAAGGCCAATGTTATATTTACGCAGTCAGTGGTTACTGATTTCTTACTACGAAAGGAAAAGGAATTGAATGATCGCTAACGTCGTCGTCAGAGATTGGAGAGTTCGTAGCGTGGTTATTATTGGGTGGACGTATTGGCGTATATCTTGAGAAGAGCATATACCAAGATCTGCCCATTAGTGGATAAGGAATAATGATTATGAAACGAGAGATGTTGGAAGCTACAGCTTTCAAGGTCGTGGGAATGTGCAGTGTCATCCGATTTCTGAACGGAACCCAAAGCACAGATTAATAAATATACACAGAAAATAACGCACAGACCGTAATCAACGTACCAACGACAACGTAATCGCATCCATTATACGCCAATCAGCTGATCGCTATATGACGTGATAATTCGCGCATGTGACGTCAAGGTCTCTGACTAGACTGGACTGGCATATTATTCCCAAATTTCCTTTGTCTTTGACATTTGTAAAATTTGAATATTATATCCTACTTTGATTTTACTGAGACGTTTTATTTCATATCCACAAAAAAACACTATATTAGTCAGCCAGTAATTATTGTCCACAAAATTTCGCAAACCTCACGCTGCTGATATATGAATATCTGAGCACCCGCGGCTACAGTCATAATATTTTGAATAACTTTGCAATAATTTTAATTTAAAAAACTTTGCAAAAAATTATTTTTTTGCAATAATAACCCAAAAGGGATCTATTTTTTGTTGTAATACGGCTCACACAACAATATCCAATAATATTTAAAAATAACTTGCAAATGATAAGTCAAATTCTACCCTTAGATAGCTAGTAAAATAATAAGTGATAATCGCTTTCCTCAACCCTTCCTGTGTGCCTTATAAAGAAAAGTTATGAAGAAATAAGAATATACAAATTTTAAGTACATATTTCAAATGATCTCTGTGGTACTGCACCCTGTCTTTATCGTTTAGGTCCATTTTCGTGTCAGAGTAACCGTTCTCTGTGATAATAATTGCCTGGTCACCGTAATGATCCTTTATCCAGTTGAGTTGATGACGAATACCTTCAGGATACACCTGTCAAATGCAATGCGACCGTTACTACAGGTCTATCTATACACAGCTCAAGCATTTTCTAGACTCCATATTCTTACGTAGTAAAAATGGAACAGTGACATAACATCAGTTTACTTACATATAACCAGAACGAGTTCGACACTTTCCATTCAGGGTTTGGGTACACAATGATTTCAAGGTCTGCGGACGCTTCCAAAGGCCATATTCCGTAGTTTTCACCGGTCTGAGCATTCCGCACTAGCCTCGCTGTGTAGTAGTTTATCGCGTAAAAGTCATACGTACCTAGTAGAATTTTCAAATTAGTCTTATTTAAAACTAGCTATTGGCGTCTTTATTTTTTCACACCTTGCGTATTTATTAAAATTTCGTCTCAGATTGGAGTTCAACAAGGTTTCCCTTAAATATCTGGTATCTTGACAATGGCACAATCTGCTAGTAAACTATTATATGTTTGCCTAAGATATGGACACAATTAAAACTTCCAGTGACCCCTTTGTGGTGTGTGTGGTTGGCAAAGTTTCCTGGTGCCAGACCACTATGAGGTCGATTCACAGATGGTCTGGAACAACCTAAGCTCTCAGCATGCCCTGTCGGAGTTACCTGAATTTTAAGTTTAACAATATTTAAAATAAAAATAATAATTTGTTTTATTACATACTGTTAATATAACCAAAGTATGGGCATGGTTTACATACACTATCGGAAATATGGCCAATATACCTTTTTTTTTTTAATTTGTCGAAATCTCAAAATCTATTGCAAATATCCTATTTCACACGTCAGCATGTTAGATAGACTTTATATCAAACGCTATAGGGATAAGTCCTAGGTAGTATGAGAAAATTGTTATCAAAACTTAAGGTGGCCATATTCGACCCAGATACCTCATTTAAAGCCATCTTTCGGGCTTCTGTCGGTAAATATGCAGGCGTGCCGTTTTAGATATTCAGTATAATTTGTGAAATAGAAATCATTCTTAAGCCGCTCACCTCTTATGAGATTTTTCTCTGCCGTCGTAAAAGCTGGCAGTCGTGAATGATTATATCCTTCTTTAATACTGCGTTCAAATATTATTTTTTCAATCTTAGGAGGCCACCCACCTTCTGCTGAGTATATTGGATGCGTGTACACTCCCACCTTAAATAGATACACAAAATAATGAGAACTTGAACCATTTTTCTTTGATAAGTACAGAATACGAAAACTGTCAAAGACACGTTTTACCCGATTCCGGTTTGAGTTTCCCCTGATCCCTAAGTTAATAGGACCAATTTCTGATACACCATGCTTAACGAGAACGTGGTTTGACATGACGGTCACTCACACCCTACACTAAGTACTGTTAACGTATAAGCCAAACACCGATGCTTTTCATTATTATCTAAAATGATATAATCCAAGTTAGGGTTAGACATTCTTATAATACCGAAAACTGTTATACTATGTTGGGTAGTTGAAGAAACGTGGATGATCATAATTTTTTTTTCCAAAGCCTTTTACGTCTGTAAAATGTAACTTACGAATAATTGACGCGCCATTTCTGCGGCTTCGTTTTCTTCTTCTGATGCCGGCTCATATGCCAAGTGCATATTGCAAATCGCAATTCTACCTGCAGAATACAACAATTTTCATTATTATCACTGATACAGGCAGTGGCATTTTTATATATGTATAGTTTTAAATTGTAATACAATTACATCAAGACTGATTAAATAATATTTATAATTCTGAAGCTATACGAGACGTGATAGTTAAATATCAAATTAAACTATCAAGTCTCGTAAGTAATGAAAAGAAAGTTTATTTAAATAAAACTAACGTTAAACCTAATCTAAAAGGCACCAAAGATTTTAAAAATTACTATTACTGCCTGTTCTTACCATGGTATTTGCTCCTGAACTCTTCATTGTAAATACGCCATGCTTTTGCGTGAGCTAACATCACATTTTTCATACAAATATAGTTCCCTACACCGGGACTTAATATGCCCGGCGCATGACTTCCAGTATGATAGACCATGTCGCATAAAGCTATGGGCTCGTTGATGGTAATCCACGTGAAGACTCTGTCGGCAAACAGCGCAAACACCGCCCTAGCGTACTCTGCGAACCACTCCACCACAAGCGGATTTGTCCAACCTCCTAAATGGACAATATAATAAACATTAATGTGACGTGAAAATCAAATACTTCCACTTGTTCCAGACTAGTTTTAATAACGAGATTACCTCATCATTATTAAAGTTGCAATACCCTAGAGTGTCTATTCTTGTGTTGTGGGTGTCTATGAGCGGCGGTAATCGCTTACCATCAGGTGATCGATCTGCTAGTTTTTAGCACATAAAAAGTAAGTTAGTTTAATTCACCAAGATCCTGAAATTTTTGCGGTAGATCCCAGTGATACATCGTCACAAGAGGTTCAATGCCGTTGTTCAGGAGAGTGTCTATTAGATCATCATAGTATCTTTTTCCATCTTCGTTAAGGTAGTTCGTGAATCCGTTTGGAAATAACCTGGTCCAGGAAATTGAGAACCTGCAAAAGTCGACACTCAATGCGGGATAATTATTAAAAAATATATATCTTACCGATCTCATTTTAAAATCAAAATAACCGTGACTTATACATTAGGCCAGTCTTTCCCAAAGTGGGCGATAACTTCTCCTTGTGCGCGCTGGAGGACTTGAGGGCGGTAAGGGGCCCAGAAAAAATGGAGGGCGCTGATCTATGACCATCGCCCGATGGTTGATTTGTAAGTTTCGCTACTTTATATTAAAAAATTCAGTGAAATTAAAATCCTCTTACTACACAACATCCATATTTTATTAGTTTATGTATTTAAGCTTGCGACAAAACAATCAAATTTTGGGTGTGAAAAAACCGAATATTGAATACTAAATTACCAAGTTGACGAAAGAGTTTAATGGACAAAAAATTTCAAATCTGGTGACTAATTAATACCAGTTTTTTAACTGAATATTCAAAACTGGCAGACAGATATTATTTTAGCGAACAAATAACCATCTTGGCGACAATTAGAGAGTACATATTTAATTTAAGAATAGGCACATATATTTTCCCTGATGTAGGTAATTCAAAAAACATAATAAGCAGCAAAACGAGCGCACCTAAAAAATGTTAAGGAGCGTACAAAGTTCCCATTTTAATTTTTTATCGGTTTCGGGGGGTGTATGAATTGTGTAGATTCATTTTGACATTTAAAAATGGTGGATATATATTATTCGTAAAATTGATATGGGTGTCGTTTACCAGGTTTTTTGGGGGTGCTGGAAACGAAAATGACATTAATTTTGAAATTCCAAGATGGCGGACATACTTAATTTTATGAAAATTAATATGGGTGTATCCTTTTGTAGGTTTCTGGGGGTGCTGATTACAAAAAAGTCATCCATTTTGAATTTCCAAGATAGTTGACATTAAAAAAATGGATATAGGTGTCCTTTTCTAGGTTTCCGGAGTCGCTGATAAAAAGAACTTTCATTTTGAAATTTCAAAATGGCGAATATTTATTTTTCTGTAAAATTGTTACGAGGTGTCCATCTTCGCGGTTTTTAGGTGTGCTGAATACAAAAATGATGTCCGTTTTGAATTTCAAAGATAGCGGACATTTATTTTAATAAAATGAATCTAGGTGTCCTTTTCTAGGTTTAGGGCCATCCCCTTTTTTATTTTAATTTTAATTTTAATTACAAAAATAATCATTAATTTTGAAATTTCAAAATGGCGGATATATTTTAATTTCTGTAAAATTTTTCTATCTCAAAAATGGTGCGTCCTACTGAAAAAATAATTAAAATTGCCTCTCCCTTAGTAACTCCGCAACCACATATTTTCATCATAATGGGAGAAAAAGAAATTCGAAAATCATGAATTTTCCATCATATCTACTAATTAATATGTTATCGAGGCTCTAAGGTGCAAAAAATGAGGAGGGCGCGTAAAAATTTTTTTGGAAATTTTAAACGCATACTCCTTATTTTTTATAAATTCTAAAAAAAAACTAAATATGAATTTTTATCCTTCTAGGATGATTGCAACCCGTGCCGACTGAGTCGCAAAATTTACAAAAAATCGCGTTCTGTACTGATATTTTGTTCTGCTACAAAACCAATATAAGTGCAAAATTTAGGTTCAAAATAAAACAAGACTGACATAAATATTTATATTAACTCATAAAATAATAACAAAGGTAGCCAGGTCGAACGATACCATTGTTAAGATGGTGTAGACAAAAAAAAGAAATAATTAAGAAAAGGACAAGAAGTTAACGTTCTTTCTTCTTTTTGTAATCGGTTTTATCTAAGCTTATTTCTTTCTGCACAATTTTTTTGTCAAAACCACCTAAGCAATGGTTTGGATGACCTTGCTCTCTTTGTTTCTTTGAAAATGATTTGTCTTCCTCGATTGTAATCTTATTCAAGTTATCAGAATATGTTTTAGTATCTTATTAAGAATATAATCTTATTATTATTACCTTTCATTAACTGGCAGTCAGTTTGACTTCATAAATAATGTAAAATGGACGTAAAATAATCCTATTTTACGTTTTTTTTTCAATTGCGCATAAGAAATCTCAAAAACCCCGTATGAAACGACAAATTAAACATTTAATTGCAGGTAATAGGGTTGTCCTCTTGGCACTTGTATGTGAAAATAATAATCGCAAGTCGGCACGGGTTATCGTTTATCAATTGGGCTAATATTTTTTCTAGGCTATATTGGGTCAATACGAACATTTTAAAAGGGTATGCGTAAAAAATATCGAACTTGAAATTTAAGGGACACATTATTTAACATATTATATTATACATATTATGTAACTTTACTTTTACTTCCCATTTTATTTTTACTAAAATTTTACACAACTCTAACCTAAACCTCCGAAATGATGGACTTTCATTGCCAGCCGTGTCTCACGTACCTGTATGTCTTTAGGCAAAAATATTAAGTTACCTGTAAAAGTTAACGCCAAGTTCGGCAACCATGTCAATATCTCGCCTCCACAGATGATAACTATCGCAAGCGATATCTCCGGTAGAGTGGTCAGCGATAGCCTCGGGCCTCATGTGCACAAACTCATCCCATATGCTGGGGGAACGACCTAAAACCACCAGACTCATATTAAATGACCATACAGCAACACAGAGTTTAATTCTAATACACTTTTACACTAGTCACTTCGTTCTATAATGATTTTGCGGCGATTCCTGAAATATTACGAAAAAACACCAGCAGGTGTTTCATGTTTGATTTCATGAGCTACAACGTTTATGAAAACATTCACAAATGCCTTAAACACTGAATTCAAACGAATCTCAGCTGAGCACTGAACAGTCTGGTCACAATAACACGCTGGGTAGTAGAAGTAATTAATGGGCGTTTTAAGACGAGATTTCAGCCTGTTCAGAATACTTATGTGAATGTCCCTTTAGATTGAAGAAATAATTATTGATTTTATCAAGGTTGCTATTATAGCGAACAGGTGAATGTGCATGGGTATTGGGTTGTTTGTCGTTAAATACAGTAACACATTATTAGAATCACATATGAGAGAATTGGGGGCTGGAGATTTAATCATAATACGAGGAACGTCGCTGTGGTCAGGAAACATCACTCTTCAATCGTCATCGCAGATCAAATAAAAAAACTAAACCAAAAACACGTAATTTTTTTTATTCAGACTGCTTTTTTTCCTACCGTTGCAGGTTGCAGGTTTTTCCGTAAGTTTGCCGTATGTTACTTTCCAGAATTTGTTTCTTATTAGTAACACTATCGAATGGTGCAATAAAACAAATTTATGCATTTATGGTGCAATAAGTTATGTTCATATTGAAAACTCTACCATTAACGAGTTTCATATTTTTTGTTATGCTTCAAGAAACGCATACGCTGCGTGTTTTCGTTCATTTGTCAATGAAAATACGCAACCAAAAGTTTTATTATTTTGTGCAAAATAAAAAGAAGCTTTCATTAAATCGATTGGTATTCCTAGACTGGAATTATGTAGAGCTTTGATAGGTTCTAAATTGTATCGCAAAATAAAGAACTCTACGTTTAAAATCTGATAAAGTTTTTTTTGGACATAATCAAAAAAGTTTTATTTCCATATAGGTTATTAAATAACCCTCACGGAATGGTCCCTACGTGATGGCTAGCACCGGTTCGGGAACTAACCCGGCGAGAAGAACCGGCGGCGTAAGAAATTCGTACGGGGCCATCTTTTAGCAAGAAGTTGGAATGACGTTGTTTAAAAAATGTGTTGTTTTTTGTGTTTTTTATGAACCTGAACGAAGCTCGAAGGATGTACGCAGAGTTATTCCCTGGACCACCTGTGCCAAACCGAGAAACGATGTTGGCGGCTACTCAAAGGTTACGTAGCTACGGCCAATTCACCGTTCCGGCCCATGCTCAGGGGCGTGGCAACCAGCAAATGCGAGTTGACCTTCAGGAACGCATACTGAATTTCTTTGCGGAGAACCCTGAGGAGAGTACAAGGCGAGCAGCCGCTATTTTTGATGTTTCCCACTGGACTGTGTGGAAAATTCTACATATCGATGGTCAACATCCATATCATTTTCGCCCAGTACAAGAATTAAATGAAAACGATCACATACCGCGGATGCTATTCTCACAATGGCTAATCCAAAATTTTGATAACATTTCCATTTTGTTTACGGATGAAGCAATGTTTACGAGGTCGGGCATTTACAATGTTCATAATAAATATTACTGGAGCCGGGTAAATGAACACCGCATACGGCAAAACAAATATCAACATCGTTTTTCCGTAAACGTCTGGGCGGGAATTGTAGACGGAAAACTTCTCGGACCCTATTTTATTGACGGCCATTTAAATGCACAGACGTACATGACTATTTTAAGACATGTGTTCGACAGGATGTTGGAAAATGTGCCTCTTCGTTCCCTGAGAAATCTTTACTACCAACATGACGGTGCCCCTGCACATTTTCAGCTACAAGTCAGAGCTATGTTGGTTGAAGAGGTTCGTGGGCAATGGATAGGCCGTGGAGGGCCAGTGGCCTGGCCCGCGCGCTCGCCAGATCTCACACCTCTGGACTTTTATCTGTGGGGGGAATTGAAGCGCCAGGTGTATGCCACTGAGTTCCGTTATACGTCGGAACTCAAAAGGCGGATTCGTAATGCCTTTAGAGACTTGAAAAATGACACTTTTGTGCTTTCGAGAGTGAGAAACAATTTTAAAAAACGTGCGGAGCATTCGTGGCCGTAAATGGATCCCATTTTGAACAGAATTTGAGATTAATGTAAATAAGTGTTAAAGTAAATTAAATCAGTGTAGATAGGTATTTAATCAGTGTAAATAAAACTAGTATTTTTTAATTAAACTGTAAATAAAAATGTGATAAAGTTTTAAATACGCCAAACATACCTACCTAGTTGTTTGTACCTTTTTATTTTCTTTGTTGTGAAATCTAACTTACATCTGGACTCGTGGCGCAACAAAGGTAAGTATTTTGGCCTGTCCTAAGCCAGGAAAAGTATGAAGGGAAGTTACATCACAGGATACGTGTAAGTATTGTATTCTTATGACAATGACGTAGTTAGTTAAAACTGTTGTAGGTATTTGTATCGGTTAGTGCAGCAGGTCAACGCTTTTTGCAGTGATAACGTAACTCGGGCGCATAGTATCCATGAATTTACGGACGGTGTCGGACAGAATGTTTTTGATTTTTTTAAAGAAATAATCGTGATATTATTTTTTAATTCTTATAAACATATTTATAAGTAAATCAACTACCTGTGGTTTTAGTGACAACGTTGTTTAACCTTCCAGACTGTATATACCTTGTGCTTATTTCTAATGTTTCTACAGTGATTATCGCTTTTCGTTTTAAAATTACTTAGATTCTTTCTGGCATACGCTCGCTTCTCAATACATTTTAGATTATGAAAGCTACGTCAGAATACTTTTTTTTTAACATTTCTCTCAGTGGTTCAAGGTGGTATAAAAGCGATAACCGTAGGATCTATCCTCCGGCGCCTCTTGGCGAAATAAGTGCGCGTGTCGTCCTGTCAGGAAGCACATGGCGGCACACCTACAGCCAGGGCGTGTTAACGTTACCTAATAACACAAAAAAATTACGTTAAATAACGGTAATTTAACAAAAATACTTTGCTAATAATATTAATTTTAACGTTATTTGATAGTAACAATATTTATAATGTTATATACTTACGTTATTTTATTTCGTAAATAACAGTATTTATGGTATCTATAACGTTATAATATAGAGAGCGTCGGTGACGCAGCGGGCTTAAGGACATTGGAATTATTTCATATGTCCGACATATTTTATCCGACATTAATACCACTTCTTACGGTGAAGAAAAGCTATTCAAAGATCAATATTATGAAGTAAAGCAATCCGCATTGGGTAGTGTCTAATGTGCACAGTCTTTGAGATAGACATAATATTTCACTTTTAATACGTTAAATTATATAAAAAAAATTTGCTCGCTCAAGCGAAGACATAAACATTTATAGATAGGCACCTGTAACTACGTCTCTTTAATGCTGTTGATTTATATAGGGTTTTCGAAATTGGACGGCGTTTCAGATATATTTTTAATAAACTTTAACTGTTATAATAATCGAACATTTTGATTGTTAACGTCGGTTGTTTGATCGAACACAGCGTGAGTGACTAGACTACGCCGCACCGCGCAGTCCGGCACCGTTTTGCGATGTTGCCGTTCCACACTTCCGCATGCACGTGCGCGTGTGCGAGTTGCGACTTGCGACGCATCATAACGAATTTACCGATCCAACAAGACGCGGCACCATTTTTTCATTTGATATATTATGGTTAATGAGTAAGAAAAGGATTTATTTATTATAAGTATTGTATTTTGAAGTACCTATTAGTAAAGGGAAAAAAGTCGAAAAAAGAGAAATACCGTTTTTAGGTATTTTGAACTGAATGATGAAAATCCTTTCTTGAGATTCAAATGTTCTGTTAAATCTCTTAACCTCGAGACGACTGACACTGTTAAATACGTTACTTTGCTCTAACTGATTTTTATTTGTTTATCAATCAAAATCATCGATCAAATCCAAAATAAAATATAGGAAAAAAAAACAAATTTGCCATTCAACAGAAAATTCTGTTGTCCGTCTTAAAATAATATTTTTAATCGCCATCATTATCATTCTTACCACTAACGTTCCATGCACCTTCCACTTGATAAGCAGCTGTTGCGACTCCAAACTTAAACCCGGCGGGGAAGTCCTGGGCCTTTGCCACGCTGAATACAATTCTACAACATGATATTGAACATTTGTAAACTACCTTCTTATAACAGCCCACAGCGAATAATGACAGCCAGTATTAAACTAAATGTACATTCATATTTTACGTTACGATACATGGGAAGATGTACTAACGATACAGGCTAGCCCTAGTTTAAGTAATAGAACAGCAGACATTTGTATAACTTATTCTATGTGCTGTTTATCAAATAAATTAAAAAATAAATCAAATATAATATTATAACTTCTAAGTACTCAATTTCAGGAAATATCTGTATTTTTATGCAAAAATAATTGTTAATCAAATTAAGTTGATGTATTTTAAAATGAAAATTAATCTTACGAACTAAAAATAAATTGGCGACAGCACATGGGCATACTGTATTACTGAATTTGGCAGCGAATTAATATGTTGGCGACTAAATTGGCGAAAGTACTCAGGCGACAAAAACTACAAAAATCGGCATATATAAAGTGGCGAAATTTATTCCAAATTAGCACCGAAATTTATAAGTTGGCGACTTATTTCCGAGTTGGTGACTAATAAACGATGTAAGCAGGTATGAAACCAGATTGGGTTGATAAATTAATCGCTGCTAAAAATTCAATTTGCAGGCTATGGAGAATCGTATTTTTGGATACTGCTGGAGTTTGTTTTCCTTTGGTATCGGTGTCGGTTTGGTATTGTCGTACAATTTCAATTTCCAAAATAGAGAATTTTCATTCTTCGTAAAAATGACATGAGTACTAATTTTAAAGTTGTTGCGGATGCTGATTAGGGTTGATGATTATTAACACAGTATGTAGTTCCAGATATCAGCTATGTAAGGTATAGAAATTTTTGGAATTTAAGGACTTGAAAAAAACTCTTATTATAAAGAAAATACGTTTTTACAGGGTTACTTGGGGGAGGAAATTTACATTATATTTTCAGTAGGATTACCTGTTCTCGAGATAGAAGCAATTATAGAAAAAAAATATGGCAATGCTCTACTTTGAGATACGAGCGATGTATAAAGCTATAGAGTATGCGTTTAAAAATTCAAAAAAAAATTTTTTGCCCATATTAATGATATTGTACAAATTAATGCAGAGGTTCCCAGACTTATTCCGTCTAACGCTCACTTTGAAAATCGGTTATTTTGTAGCGCCCTCCATTTTTTTGCACCTTAGAGCCTCGATAACATATTAGCAGATATGATAGAAAATTCATGATTTTCAAATTTCTTTCCTTCCCATCACGAAGAAAATATGTGGTTGCGGAGTTATTAAGGAGGAGAAACTTTTCATTATTTTTTCAGTAGGATGCACCGTTTCCGAGATAGAAGCAATTATAGAAAAAAATGCTCTACTTTGAGATACGAGCGATGTATAAATCTATGATATGTTGGAAAATTCATGATTTTCAAATTTCTTTCTCTCCCATCACGAAGAAAATATGTGTTTGCGAGGTTACTAAGGAGCAGGAAATGTTCATTATTTTTTCAATAGGATGCACCGTTTCAAAGTTAGAATTAATTTTATTTAAAAAAATGTAAATGCTCTACATTGAAATACGAACGATGTATAAACGATGTATGAATGATTGAAAAACTCTTTATTGCACCAAAAACAAATAGGACACACAGAACATAGAAAAACTAAACATAAATAAGCACAAAAGGCGGTCTTATCGCTACAAGCGATTTCTGCCAGACAACCTTTATAATCATGACACATGTTTACTTAAATGTAATATACTGGTAGGTGGCTTTATAGACAGGCAAAGAGAAAATTATTTTAATACATATTGTAATTTAATATTTCATAATACTTTTTATAAGATATATACTATTTAGGTACACTACTTTATAATATTTGTTAATACATACACAAATACTTTCATATCGTACTATAGAATAAATAAATAAATACTAAAAATAAAAGTAGAAATAATACATACAAAATATGGACTTATAGTAAAGATCACCATATTAATTACGACGAAAGATGTTCCTTAACTTCATTTTTAAATACGTGCAAAGATTGAGCGCGTCTTAATGAAATTGGTTATCTGTTCCACAGACTGATTGCACGAGCTGTGAAAGCTGACGAAGAGTCAAAAAATTTGTATTTCTCGTAGGGGGTTTTAATGATATATTAGAATTTCGAAAAGATTTTACACTGTCGTCCAAAAATTGAAACCTTTCTTTTAAGTAAGGTGGCGACTTGGGGTCATACAGTATACCATACAGGTGGTACAGTATATGAGCATTCCGCCGAAGTCGGATTGGCAGCCACTTGAGTTTGGTACGAAATTAGGATATGTGATCATATTTTCGTAAGCCGAAAATAAATCTGATACAAAGGTTTTGGAGACGCTCAGTTTATTAAGCTGCTCATCTAAAATATTTGTGAAACAGGTGTCAGCGTAATCCAATATAGGAAGGATAAGAGATCAGCAAGCAGAATTTTGGTCGGAATCGGCAGAAAATGCTGCAAGCGCCTCAGAGTACTCCACGCATCAAAAACTCTCGTACCGATCTCACCAATGTGCTTAGACCAAGACAGTTTTGAAACAAGATGAATTCCAAGATTTTTAACGGATTGTGAGAATGAGATAATGTTTCCTTCGACCATTACTGGGCAAAGATCCTGTAATCGAACCCTGTCAACAACCTTGGACTGCCAATGATAATCACATGGGTTTTCGTAGGATTGATGACTAATCCATGAGATTTACTACAAGCACATATACTTTTTAGATCTTCATTAGTTCATGCAATAGCCAACGGTAAGTCATTAAGTGATGCGTGGAAATAAATCTGCAAGTAATCAGCATACACGTGAGAGCAGGAGTAGATGTTTTTGGCGATGGTATTAATGAAAATGCTGAACAGTAGAGGCGATAGGACACCACCTTGAGGAATACCAGCCGTGACTGTTGACAACTCAGATACGAAATCTTCTACCGCAACACGTTGAAGACGATTACATAAATAACCATGGAACCATGCAATCACAGTAGGTGAAAAATTTACGGAGATCATGAGTTGCAAGAGAATATCCTGGTCAACTGTGTTAAAAGCATTTGTAAAGTCCAAAAGTGTTAAAATCGTTAATTCCCCATTGTCCATGGCACAGCGGATATCGTCACCTTTATTAATGCAGTAGTTGTACTGTGGCCGGGACGGAAACCAGACTGAAAGGGGTTCACGTAATTTAAAAAGTTTACAGCCCGCTGATGGATGAGGCCCTCTAATACCTTAGATAAAAATGGTAGGATAGAAATTGGTCCACAACCCTTACAAAGTTGTGGTTTAGGATTTTTGGGTAAAGGGATAATTTTGGCTCTTTTTCAGGATTCTGGAAAAGTACCTGTGGACAAAGAAAAATTCTATGGATATCTGTTAAGACGGTATGTCCCGTCTTTAATATCAATTATTGGAACAATCATGTTACGACTAAGTTCATCACTACCAAACCGCATTAGATGAAATTGACATTATACTTTTCTTAACCTCACTGATACTGGCTGGACAAAAACAAAAAGGAGAGTGTCTTTCAGGAGGATGAAAAGAGAGATGATGTAGCGTATTAGTCTTGTCGGTCGTACTTAATGATGTTGATGGCAACGACAAAAATTTATTAAGATCATCAAGCTTAATATTATTGGTTGGGACCTGCCCACAACGATTACCTATACCCAGAGACCTTCTTGATTTTTCGAAATTTCCATGTTTTAGCTGTCCCATCGCTTTCTATTGACGAATGAATGTATCGCCTCTCTGCATGTCTGCACATAGTGTTGCAGCGATTACGAATTTTTATGTACTTTTCATGACTATCGTTAGTTTTTGTCGTCTGTAAGTTGCTTTAGTACCATGTTTCTTAATTATAAGAGCTTTAATTTCATCTGTCAACCTTGGTACAGGTAAATGTTATATTCTGACTGGCTTGAGAGGTGCATGGTCGTCATATAGTTTGGTAATGATAGATGTGAAAGTTTCAATTTTAGCATCAATGTTATTAGCATCTGTTACCGGTTACCGGTTATTATATTACATTACATTACATTACAATCCAAAATGCGTCTTATGCTTCGGTTTAGGCGTTTTAAACTTACATGATGGAAAAATTAGGTCATGGTACGAGAACATGTCAGCATTGTATTGTCCATGTTTTACAATAGATGTCGAGGATGCGACAATCATAACATCTAAAAGAAAAGGTGTACAGTTGGGAGCACAATGAGTTGCATTTAGAGGCAATAATTGTATATTACACGAAAAGACAATAGATACTAATTTATTGGACTTGTAATCATTTTTAAGTCGGCACTTGTTTAAATCTCCCATAATAATCATATGTTTATATGCTGGCGAAAGTTCTTCCAACAAACTTTCAAAGGCTGTAAAATAATTTATATGAGAAGAAGGACAGTACAGCACACCTACCAAAACTTTTGTGTGAAACAGTGTAATATCAATAAATAGATGTTCTGGAGCATTTACTGGAGGAGGCTGAGTGGATGAGCTAATGTGAGAGAAGGGAATATCCGTGCGTAGGTAAATTGCAACACCACCACCAGTTCGACCAGTTCTGTCATTACGGATCAGCTGGTAACCAGGCCGTGCATAACATTGGGAAAGTAGACACGGTTTCAGCCATGACTCATATATGAGTATAGCATGGATATTTAGTTTCGGCTCGAATAGCGCCAACATATTGGAAAAATGGGCTGGAATGCTCTGTACATCAATATGGACCACATTAAAATTTTTGGACATCTTGTAACTCTATAGCAGTGGTTCCCAGACTCTTTTGTTTCATTTACCACTTTCAAAATTTTGCTGGATCCGGTGGACCCCCTGCATCTACATTCTACATTACTACGAATTTCTAAATCTCGAAAAAAAGTGAAGATTAGATTTATCTATCTATGGAAACTTGCGTTGTGGCTGAGTGTCAACGACGGATTAACAGTTTTCGAAAAAAAAGGTTAGATTTGATTGCTTGATAGGGTTAATTATTTGATAATAAAGTAGGTAGACTTAACAAATTTCCAATTAAATTTTAATTCATTGTGTTGTGAGTGGATGTCAAACAAGCAAAGTTGGCCAATCAAAAAAGTGACTTCATCCAACTTTACTTTTTTGAAATCTACAGTAACTCAGCACAAGGACCAATCAATTCTCACAAATTTTATTTAGAAAACGTCCCATTCGGAGTGGTAAAAAGAAATATAGTATATTTCCTTGTGTTGTAGGTATATATAATATATATTCAAATATATAAATTATTACACTAATAATTACTATTGTTTTGACAGTCGTAATATAATCTAAATTAAACATTTATTTATAACGTAATGTAACTTCTACAATGGTAATTACAAAAAAATATATAATTTTAATGAGATGGATGTACTTGATGGATTGACAGCAAATCAATATTAGGCTTGAGTTTTGTAAGGAATAACCGCAAATCTCCCAGTTCTGTGATATTCAATCTGTTAATTTTTTTTGTTAATAAGTTTGTAACTGCACTAAAACTTTTTAGACGAGATATGACGAGGGAAACGCTATCAGAAGCTTTTGCGCGATTCCCCAGAGTCCAGGATAATTTTTAGGTATTTCTGCCTGCAGCCAAAATTTAAAAGCCTCTTTTAAATGTCACTTTCAGCTCCTCATTAGTGCTATGCTCGAGTGCTCCTCTTGTAATATTTCATTCTCCACTTCCGTTTCATCAAATGGATTTATGATCCATGGTGGTATTTCCATCGACAGAATGTCTTCAAATCTGATTTTAAAATCATCATGCAGGGCAATCAAATGTTGAACGTATGTCTGAATATCTTCATCAAGGCATTCTACCTGCGATAAGTTTGAAAACTGTGAAAATTCGCGCCGACCAATATTTTCCTTAATAAATTTCAATTTACCAATAATAGCTGAAATTACACTCTTTGTTTTATTAAATTAAGGCTGTCCCCTTGTAATTGTAAGTTGAGGTCATTAAATTTTTTGAACAAATCTGTCAAATACGCGATGTCTGCTTTAAAATTGATTAGGTTTTTTTTAATCAGGATCTTTACTTTCCAGAAATTCTAAAACTGTGTCAAAAAGTGAATAATATCTTGATAAACATGCACCTTTCGACAACCAGCGTACTTCGGTATGTAACAGCAATCGTTGGAAGTTTTCATCATTTTCATCGCACAATTGTGCAAATCAGCGCGTATTCAATGCATTGCTTCTAATTTTGTTAACTGCATTAATCACAAATTGAAGTGATTGGTGTAATCTATCACTCAAATTTTTCGCTACTAGATGTTTTCGTTGGATAACACAGTGAATTGCAGTTACCTCTGGTATAATTCTTTTAAGATGGCCTATAAACCCACGATATCGCCCGACCATGGCAGAAGCTCCATCTGTTGCCACCGAAGTAACGTTTGTAAATGGAATCGATTTTTCTTTAAAAAAATCACGGAGGACATTAAATATTGATTCCCCTTTAGTGTCCGTCTTCAAAGTTTTCGCGAATAGTAGCTCTTCATGAATTTCTACGCCCATAAGAAATAGAACATATGCCAATAATAATGCTTCATTGCCAGGTAAAGTTGACTCGTCCAGTTGAATTAAAATGAGTTGTTTGCAGATAATCACACAAGAAACTTTCGACATCAGAGCTCACTTCACCAATACGTCTTTGTACAGTGTTGTTACTCAAAGGAATTCTTTTGAGTATCTCAAATGAAAATTTGTGCAGAACAGTTTTTAAAACCTCTTCAACAGCAGGTAAAATTAACTGTTCTCCAATGGTGTGCGGTTTTTCAGATTTTGCTATAGCTTGCGGGCATCTTTCACTATTACTTATAAGTAATAGTGAAAGATGCCCGCAAGCCATCATCGTTGCTTTCAGACGTTGAAGCGAACATACTGTGCACGGTGGGTCTCTTTTCATATTTTTCCTTTACGAGTAAAGTTTGAAAATATTTTAAATCTTTACCTATTTTATCAGAATGACACCTTCTTAGGTGGTCTTCCAGCTTTGATGGTTTCATAGAGTCATTGCTCAAAACTTTGTTGCATAAAAGGCATGTGGGCAATCGTTTATCTGCTTGTGATGGAAGAAACCCAAATTTTAAATATTCAACACTGTACTGACGACACTTCTTCTTAGATTCGGTCATGTTTCGTATCAATTTATTTATCGTACCTATAAATAATAAATAAAAAAATTCAAGTTTTAATACAAAATGTTGAAAAATGTGCCCTTTTAGCATTAGGCACGCGATATTATATTATATAGGCAGGTAGGTAGGTATACAAATAGGCAGGTAGGTACTTACTTTTCCGACACTGGTAATCACTAATATCGATTCACTAATATCGTTTATCCTTGACATTCGTATTTATATTGGTGAAGAATTAAACACGTTCGTACAAGATTACAAGTACATACACCACAAGTCGTATTAATTTGCACGTTTGAACACGCATTGCGGACGGGACGGCGGCGGCCGGCGCGGCAACAAGTCTCGACGCGTTGTACTGTATATGGAAGTTTTAGTTGTATGCAAGTTTTTACAAGTAAGAGTCTCTGAGCTTTTTAAAATATTATCTGCCGTTATTGATAGGAGATAATTGTCTTATTGAGAAAGTATCATAGGGGAGACTCGGGACACTTGATGACATTGAAAAGGGGGTCTTTTGTTTTTTGGCAATTATTTTGTAAATATTAATCCGATTTTAAATATTTTGGTACTGAAGAACGTGGAATTTCATTGGTTATACTAAGTATAATAGCTAATATTATCCGTATATAAATTTACTAACTAGCCCATGAAAACTTCGTATAGGGAATGATATCATGTGCCCCATATATATGTCTGACTTGATCCCCCCCTTCTGAAAGACTTGATCCTGGGGGGAACAAGTCTCCCACATTTAGGGTCATATGATTCCAATAAAGAAGAAAAGGAAAAAAAATATGTTAAAATTGTTTTTATCATTGACTTATTTGCTAAATTAGAAACAAAAACAATGTTCCTATTATTAGGGAATCTTCTGATTGAACTAAAATAACGTGAATTAATTTTGCTTTTATAAAATTAAACAAAAGTTAAGTTAAATGTATGTGTAACTTAAACAGTCTTTTCTTTTCATCTATTAGCAATCATCTATTCTTTTTTCTACTTTTCAATTGTTTGTCATTTATGTCTTTGCTTATTAATCAATTAATAACAACTTATATCGCATAATACTTTATTGTATTTGGGAGGCTCTAGCTGCTACAATATTATTAACTGTTTTGTGAGAACTCAAATCACATGTTCATTTGTTTAAAAAGAAAATGTTGCTAACAAATATAACTTAATGTTCTAGTAAATCTTTTACTTACTAAAAAAACATTAAATAAATTTTGCAATTAGCACAACAAAACAAAATACCCCTTTGGTAAAATTAAAGTTAAGTTATTCTTTCTTAAAGTAAAACAGTCTTTTATTTTTATCTATTAGCAATTATCTTTTCACTTTTTATTTCTCAATATTAAATTTTCTTAATGATTTTGGAAACATAAAACTAATGACTCTTTTTGATGATGATTTCACTTTCGGAACTGGTAGTTTTTTCACAACTTGATATTTAGCAATTGAACTAATATCGTCGTTAACAGGCCACTTGAACATCTTATCATTAATTTTTTTAGCGAATTTAATATCGTATCCAGCTCGACTTTCCCTCAGTATTTGTTCAACATATCTATGAACGAGATTCTTTTGCGAGATTAGGTTCACAATAACCCAATCTCCAATGATGATGGAGTCATTGGAGTCATCTTCATTCTCTGATTCGCTACAACTGCTACCAGAGACATCACTTTCATCAAATGCACTTCAAACTGATTCTGGCGATGGCGGTGGTTCTTCATCTTCCGACGTTGTCACTTCTTGTTCTTGTGAATTTAGGTTACGTTGTACTGCTTTTACTTTCGCTTTCGAAATCTTCTTTTCTTTTTTCTGTTTTCTAGCTGCCCACTCATTCTCGATTGCCAGATTTTCCGGTGTGTCGGTCAAAATCCTAGTTTTACCTTTTTTTCTCCCCTTTCCAGAGCCTTTTCTCGGTCCTGCTTTTGGGTGTGGTCTTATTACTTCAGGACTTACAAATAATGATGTAGAAAGTTTTGGAACGTGAATATTGTGAGAATGGGTCGGTGTTTTAGAGCTATCGTTATTTCTAATTTGTGAAGAACCAGCTGCAGTCCGTCTGTTATTATTTTAGGAATTCATAAGGGCATCTCTATTACTGGCTATACATTTGGAAAGAAATTTTGGAGATTTTGTAGAATCATTTTCCTTTTCATTATCAGAAATATCAGGAGTCACATCGTCATCTGGAATTGGCACTGGTGCAACTGGCGCAACATTTTCTGCATTAAGCATAAGGGCAGGGAAAGCTGGTGCAGTATTTTCAGCCGTTAAAGATTAATCAGTTAAAATAGACGGTGACACAGATGGTGAGGTTATAACATTGTCTATTTCAGTTTGCACGTTTTCTCTGTCAGTAACGTAGGAGCTTAAATATTCGTCATCTGTGAATATATCAGGGTTGAATGGAAAAAATCCAGTAACTGAGAAACTTTTCTGAATATTTCTAGGAGTCATTGCATTTGGGTAAGCACTGCCTAGACATTCAGCCAAATCATATATGGTTAACGGCCGCCCTAGATGACTAACCATCCAATTATCGCATGCAGTATTGTAGTATGACTTCATGGCTCCAAATACTATTCGATCCAAAGGTTGTAATTTTTGAGAGGTATGTGGTGGTATCGTTAAGAGACGGATACCATTATCTTTGCAGTAATTTATAGAGTCAATGGTAATGTGTGACTCATGGTTGTCAAATATAATAAGACAAGGGCTGTCCCTGGTGCATCTTATATGCTTATGAAAAAATTTCAGGAAAAGTAGGAAGTTTGGTCAAGCCATCCATCCACTCGGATGTGGAGCTCCTCCTCCGTGGAGGATTCGTTGCTACCAATTTTTACGTGAAAATATAATAAATGGTGGAAGGTGGTAACCTATAGCATTTATAGCTCCACATACAGTGACAAGCTGCCCACGTTCGCCAGATGTGACCTTAGACACTTGTTTGAGACCTCTACATGCTACAACTTTTTTGGGCTTATGAACTGTAGTAATTCCAGTTTCGTCTACGTTCCAGATTTGGTCCGGCCCAAAATTAAATCTCTGTAATAAGCTTTTCAAATTCTCAAAGAAATTTCCAACATTGTGTCTGTTAAAAGCTGTGGCGCGAGACAAACTAGTGGCTTCGGGTACACGCAATGTACCTATCTTTGTGACGATTCATAAAACCGTAAAACCAATCGTAAGTAGCTGTTTCCTTATTATTTTTTTACTATTTTCAGAAGCATATTGAAATGGAAGGTCTCGTACATTCTTAGTAGTTAATCCATGGTACAATTTACTGGCCATTATTAAATAACTAACAAGTACTGTCTCTTCAGTTGACGAAAAAAATTGTGACTGGCGATAGTTTGGCGTGTAGTCAATATTTTTAGTCGTAGCATTTTTCTTCTTTCTGACATATCTTTTCAGTGTCATAACTGCTATCCCGTAACCTTTGGCAGTACCACGAATACTCATACCCCCTATAACATCATTAACAGCCAACTCCAAGTACCAAAAAAGAATTAAATTACGTGCAAAAAATATATGTTGGTCTCTTTTTAATGTATTTAATATTGAAGTTAATGAAAAGGATAACAAATCTAAGGTACACAAATTTATAATCCTAACAAATATCAAAAGCTATAGCCAATTGAAAACAACATAAGTTGTGTCAAATTGCTTTCATTGTTATGTTGTTGATGTTCTTTCATTGTTCTTTCATTGTTGTTCATTAGTACACTTCGCGACTGGATTACAGTGTGTTGTGAAGTGCAATTTTGTTAAGAATGTTTTAATAAGCTAATTTTATCTAAAATAAAGGTAATATCAATTTTCGTCATAGTTTTGCTATTATGAACTTATATTTTATAATTTAGTAACGTCCATATACCAACCCAAATAATAACCGTTACAAAAACAGTTTTGTATTAAAATAAACTATGAATATTTCTGGTAATATTTAACTTCTAATAATAGAAAATATTATTAACGATTGTTTTACTTAATTAGCTCATTCTAGTAATGTACCTTAAATTCAAAAGGAAATCATAAAAATCACAGAATCAAATAGAGAATTTCTTCCACCTGAAATACATAGTTGGAAGACAAAATAGAAGAAGAAAGAATGCAGCATAAAGTGGAGCAATGTTTTTACAAAGTAAGTAGATACAGATCAACTACACACCATAATAATAATCAGAATGGTAGCAAATAGATTTCATTACAGAAGGAAATAACATTTTTTAAATCTATTCTTTTAAGTTATGGCACACTTAAAATTATTACAAGTTTTATTTTGTTGAAATTGACTGTTATTTATATGAAGTGTACTTGCAGAAAAATGTATAGTTAGAAATTTTGATATAATAGATTCGAAGATATACAGAAAATAATTAATGACAAATAAGCAGAGAAGAAGAAAAGAATGATCCATCATGAAGAAAACATGTTTTTTTTTCTCAAAATGAAGCGGTTATAGAAAAAAATATGGCAATGCCTACTTTGAGAATCGAGCGATCAAGCTATAGAAATGTTATAAAATTCAGGATTTTCAAATTTCTTATTCCCCCATCATGAAGAAAGTATGTGGTTGCGGGGTTACTAAAGGGGTGCAAATTTTCATATTTTTTTCAGTAGGAGGCATCATTTTTAGATAGAAGAATTTTACAGAAATTAAATCAATATCTGCGATTTTGAAATTTCAAAATAAATGATATTTTTTTCTGATTATCATCCCCTTTAACCTAGAAAAGGATACCTAGATTAGTTTTATTAAAAATAAATGTCCGCTATCTTTGACATTCAAAATGGATATAAGTTTTGTATTCAACACACCTAAAAACCGCAAATACGACACCCATATCAATTTTACAGAAAAATAAATCTTCGCCATTTTGAAATTTCAAAATGAAAGAATTTTTATAATCAGTGACTCCGGAAACCTAGAAAAGGTCACCTCTATCCATTTTTTTAATGGCTACCATCTTGAAAATTAAAAATGGATGACTTTTGTGTAATCACTGGGCCCAGAAACCTACAAAAGGAAGGATAAATTATTATAAAATGAAATATGTCCGCCATCTTGGAATTTCAAAATGAATGTCAGTTTCGTATCAAGCAGCCCCAAAAACCTAGTAAACGACACCGAAATAAATTTTACGAAAAATTAATATCCGTCCGTATCCGAATAAATAAATATGTACACCCCCTGAAACCGAGAAAAATTAAAAATGGGAATTTTGTACGCTCCTTTGCGTTTTTTATGTCCCTCGTTTAGTTGCTTATTATGTTTTTTTAATTTCTTACATCAGGGAAAATTGGCCTATGTATTAACATTGACATGTTGAAAATCCTTTACCAAATAATTATCAATTTTTTATCAATTTATCAATTAATCTTTATGAATTAATTCAATTAATTAATTGAATTAATTGATAAAGATTAATTCAATTAATTAATTTATTAATATTTAATTCAATTAATTCTCCAATAACAAAAAAATAAACCAATTAACATGTACTATTATTTTTTATTAAGAATTAGTTGTATTTTTATCGTGACGTATGTATTGCACTTATTCTTCAATTTTATTATTATATGATATCTTTGTTTAGTTTAGTTAATTTTACTATACTTTCAATTAATTTTTGAAATTGTTATTGTTTATATTATTCTATTTTAATGTAATTTTATTGATGTATGTATTGCACTTATTTTTAAGTTCTACTATTATATGACATTCTCTTTATTTAGTAGATTTTATTATACTTTTAAAGAAATTTATTAAACTGTAATCTTTAATTATTTATATTTATCGCATTTAATATAATTTTAATTTATTTTGACATTGATTAATTTAAATGTAATTGTTTTAATTTAATTTAATTAATTTAATAGTATTTTGTATTTTTTATTATTATTTCATAGCCGATACATTCATAATTTTTTATAGAAAGATGTAATAGCCTCTTATTAAAAGTGCAATAACCATGATAATGTAAATTCAATAAAATATATGCATGCATAATTGTAACTTTTGTCGGCTGTTCATAACAATAAAACAACAAAACATATCTGCCTATTCTTAAATTAAATGTGTACTCTCAAATTGTCACCAAGGTGGTTATTTGGTCGCTAAAATAATATCTGTCTGCCAGTTTGGATATTCAGTGAACAAAACTGGTATTATTTAGTCACCAGATTTGGAGTATTTTGTTCCTTACATTCTTTCGCCAACTTAGTAATTTAGTATTTAATATTCGGTTTTTCACACCCAAAATTTGATTGTTTTGCAAGTTTAAAGACATGCCTTTTAAAACAACATAAACTTTAATAAAGGTATTTTTCTCCTAAATCATTTACCTACTTGAAGTTTACCGTTAATTTACTTTACCGGTAATTTTAGTATGAATATTTAACATTATTATTTAAAAATAGCATTATCTAATTTTAATAATTAATTAATCAAAGTGATGACACGCATCTCTGTTTGGTGTGGCTATCGCAAGACTGCACTAACCCTCGGATCTGAGAGGTAACGAAATTGTGCGGACCTGCACACTTAAAATAGGAAATTACGATATACAAATTATAAAGAAATATAAAAACAGAATAGAGAAATGGTCCTATTTCTATATCTTAGAAGGCAAGATTGGCGTACTTGGTTTAGAAATTATTGAAATACAATGCAGTTCAATGTAAAATAACCTTTTTAAGTTCAAAAAAATACACAATTTTTATACAATATTAAAGGCCGATCACCGAAGGGTAATTGTTTACTCCCTGCAAAATATATATTCAGGTTTAAGTTTACACATGGGTCAAGCCATCCTAAAGCAAGGACTTAATTTAAAAAAATAAGAAAATATAAGTAGCGAAACCAGACTATGGAACTATGGAATAGTCAGTGTACAACACATGTATGCCGGGTGCAACATTTTCACAAATAATAAATATATTGTAAGTACAACTCACTGTCCCAATACAACACTTAAAATATTAGTGGGGAGACTGGGAAATGGGAATAGTAACCAATTAGAATATTATATAGAATCATTAAACAAACTACAAATATTAATAAGATTATATTATTCATATTTCCTTACGTAAATCGGTTGCCACGGGAAAACAATATTAGATATAAGCTTAACAGCCAATTGTATACTGCTATTAATAAAAATTGTAAATTATTATATAAATATGACATTAAAATAAATATAATTGACATTAATATTATTTAAAATTATAAATTATGTAAGTTGACATTAGATATAATATATACTTAGTCTGACCATAAATACTGTTACAATTAAAAATAAACAAAATATTACATTTGAATTTGGAATCTGTCATTTTTATATGATTGTTCATTGAATTCTCATTTTGGCGCCAATACATTGTACAATATTTTTCGATATTAATATGGACTGGGGTGATAAAGAGAACCGAATCGCTGTGATTGCATAACACAAAGTAGATATGGAGCCAAATGCAATTTTAAAACTCTCCATACGCTTGGTATTAGTAAATGTTTGTGTACTGGGCTATTAATAGGTACAATGAGACCTCCTTCTCCTTCTTCTCCTTCTGTTTGTGACAGAAAAAGATCTGGCCGTCCACGTAGTGTTCGTAACGAAAAAGGTGGTCAAAGCAGTAAGGGAAAGAATTCGAAGAAATCCTGTCCGAAAGCAAAATATTTTATCTCGGAGATGAAGATAGCACCTAGAACCATGTCGCATATTTTAAAAGATGGCTTAGGACTTGCAGCCTATGAGAGACGTACTGGTCATTTCTTAACTGATAATTAAAAAAGAATAGGGTGGTAAAATCGTAACAACTACTGAAGCGGTACGCGAATGGAGGTCACAGAAATTTTTTGTTTACGGATGAGAAATTTTTTAGGATTGAGCAACATTTAAAAAAACAAAATGACCGTATTTATGCTCAAAGCTCTAAGTAAGCTTCCCAATTAGTCGACAGAGTGCAACGTGGGCACTATGGCACTATCCGACTTCAGTGATTGTTTGGTGGGGTATTAGCTATGAAGGAGTGACTGAGCCATACTTTTGTGAAAAAGGTATCGAAACATCTCATCAACATCAAGAATCTAGTAAATCCCCTTAACAACACCATGTTCAATAACCAAGAATGGTCCTTAGAGCAAGACTCGGCGCCGGGTCACAAAGCTCGGTCTACGCAGTCTTGGTTGGAATCGAACATTTCGGACTTCATCAGAGCTGAAGACTGGCTGTCGTCTAGTCCCGATCTTAATCTGCTGGATTATGATTTATGGTCAGTTTTAGAGAGTACGGCTTGCTCTAAACGCCATGATAATTTGGAGTCCCTAAAACAATGCGTACGATTGGCATTGGCATTGAAGAATTTTCCCATGGAAAGAGTGCGTACTTCTATTGATAACTGGCCTCAACGTTTAAAGGACTGTATTGCAGCCAATGGAGACCACTTCGAATAAGATTTTTATATTTTAAATTGTTTTATATTTATGTATTAAACTAACACACTGAATAAATAATAAATGTTATTTGGCATAGATTTTTTTTTTCTTTGTTTCAGTATTTATGTCAAGATTAGGTATTATATATCCTTTTGTTTTACAAGACTTATAGCAAGTACGCTATTAACTTTTTTATATTTTAACTCAGCCAAGTTCTTGGCTAGTAAGACAACTGCTTCTATTGAGCAGTTTAGTCATAATAATATGACTTATTATAACAGCTTTGAATATGTGGAAAAAGGAAAAGGAAACCGTATTTTATGCTCTAGTTTATCTATATTGTATACAGTCGCTTTAAATACTGTAAAAGTTAATTATTGTGTTTTAAATTTTTTAAAATCTTAATGTTGTGTGTGTGTATCTGTGTAGAACGAGAACCTACCTTAATTTCGCCAAAATAAAGTTTATCAACTTTTAGTAGAATTCTAAAAAGAAATGTAGTACGAGTCTGGGAGATTTGTAGAAATATACTTTAAAAATTACAGCCCTCAGAGTGTGGTCCCTCCGTCCACACATCGCTATTTCCATATCTTAAAAAGTTGTCTGGAAAATTACGGTTTTCTGACTACACATTTTTATTAAAATATTCATATAGCTGTCTACAAATTTATGAACTACAAAGCATCAGAGTATAACTGCTATAACCACCGAAGTGTGGTCGCTCGCCGCTCCATCCACACTAAAGTGACAAATTCCTCACACAAAATATTAAACATTAAGAATCTTTTAATTTGAGATATTTTTACGCATGTGTTATTTTATGCGAAACCTAATTAGTCCTATGTAGTCAATCATTATAATAAGGTACTTATATTTTAATAATAATGATTATATGTGAAATCAGAGATTTATTTGGAAGGCAACCTCCGAATTTTAACTTAATTAACTGAATTAACAAGACATAGCTTGTCCACGTCATATGTTAAGAAACAAAATAATTAACAACCTCATTAAAACATTATGGCAATTACTTTATGTGCATGTAAATTAATGTTTCTCTATTTTGTAAATTATACGACTGCCTTTTTTAAGTATCAAGGATGATATGGTTCGTTCGGTATATACGAACCCCCTTGCCAATAATAAGATTTGCACAATGGATAACTTAAACAACGTTGCTGTATTTGTCTGTTAAGTGAATTTTCCTACGCATCAGACACAGACAGCAACGTTGTTTAAGTTACCCGTTGTGTAAATGTAATTTATTTTAATATAATAATTTTTATGTGCTTAGAAATGTATTTGTCAACAAATAGGTAAATTTCTAAGCACTTTCTACTAAGCTTCCTACTCTCCATTCCTGCAACTTTTACTTTAATGGTCAGTTCACATCGAAACGAGACGATACGTGACGCGGCGCCTCATTTCTAAGATAGCGTTCAAAATTAAACTTTATTCACTATACAAGAAAATACACGTTTAATTGCAAGAGTATAAATATATTTATATCAAACTGCACCGCTCTGCATAGCTCTTGCTCTCGCTATCTTAAAAAATGCAGCGCCGCGTCTTACGTAGTAAATAAAGATCAATTTTGAATTGGTATCTTAAAATGCAGAACCGCGTCTATCGCGTCTCGCTTCGGTGTGAACTTACCCTAGCGGAAGCTTTGGAACCGTAAAGGTGAAATGGAGGTTAAGACGTTTACGTTGAATTGTTATTTTATTCTAATACTAGATCTTTCCAGCGACTTCGTACGCGCAATGAGAAATCTCACGTGAACCGTACTTTTTTCTGCGATAAAAAATAGCATATGTATTAATTCACAGCACACACTACTACCATACCGAATTTCATCAAAATCCGATCCGTAGTGTCTGAGAGTGTGGCGGACCAACGAAGTTGAATCTTCGATCTTGAATCGTGCCAACGATGTTTTCACAGTTCGGCTCTATATTTTAAGGTAATTAAAAATCAATAACGGATATTTTGCACATATAATCTACTGCTGGATACTTATGTCAAGGCGTTTAGGCTGAAAAATAATTTAAAATTTTGAAAAAAAAATTACTGAATAAAATTACATTACGCTTTTTACGGTGCTGTTAAGGTAGACCTCACACAGCTGATTCTATTAATGTTATTATGACAAAGTCTTTGCCTCCACTTTCAATCGCCTGTTTCTGTGAGGTTCATAACCATATCAGAGAGCGCAATGTAATTTCAATTAGTATTTTTTTTTTTATTTCGAATTTTTTTTAGTCTAAAGATCTTGACATAAGAAGTAGATCATATGCCCAAAATATCCGTAATTGCTTTTGAACAACCTTATACATGTCACCGTCGACTTGTAAATACCGTTATATTCACAATACATATGTATGTATTAGGTCATTACATATGAAATTGGCGTTTTGTAAAGGAGAAACATAAAGTAGTTTTTTTTTAAACATAATATATTTATTTAGTCAAAGTATATACCATTGTTATCTATGCACTTTTGCCATCTCATAGGTAGTTCATTAATTCCTTTACTAAAAAAAACCATTCGGATAGGAATCAATAAAACCATTTTAAGGCGCTTTGGACTGCCCCATCGGACTTGAATTTTTTCCCTTGCAAGTTATCCAAATTTCGAAAAAAATGGTAATCTGTTGGAGCAAGGTCCGGGGAGTACGGTGGATGACTTAGACATTCCAATTGAAGCTCCTCTAATTTGGTAGCCGTCTGTTGTGCAGTGTGTGGTCTAGCGTTGTCCTGAAGCAGCACTGGCCTAGAGCGAATGACCAACCTCGGTTGTTTTGCGGCTAGCTTTTCCATCATGATTTGCGTATGTATTCCATCAGTAATCGTTTGGCCAGATTTAAGAAAGCTGTAGTGAACGACACCGGCACTAGTCAACCAAACACTCACAAGTAACTTTTTTTGAGTCAATTTTCGCTTGGGGCAGGCTTTGGCTGGTTCGCCAGGGTTCAGCCATTGCGATTAGCGTTTCCGATTATCGTAGAGGATCCACTTTTCATCACAGGTAATGATTCGATTTAAAATCCCTTCATTATTGTGTCGGTTGAGTAATGTAACGCAGCAGTCGACGCGCGTTTGTCGGTTTGCTGCACTCAATTCATCCCATCTAGGTACACCTTTCAAGCTTTTTCACCTTTCCAATTTGCTTCAAGTCGATTAAAACAGTTTTATCACTAACACCGCAGCCTGCAGCTAACTCGTACGTGGTTCGCAAAGGATTCGCTTCCACAATAGCCTTCAATTCTTCATTATCAACTTTGGTCTCCGGCCGTCCACGGGGCTTGTTCTGCAGGTTGAAATTTCCAGAACGAAAACGTTGGAACCAAAAATGCACTGTGTTTTCTTTTACGACATCGCCGCTATACACATCATTAATCCTTCGAGCCGTTTCTGCAGCACTGGTGTCACGGTGGAACTCGTACTCGAAAATAATACGATATTTCAAATTTTCCATTTTGTAAACAGAATGACGCAAAGAAAAAACCGAAAGAAAAAAAACAAATGAATTACGGTTTTGAAAACACAAATGTATGATTAAATCGCGGTATAAGTTTGAAAGTGGAATTCCTAACCAAAGAAGATATATTTGAGATCGAAGTGGCCAGTATGACAAAACGCCAATTTCATATGTAAGGATAGGTCCTTTTTTAGGATAGGTTATATTAGGTATAACTAGCGAGATTGTAAACTGTCGAAATATTGTGAACCCGAACATACTGCTTACAATGTAACACATTATTTTTCGTTACATTAGATTATATCGAAAAGAATTCGTCTAATTTGTTAATTGATATGGTGGACCAATTAGCGCCACGATCCTGAATCGCGCTATTGAAATGTTTACAGTTCGGCGCTATATATACAACATCTGAAATGCTTACAAGTGGGCTTCGGTGTGACCGAGCATACCACCTCGCTCGGTCGGAGATCTCTCTTTGGGGCTCCCCACTATTCCCACAGCGTGTACAAACGTAGAAAAAGACAAAATATCAAAAAATAATTGTTTTGGATTCTATTTCGTTCATAAAGCCCCAATTGTGACAGTTTTTCTTATATCTCTTCGATGTACAGACAGCTACCAGTTACGATTTTATTATATATATTGAAATGTAACTTGCTTTTTTGCATTAGTGTTATAGTTGCATTTTAACAATCACTACAATAGTCATATTACTCTTTGAGATCATAATATACTGTCCTATTTTCACCAACTCCTTTTAGTGTTAATCGTTTGTCTAAATGGCATGATCCTTATCTTTCTTTAATACGAAAATCGAGAGAAATAACATAATATTTAATCAACAAAACTGTAACGGGCGATGGTGAAATTGGCACTAAAGCCACTTCGTGGCATAATGAATCGAATACTGTAAAGTTATTTATTTTAAACGTACATCAGAAAAGGTTTTAAGGCAGATATGCTTTTACAACTAATAATTAAATAAAACTAATAAAACATTAACAAGAGTTATAAATAATAAATAATTAATATATATAAATACATTCCTTATAAATCATACGTCATAAAGCATTTTTGCTGGATAGGAATAATTTAATTCCAAATAGGGATTAAAAAATTACAAGGAATACCAAAATTGTCGATGGAGTTTGTTAAAAAATGTCGCCTTTAGCTGTAATTTATTAATGGAATCATAACAACAAAACTCAGTGTTAAGGTGCATTACCAATAATCAAGGAATGTATTTTATATTTAAAATTAATACTTACATTAGTAAAATTTTGAATCGAGACATGTAACACATTATTTTAACTGTATTTAATATAGTTTAAAAGTTAATATGGAATGACTTTTTAGTGTAGTAGACAAGGCAAAACATATTTAATTAAAACATTAATTAAAAGAGTATAACTAATAGGGATTGCAAAATCCAATTTTTTTTTTAATCCGGATTTTTTTAGATGTTTTTAATATTTAAAACTTTTTGCATATTTTATAAAACTGATGTACTTTTTACTTCGACGTCTAAGCAAATTAAAAACTCATTATTGAAAAAATTAAATACTTTTTTATGTTAATTTAATTTAAATAAACTCTTATTTTAAGTTGTAAGTATTTAAAATTACAATGGGAATAAATAAAAACACAATCTGATTATATCAGAATTATATAATTATATTTCTTTTTGCACTTTTATAAATATTTTTAATTACTTTTTAAATTTCTTGAATGTTCAGTTTAATAGTTAAAATTTTATTTCGAACAATGTATGTCCTATCTATTAAAAATATTCATTTAATATGCGTAGATGATGATAGCATAATAAAATAAAGTGCGTAAAAAAGAATTAATTATGTACTCAGTTAATATTACTATACCCATTTAAAATCTTAAAAATCAACATTATTGGAAATAAGGTACTATCTTACTGTTCTTTAAAAATCGTGATCTTGAAAAACATAAAATCGTCAAGTCTTTGTTCGGTAAGGTGAGATCTTGATAGATACTAAATGTTTTTATCAAGCAGTAAAGAAATATAAAAAAGTGGAGTAGCCTGTGGTCTTTTTAAAGCTTTAAGTTCAGCACCGTTCGTAAAGTGTCATTTCTATGTGAGGCTTACGTAGGCAAATTAGTACAGTTTAGGAAAAAATGTAGGAAACTGAAAATCCTTTAAATTGAGATCCGGGGAGTAAAGACAAATCATTTGAAGCCCCATACGTATGGTCGAAATTGGACCACTTTACCAACATGGAAATAAAAACCCCACCTTTTTTGGTAATTATAAAACATCTAAAAGGTGCTTTTAATTTCCTCGTTAATCAACAGAAGTATAATTAACAAATCTAAGCACAACAGTGGCGTTGGATTCCTCTAACTCCATTCCTATCGGATTCACTTACACGTGAAAACGTAAAACAGGAGCGTTGGTTTACATTTTATTTTTCTACTGAACGGTTAGGTTGGTTAAATTGAATTAATTTTATTTATAAAAAAAGTATTTTGTTATTAGCTCAATTCATTCGTCAAAACTCTCTCTAACCAGCCAGTCAGTAATTATCGACTCCAAAACTACTTCCCAAATTTTTTTAAGGATTTATTTAGATATTATAGAGATAAGAATCAGGTATTAGGACTTAGGTATACATTATTTAGAATATAATTAAATGTAGTTAAACCACTACATTTCTTATTATGATGTGATATTAATTTGGCATTTAATGATTGTAGAAACTTAAAAGTGCAATAGTATGTTTCGTAAGTAAGAATTCAATAAATATAAAAAATGCCTACAAGTTTAAATTGAGTTTAGATTTGTTTATCATACTACTTACTACTACAACAGAAAAAATTTCAATTGTGAATATCTTAGAAACAATCCAATATCGGCCATACATATAGCAGATCTTCGTCGCTCGCATCTCCATTTAACCACTGACTACGTTCTACCAATAACCTGTTAAACGTGCTCAAGCCGGGGGTCGCGGGTTCGAATCCCGCCGAAGGAACAAAAAGTTTTCTATGTTCCTGGGTCATGGATGTGTATTAAATATGTGTATAATATAATAAAAATCTTAAATATATGTATAGTATAAAAGTATTAAATATACTTCCCGTTTTCTGGTACCTGTAACACAAGTTCTTCGGATACTTAGCACGGGGCCAGATTGACGTGGTGTGAAGCGTCCATAGTATTATTATTATTATTATTATTATGTAAAAAAAAATCAATAATTTCAGCAGTACAAGTAATGTCGAATTATTCAAATATTGTACGTCTAGAGCACCTAAGTATATTTAAAATATGCAGTTTTTCATAATAATAACCAAGATTCGAAAAATTCGAAAAATCCGGATTTTTATTTGAAAATCCGGATTTTATATGACGCCGGAATATCTAGATTTTTCGAATTTCAAAGTATCCGGATTGCAACCCCAAGATTTACATATACGTCTTGGCTGTCAGTTTTTTTTACGACTTATTTCATTAACAATTAACAACGCCTCTTTCCGTAACTTCTTCAGAAGCATGCACTTTGCATGTTGAATTTTTCAACTTGGCATGATATAGGTGAAAACGCGTAAAATTTTTATCTTTATTTTCATCTTTATCATCATTATCTTTCGATGTTGTTTATTCGATTTGATTATGTTCTTATGAAGTCACTGTAGCATAGTTACATTTTTTTAACGTATTGTTATAGCTAATAACGATGCGTATAGCGTCATCTATTAGCAGTGGTTGATATTAATAATAGCTAATTTGTGCTAGACAACTTATTTTCGGTACTCGGTGGATCAAACGAATTATCCACCTTACTAGGTGGGTAAAAAACTTGAAAATAATGTTCGCTCGCTAACTTTGTGCCATTAATTGGATATTTCTACTTTTGTTATTATACGAATTATGTTCCTAATATTTCAATTTTATTTTTTCAGATTCTTAAGAAATGTGCTCGAAAGAAATCAAAAACTTATCACTTTCACCAAGAATGGGAATTGGATTTCTTCTTTACCATAGTGAAATATAACTGTTGCTGCCCAATATGCAATACAGCCCTGGCAATAGCCAAAAAAGGAAATTTAGAGCGGCATTTCAACACAATGCATGGTAAATATCAGACTGACTTTCCACCTAGCAGCGAAGTAAGAAAGAGTAAATTGCAAGCATTGAAATCGCAATTAAAAGTCCAAGAAAACATGTTTTCTGGGCCTATTGAGCAAAGTAAAGCTGCAACTGAAGCTTCTTTCCAAGTAAGCTACAGAATTGCACAAAAGTGTAAACCTTTTGCCGATGGAGAATACATCAAAGAAATCTTCGAAGAAGTGTCAGATTCGCTGTTCGTGAACTTAAAAAATAAAAACGAAATTAAAAAAGCTGTTCATGGTTTACAGCTGTCTCAAAAGATTGTGATGCGCCGTATAGAAACAATAAGTAAAAACTTAAACGAACAATTACAAAAAGATATCGTCCGCTGCGTTGCTTTTTCGCTTAAATTTGACGAGTCAACAGATATCACTGATACTGCACAATTACTTGTTTTTATTCGAAGATTTCTCGACCAAAGAAGAACTGCTAAGTATGATATCCTTAAAAGGAAAAACTCATGGCCTTGATATTTTCACGGAATTCAAAGCACATATTTGCCAGATTAAACTACCCTTGTATAAACTTGTATCAATGACTACTGAGCTGGAGCTGCTGAGAGCTGAGCTGTCTGATGGAGCTCCTGCAATGACAGGTATCCATAATGGTTTTATTGCTCTTTGTCACAAAGACGAAGAATTTCCAGACTTCATTAGCTACCACGATATAATTCATCAACAAGTACTGGCTAGTAAGAGATTAAACACGAAATATGTGATGGATATTTCTTTCAAGACTGTAAATTCCATAAAGGGAAAATCCCTCCAAAGGCGGCTCTTTAAACAGCAATTATATGAGAAGGAACCAGAAACCACTGACGTAAGGTGGTTGAGTCGAAGGAAGTTTTTTGCAAAGATTTGGAGATCTATTGGAAGAAATAATAAAATTTATTGATGAAAGGGGTGATGATTATCGGCAATTGCGATTGGCAGATTTTACTGGAAAACTGAGTACATTAAATCTGAATCTACAAGGCAAGAATAAAACATTAACAGAAATGATGAACTCTATTGCGGCATTTCAAAGTCAAACAGCGTCTATGACAGAAGACGTAGAGAAGAAAAAAATTGAACAATTTGTAAACATCAAGGATCATATGGAAAATCAACCTACCTACAATTTAATTTCTTAGAAGTACACGTCTGAAATTAGGGCAGTGGTAGCAGACTTCGAAATTAGCTTTAGTGATTTCAGAAAAAATTGAGAAGTTGTATAATTCATCAGTTATCCGTTTAATGATTCCATTGATCATAGTGATATCTATGAAATGGCTACAAAATTTGCAGATACGTTTCAAATGGAGCAGATGATGTTACAAAACTAAATTATTACTCTGCGCTGCGACATATTTCTAAAAGCAAGGTCATCTTCAGGTCAAGATTTCTGGGCATTGGTTTCCAACGAAAAATATCCAAATTTCAAGAAATTTGTTGAAGAACTTCATTCGTGTTTTGGTTCAACATATTTATGTGAGTCAGCGTTTTCCTACTTAAAACAAATAAAAATAAATACCGGGCTCGCTTGACAGACGCTCATACATTGGATTCTTTAAGGTTGGCAATTTCCAACTACAATCCTGATTATGCTAAACTAGTGGAAGATGCTTAGACGCAATGCTCACACTAATATATAGTTAAATAAGTAGTTGCTATATATTATTATATATAATTTTCACATTTATGTTTTTTCTCTTAATAAAATAAAAAAAACTATATGATTTTGTACTGAACTATGCTGTTTCATTTAATATTTCAATAAGTATGTAATTGGTAGATCGCACAGGGTTTCGTTAGTAAACAGGAGAACTTGGGTCTAATCAAGTTGGCCACCCCTGTCTTAGACATTCTAATTGAAGCTCCTCTAATTTGGTAGCCGTCTGTTGTGCAGTGTGTGGTCTAGCGTTGTCCTGAAGTAGCAGTGGCCAAAAGCGAATGACTAACTTTAGCAGCTAGCTTTTCCATCATGATTTGCAGTTACTGGCAATAGACATCTGCCGTAATCGTCTGGCCAGATTTAAGAAAGCTGTAGTGAACGACACCGGGACTAGTCCTCCAAACGCTCACAAGTAACTTTTTTGAGTCAATTTTCGCTTGGGGCAGGCTTTGGCTGGTTCGCCAGGGTTCAGCCATTGCGATGAGCGTTTCCAATTATTGTACAGGATCCACTTTTCATCACAGGTAATGATTCGATTTAAATCCCTTCAGTATTGTGCCGGTTGAGTAATGTAACGCAGCAGTCAACGCGCGTTTGTCGGTTTGCTGCACTCAATTCATCCCGTCAAGGACCCTACCTTTCAAGCTTTTTCATCTTCCCAATTTGCTTCAAGTGGATTAAGACAGTTTTATCACTCACACCGCAGCCTGCAGCTAACTCGGACGTGGTTTGCGATGGATCAGCTTCCACAATAGCCTTCAATTCTTCATTATCAATTTTGGTCTCCAGCCTTCCACGGGGCTTGTTCTGCAAGTCGAAATTTCCAGAACGAAAACGTTGGAACCAAAAACGAACTGTGTTTTCTTTTGCGACACCGCCGCCATGCACATGGCACACGTACTCGAAAATAATACGATATTTCATGTTTTCCATTTTGTAAACAGAGTGACAAAAGAAAAAATCAAAAGAGAATAAAACAAATTAAACACAAATTCATGAGTAAATAGCGGTATAAATTTGAAATTCGTAACCAAAGAAGATATATTTGAGATCAAAGTGGCCAGTACGACAAAACGCCAATTTCATATGTAAGGACCTAATAAAATAATCTCGATACATTTTTGGAATCGCTTTTGCACAGGCTCATCATATCTTTGTATATTGCAGCTATGAAGGGTAAGACACCATTATAGGCCCTGGGAATGGTGTGAGGCATCTCTTGATCGTTAATATGTTGTTTATTTTGTTGTTGTATGTTTGTATGTACGACGAGTTGCTCGTTTTCCCCTTTTCCAACTAGATCTATAGAAATCTCATAATCACACATAACCCTGCCATAACAAACATGCATAATTTTGCTCCATGAGACCTTTTCACTATTTATATCGTAATCCCAGTTATTGTTATTCAGAATATGTTGCTTAAAGTCCAATTTAAAGTCTTGATTGACTTCAGTTATAACATATGGTTCTGTTATGATTTTATTTCCACAGTTATCATATTTAAAGTAAATAGCTGAGCAAGCGGTATCACACTTGCACAATTACATACATCATCATTTAATTTTCCTTTGTTCATTTTTAATAAATAACAAGCAGAATAGATTTTAATTTCGGAGCGACAACACATTTTTGTGTAGTTTTACTGAAATAAAATGTAGTTTGTGACATAAAGTTTTTAAAAAAAAAAGCATAGCCCACTCCGCAGCAGTGGTGTCAGAAGTGGGATTGCTTGAGAAACTATTACGTTCCGGCAATCTCAAACGCGGCGCCAGTGCTTTGTGTTTAAGTAAAACTAAAAAAAAATAGTTTAGTCGAAAAACCCAAAAGTTTTGGTGATAGTGATCAGGACAGTTAAGTCTCTGTCTGACTGAGCCTGCTTATCATTTCTCGCGCCATCTCGCCGTTGTCTCGTCGACGATCCCGGCTCCTAGCGTTAGGAGCCGGAATCGTTGTGCTGCCGCTGGCGTCTTGTCACGCCGCTCCCGCTGTACCGGTGTTGCTGCTGCCGTCGTACCGGTTGGGCCGTTATCTCCGTGGGCACTAGCTGGTGGTGTCACGCAGCTGCTAGCTGTCTCCTGGTCATCTCAAGCATCCCGCAGACTGTGGGTCTAGGACATTGTCGCTGAAGAACATCGATGGATTATACTCTCCTTCTCGCAGCAGTACTGTGAGTCGAATATATTATTTTTTCTATATATTGTGCGCAACAATTCTTCTATTCCTTCCTAAAAATCTTATAAGATTTCCTAAAATATTTAACCCGGCGTCATGGGGGTTGGGTCTGTGAGACCCGTCACTTTTTATTTCACTTATAATTCAGTTACCATGCGTGCGGCGTTGCCAAACTTCTCAATATCTGGAGCTGTTGAGTTGGTCTATGCGTCACAGGTAACGCGTTAGTCGTGCGGCGGCCGCAGCCGGAGTAACAGGGGCCTAAAGTTGCATAAGGTATGTGTTTCATTTTTGTATTTTTGTTGTGTTTTACAATAAAATTAGATGATTTATAGTTAAATGTATTTTATTTTTTGTAGGTACTTACTCACTTAATTTTTTGTGTTTGTTGTAGGTACTTGAAGTACTTTAATCTCAAAATGGATCGAGAAGAGGCAGAACGACAACGCATTCTTTCAATTTTACAAGAGTCGGACTCTGATTCTACCTCGTCAGACCAGGAAATATGCGAAGAAGAAGATCACTTGAGTGAACGTAGTAATCCTAGTGACACAGAGCAAGATATCTCTGATGATGACGACATTCCACTGTCTTCGCTTGCGGATAGAAATCGATTGTCGGAAGAGCATTGTACATCTGAATCGGCCAGTTCAAACGCAAACCTTGAGTGTTCTTCTGGTATATATCGTGGCAAAGACGGTACAATTTGGTACAATACGCCTTTTCGAAAAAATGTCAGAACCAGAGCAGAAAATATAATCCATCAATTGCCAGGGGGTAGCACCAGAAGCAAAGTCGGTGGTGTCTGAAGTGAAAAGCTGGAATCTTTTCATCACTGAAGATATGCTTCAAATCATACTTATGCACACTAATGCGCGCATTAGACCTAAAATTGCTTCATGTACAAATTTATCTAAGTACACCCATGTAAAAGAATGTAGTATGATTGAATTTAAAGCTTTCATAGGCCTCCTTTATCTAGCTAGTCTTTACCGATCAGGCAGACAAAATTTGAGCGATTTGTGGGCCGAAAAATATCTACACCTGTGCCATCAGTAGGCACAGGTGTAGATATTTTTCGGCTTGTAATGTCTTTACAGAGATTTCATTTTATTCAAAGTTCTTTGAGATTTGACGATATTTCTACCCGTCAGCAAAGAATGCAAGTAGACAATCTGGCTGCAATTAGAGATTTTTTTGAAGCTTTAGTAGTAAATTGTAAAAAACCTTACATACCAAGTGATTGTCTAACAATTGACGAAATGCTCGTAGCTTTCCGTGGTAGGTGTAAATTTCGACAATATATTCCATCCAAACCCGCTAAGTACGGAATAAAAATCTTTGCTTTAGTCGATGCAAGAAATTTTTATATCAAACACATAGAGATTTATCCTGGAAAGCAGCCTGAAGGCCCTTTTTCTAAAAGTAACAAGCCCTTTGATGTTGTTGATCAGATTGTACAGCCTATAACCAGAACAAACAGAAATGTAACCTTTGATAACTGGTTCACTAGTCATGAACTGGTCCAGCATTTGCTCAAAGAACATAACTTGACATAAGTTGGTACCTTGAACAAAAATAAAAGACAAATCCCCGTAGAATTCACTAAAACTCGCAGCGTTAAAGTTTTCTCATCTCGATTTGCTTTTCAAAAAGATGTTACACTTGTTACTCACGTGCCTAAGAAAAACAAGATAGTATTGCTGATGTCTAGCTTACATCATGGCAATACTATTGATGATACAACAGGAGAACGACTCAAACCTGAAATAAATACATATTATAACAAAATGTGGTGTAGACGTAGCCGACGAACTATGTGCTACTTACGACGTAAGTCGTAACTCGAAGAGATGGCCATTGACAATTTTTTATGCTTCATTAAATATATCTGACATAAATAGCCTAATTATATACAAAATTAATAACAATTCAAAAACAAAACGAAAGAAATTTTTAAAAAATCTAGGCCTCGGTCTTGTTGTGGAACACCTCAAACTGCGACAAAATGCATCAGTGCTACAACGCGAATTGCGAAAAAAAATTGAAAAATTTGTTGGTGAATCTTCAGGGGAACCTCCGGCAAAGAAGCCGAATATTCGCAAAAGATGCCAAGACTGTCCAGCCAAAAAAGACCGTAAAACAAATTACACTTGCGAAAGTTGCAACAAACACATTTGCTTAGAACATGTTGTACCTTTCTGTGCTGATTGTACCAAAGATAATGATTAGAAGTGATTATTTGTTAATTTTTTATAAAAATATTTTAGTATTCCTTAAATAAGTGCCATTAAAACATTAAGACTGATTGTTAATTAGTAATAGAGTAATATTTAAGTAGAGGAGAAATATTTTGTTGATTTTTGTCGTTCTTTTTTTAAAGCTCTATTAAATATGGTTAAAAATTATATAATATATTTGTGTTTCATTAATTCACATAAATACATAATAAAATAAATATAAACATATAAAATAAATTGATTATTATAAAAAATTGGACTAATTTTGATATCTAACACACGGGTATGTGAGACCCACTCCAACGTCCGTGTAACACTTTTCTGCCCCCATGACGCCGGGTTAATAAAATGAAGGTTAACTTTTAAATAATCGTTGCGTATAATTTCATTTAAATTTAGTACTACGAAAAATTGTAATTTACACGAGGAAATATTATAATCTATTCATTGTGGCCTATATATCCTGCTCCTTAATATTTATTATTTCTCATCGTGCTTAGTCTCGATTTTAGAAATTTTTGAGTTATCACTTGCCTAGAAAATATCGTCGTTGATATTGCAATTCATTCTATGTCAAAAAACTATTTTTTAAATTTTTATCGCGTTTTGTGAACAGCCAATCAGAACATTCGATTTCAAAATGATGCAATACGTTTTTCGGATCGGATTTTTCTAGTATGTAATATTTTTGTAATTGCTGTATTTTTTGACGAATTAATGGTAAGTTCATATTATTGTTATTTTAAAATTGTGACAAACTGTACTTGAATTGAAAACGTAAAACATTTCCTGCGCATCTACTTGTTTTCCCTGCTGACTAATAATTATATAACCTGCAAAATTCTTTATAAAAGTTTTGTTATAACGTACGATTTTGAGTTGAAATTTTGATATTAGCATGGGTTTTGGTGTTTTTGTTCTTAGCTAATTATAACGCCTATTATTTTACGTAATTCATTTTATACAAAGATATTTTATGTCATACTTAACTCACAAAAATGTATGACATAAGTCATATTGCATTGATATATTATATATTGCATAGGTGCTTTTTGTATGGGTGTGAGATGCTTTGCTTTTATTTTTTACAGATATTACTATGAATCGATTGATAAGAGGAAAGAAATTGGTAGAATTGGTAGCTGCACAGAGTTCAACCACTGAACAATGTGTAGAACTCGACGAAATCACTGGCGAGTTTCGACATACTATTGCTTGTTCTCGAGAACAGGTTGGTTCTAGTGGTGACGAGACTATGTATAATTTCTCGGATTTAGAGTCAATTGAGCCTTCAGACCCTGAGTATGTTATAGAAGCATTACAAGCCGCTATTAGTGATTCCGATGTAGAAGAAGTTTTAGATGAACAATGTGGACAGTTAACGCGCAAACGAAAAAGGAGAGGTCAGAAGAAACAACGAAAGAGTAAAGGTCAAGCAGATAAACTAACATGGAAAAGAATAAAAAACTATGTCTAGGCTTAAAGGAGAGCAATACGAAGGTTTTCAAAAAGATCAAGATGGGAAATACCAACAAATTGTCGTACGTCCAGCAAAGCTCCTGCAAAACACCTGCAAAGGACACCCTAAAGTACAACGTGGAGGCCCGAAAGCAGCAATTTGAATGCGAAAATGTGCTAGAAACAGATCGACAGTTGATATTTCAAGATTTTGGAAAATGCCATCTTGGGATGCTCGAAAAGTTCATGTTCGAAGTTTAGTTACCATTAGCGCACCACAACACCGTCGCCATGGTTCTGACAATGAAAATAAGCAGAAAAGAAATGTCATTCAAGTATTTCTTAATGTTGCGGTCAGAATCTTCTGCTAAAAGAATTCACGTCTGCAAGTTAATGTTTATGAGAACTTTAACAATTGGCCAAAGGCAGCTGCGAGACTAGCTTAAAGAAACTTCTTCAATTGTGACAGAACCTTTTCCTACTCGAACCTTAGCCCCGCCGCAGCCTGAAAATGATGAATCAGATGAGGTTCACAGTATTGTTGAGTTCTATAATAAATCTCCTACGGTAGAATCGCAATATTGCCGGAGCTCGACTACAAAAAATTATTTAGAGCCTATTTGGAACAGCGTAACAGGAGATTTGTATACTGAATACCTAAAGTTTTGCTCCGCAAATAATATAAAAAAATATTGCTCTTTATTAATTAAATATTGCTATTTCGACAAAGTTTCACCAGTTAAACTTGTCCATTTTTAAACCACGAAAAGATCAGTGCAATAAAAGTATTGCCTTCAAAAATGGGAATTTAGGCGCACATGAGTATGCTAACCATTTACAGAGGAAAGAAAAGTCGAGGGAAGAGAAAGCGAATGACAAAGAACAGTCTGAATCAGACACCATAGTATATACTATGGATATGCAAGCTGTACTGCTGTGCCCAACAATGCAAGCGTCAGCAACTTATTATAAAACCAAACTAAAAGTTCATAATTAGACGCATTATAATTTGAAGACGAAGGAGGTATTTTGCTATTTATGGCATGAGGGTAACGGTGGTCTGGATAGCAATGTATTTGCTTCCAATTTAATAAAGCGTTTGAGATCTGAGCTACAAAAATCAAATGCCTCCAGAATTATTTTATGGAGTGATGGGTGTTGCTACCAAAATCGATCGGTCAAATTAGCGAATACGCTTCTTGAATTAGCAATTGAAAAGAATTTTACGATAGAGCAGAAGTATCTGGAAGTTGGCCATACTCAAATGGAGGTGGACTCAATGCACAGTTCAATAGAGAGAAAGTTGCCGCCACATCGCGAGATTTATATCCCTGCCGACTATATTAATATAATTAAAAGTGCCAGGAAAGACCCATACAACGTAATTTTCCTTAATTACGACGACTTTTTCAAATATGATGGTGGGAAATATGCAAGTATCAGGCCAGGTAACAAGAAGGGTGATCCTGTTGTCACTGACATCTGTCCCTCCAGTACTTGCTGGAAGGTAAAATTAAATACAAGATCAATTTTGAGCATGCATATGAGTACTTGCAAAGAAGGCTTTTGAATACGGGTATGACTATATCGCCCTTATACACGTCCCACTTGCAAATAGACTTAACAAAATTTACTCATTTACAAGAAATGAAACCCTTGATCCTGAACGATTACCATCCATTTTACGATTTACTTCAGCATAATTGTTCCTCTTCTACTTCTTTGAACTGCCCGCACATTCAAAAAATAAAACATGACTAGAACTGAATTATATAAAATAACTATTGTAAGCTTAAATAAATACTTATTAAGTACATTTTTCTTATCTTAAAATTGTTTTTTATTTATTCTGATCTTATTATTTTTACTAGTTAACCTAATTAATTGGCATAAAACCTTCTTTTTTTACCAATAATTAAAAATCAAAATGTTGTATGTCATCCCAATTATACTAATATGAGCCATAAAACTGGACGCAATCGGTTCAATGTCACTGTATTATATGCTAATAATAGTAAAGTATTATTAAATGGTCTTAATCTTACGATAAATATAATTATTAAAAAATAATAAAAAAATATTTTTCTCATAACCCGATATTTTTTACAAAAATATGTTATTTGCTCCTCCTTTAAAATCAGTCAGAACTGACATAAAACTTATTGCAATATCAACGACGATATATAAAATGTCTTTAAAATTGGTTAAATCGGAAACTAAGTTATAATTAGTGGTAGCTCCGGAACAATATCCTATTAAAATTTTGTGTGATTGTATTAACAATTATAATTGAGAGCGTGATACACCAACAGCATTTCTGATGAATTGTCGGAATGCTTTAGAATTAGCATCCCCTAGTCAGCGAAATTAACTCATAACTTGAAATATATACTTTAAAAATTGGGTGGTTAGACTCAGATTGCTTGTGCAAATAAGGTGTTTTAAGATTTCGGCAGTTTATTGAGTTTCATTCAGCAATATTTTGAAGAGAAAAAACATCATAATCATCTTTTAGAGTTATACTTGTGCAAACGGTCCTCAAACAGATGAATCTGTATCAAAGTACGCGTTACGCATAGAGACTTGTCTCACTTCCCTACAATCGGAAATAATAAATTATAATTGTTTAGAAAAGACATTCCCGGACGTATTGCCATGACGGAAGATCTAGCTTTATTTTCATTTTGCATAGAGCTCCGGCTCTCACTCAGTAACGCAGTTCGTAATAGAGAACCTAAAACTCATAATGTACTCAAAATATTTCGAAGGTCTTGTGCCGGTATTGTAAAAAAAACCAGGGCGTGATATTTCGTAATGTTTTAAAACAGAATTCTCAAGGTTCACCTCGTGACAACAGTATCCCTAGCCAGCATCATGCTAAGTCGCGGCCCATCGCTACTTGTGAACAAGATGAAACGTGCGAACAGTGCGAAATCTAATCATACTAAGCAGAAAATTTTAACTAAATAATCAGGTATCACTATCGTGCCGTCGATCACCCGATAATAGGTTAGGCACGAATAATATAAATAAAATTAAAAATATTTCCTCTCATTGTGATGACGTTTTCAAAAACCCTCAGCCTCCGCCCTCTGGAGTCTCTAATTCGCTATTCGTATTCGACCGATACTTTCGGGATCTCTTCTGTCGAATCGGACAGTTTCTTATAATACTCAACATACTCCGCCGAGAGTATCTATTTCATTGAGTTCTATCATGGAGGAATTAATACTATAGAGTGACAATGCCCATATTTTAAAACGTACATAATTTTTTATTATCTCGCTGACCTTTAGATAACATTGAGTGTATCAAATCTACAAAATTAGCCATTTGTTTTAAAATACAAACGCCATCTATAGGACTATGTTTGAAGCACGTCATAGGTTATCTAATATTTAAAAAAAACCTCAATAGGTGGCGCTAAACAGCTTAAGGTTTTAAAACTGCTTTGTTTATTATATGTAGCCGACTAGCGTACTAGTCCTATATGGCACTGTACATTCCACAGGGTTTCAATCGCCGGCTCAGATTAGACTCGAAGATAGCAAGGTTACACCGAATTGGGCAGAGCCGGGGCGATAATAAAACACTGGTTTTTTAAGGCGAACCTTTATCACAAATTTCGCTTTGCTTACCTGGCTCATGGCAATGCCGTATAGAGAGCCGCGCCCGTATGCCTCTTTGAGGCCGATTGGCCATCTCGTTTTTACCTCTCTATACGGCTATTTTCCATAATTTTCCCTATTTTCCATGAGCCAGGTGAAGTAAAACGCATTGTGTGAAATTCTTTATTCATTTTCCCAAGTACATAAAGCCTTATTTACTAACAATCTTATTTAATACTAAAGATATTCACAATCTATATTAGATATTCCCGGCGCAGTAGCCAGGGTCTACGCAGCCTTCTCAGGTGACTGCGGACCGTTCGTGCCCGCCGCAGACTGCTCTGGCGACTGCGAGATGTCCGTGCTCGCTGCGGGCCGCTCCGGCGGCGACTGCGGGCCGTACGTGCCCGCCGCAGACTGCTCCGGCGACTGCGAGTCGTTGGTGCTCGCTGTAGGCCGCTCCGGCGCTCGTTCTGCGCCCGGAACCGCCCCCAGCGTCTTCTGCTCCGCTCCTGGCTCCGTCCGCTCCGCCAGCGGTCGCAACTGCGACTTCGGTGCCTCCTCCAACACCGCCAGCTTCGATGTTGGCCTCCGGAACACGCCACTGCGCGTGCTGTTGTACGGGATTACTATTTTCCTTTTAAAAAAAGATTTATTACAATTAACTGAAATAATACTTCAAATAAACAAAGAAATTAGAATTGAGACAACTGTCGCGGTCAGGAGTCGGAAATGGAATACCCTGAAGGGGTCTGGACTGAAGCGTAGGACGATAGGAGAAATTCAGCAGGATCAGCAAAGTCGGAAAGCTAGGGTGAGCATGATAGGGTACAGATGCGGGATATAGCACCTCCCCGGGGTAGACTAAACTTCGGGGTCGAAGTTTATGGAAAACGAAATAAAGGAAATTAAACATGGATTCTAAGGCTGGGAGTAGGAATAGGTTTAGGTTTAACTTTGTCTTTAGATAGGTCTTGAAGAGGAATGGAAGGAGAGGAGCCAGAAGAAGAAGAAGAAGAAGAAGATTCATCTTGGGTTTCCTGTGTTGGAGATGTATTGACGGAAAGAGTTTGGGAAAATCGTGGAAGGATGAAAGGATGGCGACAGTTGTACCCTTTTATTAAAACTAAACATTTAAAAACACAAAATACAAAAATAATCAAAGAAATAACTACAAGAGTGGAAGAATAATGTGCTTCATATTTAATGAAACTGTGTTGATTAATGATTTTGTCAGTTTCTTTTGTTAATGATTTGGACTTTTATATATTTCCGTTACTAATCGTGTCTAGATCGAAATTTTGTAAATCTATAGTATGAAACTGACTATTCTCTCCATCATTTATCTTAAAATTACAACATGAATCATTTATTATATTAATATTAGAAAATATCTTATTTACTCTAAATTTCACAGCTTGAGATTTAGGTATTAATTTTGTATGTTTAGAATAACCAATACAATTATTGGGTACATAAACAATTCCTGTACCTATTACATTTAGATCAACATTTGTTTTGTTACGACATTCAATTAACACTTTAGTGTAAATGGATTGTACAAATATCCATTTATTGTTCGAGATAGACTTCCAAATATCGATTTGGCCGTTAACACTTTCGGTTTTGCACTGCACTGGTAGAGCTTTTATAGTATTCACTAGTAATTCACTTTCACAACTCGGATGCTCGCTGGTGGAGAAGATCGTGGTCACGTCGGAGATATAGGTTCGGGCATTCATCGCTTTGCATTCCCGTAGCGAGTCTAAGTTACAATATGCACTTTTGTCATTGGTCATTGCAATATATTTACTACTAGGTACAACATAAGTATAATAACTAGGTTTAGATACATCATGTGGTGTCGGAAGAGCAATATTATAATCAATATTGAATATAATCTATATCATAAGATATAGATTATATTCTTTTAAGGATACAAGAGGAATTCTAAGGATAAACACAACTTTATCGCTAACACTATAACTAAATACACTAGAGACATTAATGAGAGTAAACATTTCATTTAATTCTAGGTTTACAGGTAATTTCGCATCAACAGGTAAGTGACGAAAGTTATCGACAAGCTCCTGGTATAAATGACTAGGCGGTAATATAGCTGGATGTAGTATATTCTGGCTACTAAACATAATTGCATTAACAATATCCTCTATTTGAAATGATAAAGTTATAATACTTGCTTCTAGACTATTTAATATAGTAATCATATTAGTTTTCATTATTAGGCTTTTAGACATCGTAGATATATTATTTATTTTGTTAGAGAGGTTGTCGATAGCTTCATTAAGGTTGTCTTCATTAACTTTTATTTTTCTTAAAGTAACGTTAATATTTGTTAAAGTAGTAGTTGTTATGAGAATATTATCTTTGATTAATGAAGCCAACTCTTTTTGATTTGATTGTACATTTCGTATAGCTTCATCGTATTTTATGGCGTCATTTTCATCAAGAGTACCAAAAATGGTTTTAAAAGCAGAGCCTACACCACCAAACCATGCAGATCTACAGAATCTGTGATCAATTAAATGTGATATGGAATTATAATCTTCTACCAATTCGTCATTTCTAACGGTAAATGGTTGTAATACATTATGACATTCGAGGGTATCGTCAAATTCTATTTCTACTTTGTTGCATAAAAATCGCAATGTGCCAAGAATTGAATTTATATTGGTTATATGCGATTGAAAATGCGATATGTCTACTGGAGTGACAACATCTAAATAATCTGAAAATATTTTTAACTGTCCTATTGGATCAAAGTAAATTCCCGGACTTGAATTTATTTGTTGAATAGAGTCTTGAGCCGCTAAGGCTGAAATGCTGAAATAGAAAGAAATTTACTTAAAATTATTTTACTTTAAATTTTATTTTATTCTTACTATAAAGATTGAACCGATGCTGGTTTGATTTGATCAACATGATGTTTAACATGTCTACGGTTAATGAGCAGAGAAACAGTATTATAGCCATGAACTTTAACAATTTTGTATGGACCTTTCCATTGAGGGGATAAGGCCTTCCTTAAGCGTAAATGATTTTTTAAATAAACCAAATCTCCAACCTTATAGGACACGGGTCTTGTTTTGTTATCATAATAAGTTTTTGAATTTTGTTTTGACTTAATGATGTTCTCAATCGCTTTCTCCCGAGCATGTTTTAATCGATGTTGTAACATTTTGACATATTCTGGATACGTGGCGTCATTGATGTTTGAATTATAAACTGAATCTGGAAGATATGGCTTATGGCCAAATACGATTTCGTCAGGTGTGAATTTTGTAGTGGTATGAACAGCTGTATTATAAGATAGCATAGCTGTGTATACATATCGGGACCAATTATCTTGATTTTCATTTACAAAGGATTTGAGATACTCCTTGAGTGTAGAGTGACTACGCTCAAGTGCTCCTTGAGTTTGAGGATGGTAAGGAGTTGACCAAATTTGTTTTATTTTCAGAAAGTTGCAAATCTTTTTGAATAAATCAGCAGTAAAATTTGTGCCTTGATCGGTAAGTATCGTTTTTGGAATTCCGAATAGTGAAATAAAATGAAGTAGATATTCGCTGGTCTCTTCAGCTGTTATTGTTCTTATGGGATACGCGACTGAATATTTCGTAAGATCGTCCTGTAGAGTCATAATAAATTTGATTTTTGCGGTACCTACTTCCGGTAAGGGTCCCACAATGTCAAGAGATATGCGTTGAAACGGTGCGGTAGAAGTTGTAGTAATTTGCATCGGTGCTCTATTTATTTGTCTGAAAGCTTTGTTTTCTTGACAAAGGGTGCATGATTTAACGTAATGTTTGACGTCAGCTCGCATACGTTTCCAATAATACTTTTCTTTTATTCTGTCATACATTCTGTTTGCTCCTAGATGATCGGAAATAGGTAGATCATGGTTTTCTTTTAAAATCTTATTAATTTCACTTAACGAAGGATACATGATAGTATTATGATAGATGTGAAGTTGAATATTTGTGCCATCAAAGAGGTAGGCTAATATATTGTATATTTTAACGAAAGAGAATCTGACAAAATTACTTCTGAAGTCGGTTAGAGCGACTTCGTTGTACGTAGGATAGAACATAATTATTTGATCACGTGTATACTTCAGAGCTTTATATAAATCTGGGTAAGTACATTCGTCAAAATGATTGACTTTGATATATAAAAAGAGGTGTATTTTATCAAAAAATAGCTCATTACATGTGTACAATTCTCTTTCCATTTCTAGAAACTCTTCGACAACCGGATGTGGACAATTACTTAATAATTCTTGCACGTATGGTACTGATTCATCTAAATCTATTGAAGTTGGTACAATGAATAATCTTTGCGATGCTTTTAGAAGGGTTTCATTATGTTCATGGATTATGGTATTGTAAGATCTAGTAGGTGATTTTAAGAATTTAGAATAATTTTCATCGACGACAGGTAAGTTAGACGTAGGAGATTCCAGTAGTATTGAAGATCCTGGTTCGGAGTAAGTAGATACGTTTTCATCAATGTTATCAGGAATAGGAATATCAAAAGGTATAGAAGATTCCGGTTGTGCTGAAGTTCCTGGCTCAGGGTGAGTATTTACATTTTTATTATTAGGATCAGTGTCTAAGTTAGGATTTGCATTATTAGAGTCAGTGTAGGGAATAGGATTTTCAGTGTCTGTTACCAGTTCATCAGTCATGGGTAAGTAATCAAGTATGTCATGTTGAAATTCTGGAAAATCAACATTAAAATCGATAGGAGACATAGATACATCAGGTACATCAGCAGGAGATGTTGGATTTGGCGGAGTGGACAATAGTTGAGGGTCATTGCTAGGATTGGTAAGCTCTTTGTTTTCAGGATAAATTGGATTAACAGGGTACCTTGAGAGTGCGTCAGCTGCTGAATTAACCTTTTCTATAAACAATTTCATATTCAAATTCTTCTAATTTTAATCTCCATCTTTGCAGTTTACTGCTAGGATATTTATGATTGAATAACCATTTTAATGGTCTATGATCAGTCACTATCTGAAATTTACGTCCAAAAAGATAGGGTCTAAATGTTTTGCAGCCAAAAAGAATGGCGAGCAATTCTTTTTCTGTGGTACTGTAATTACACTCACTTTTATTCAAGGTTCGAGACGCAAAGGCTATTGGTTGGTCCTTACCAATCTGTCCTTGGGACAAGACAGCACCTATTGCATAATTTGACGCGTCACAGGTTAGTATAAAAGGTTGAGTGAAATTAGGATAGGCTAGAAGAGGAGCAGTAGTAAGTTTGGATTTCAGTGTCTCAAAGGATAATTGTTGTTGATTCTCCCAATTAAAAAGGACATTCTTTTTTAGTAAGTATGTAAGTGGTTTGGAAATAGTAGAGAATTCAGGGATGAATCGGCGATAATATGAGACTAAGGCTAGGAAGGATTTTATGTCTTTTGGACACTTGGGAACAAGAAAGTTTGTAACAGTTTTGACCTTGTCAGGATTTGGTTTTACTCCCTTTTCAGTTATTATATGTCCTAGGTAGCCTACTTCTCGTCTTAGAAATTCACATTTGTCTGGTTGGAGTTTCAGATTGAATTTACGTAGTCTTTGGAATATAGCAGTCAAATTCTCTATGTGTGAGTCAAGGTCATACGAATAGGAAACAATGTCATCAAGAAATACATAGCAGCGAATACCCTGAAGTCCTGATAGAATAGTGTTCATAAGCCTTTGGAAAGTAGCAGGCGCGTTTTTCAGCCCGAAAGGCATTCTAAGGAATTGGTAGTGTCCCTCTGGAACGTTGAAAGCGGTATTTGGTTTATCTGATTCATTTAAAGGGATTTGGTGGAATCCGGAAGATAAGTCCATTGTGGAAAAATATTTACTATTACCAAGTTGATCTAGGATTTCTGCAATTTGAGGAAGCGGGTAAGTATCTCCTATTGTTACATCATTTAATTTACGGTAGTCAATCCATTTTTGTTCGTTAGATGCATCTAATTTTTTTGGAACCAGCCATATGGGTGAAGACCATGGTGAATCGGAGGGTTCAATGATATTCTGTTCTAGCATTTTTTCAATTTGTTTACGAACTTCAGCTTTGTGGACTTCAGGGAATCGGTAAGACTTAGTATGTATTGGTATGTCAGAAGTCGTTTTGATTTTGTGTTTCAGGGCATTAGTATGTGTCAAGTTTTCGTCAGGTAAGTGAAAAATGTCAGAGAAAGTAGCACAGAGATTAAAGAGAGCAGATTTTTCTTCGTTATTTAAGTGTGATACTCTAAGTTGATTAAGAACTCGGGTTGTCCGTCTTAAATTATCCGTAGGTTGTGTTCTATCAATTTTATTTACAGAAACAGTGGGATTTTTGTCAAAGTCTCTTGTATCAAATGGTGTCAATTTTAATTTTAAATTTGAGTTAATTGTAGCTGAATGAATGAATGAATGAATGAAAAACTCTTTATTGCACCAAAAACAAATAGGACATACAGAACATAGAAAAACTAAACTTAAATAAGCACAAAAGGCGGTCTTATCGCTACAAGCGATTTCTGCCAGACAACTGATTCTTCGGAAGTATTAACTATTGTTATATTAATGCGATTATTTGATTTGACTTTTACTAAGCAGTTTGCTATTAGTAAATTATTTGAAATGTGCTGGTCTAAAATTAATCCTTCTTTGATTTCAGGGTTTATGACGGAACATTCAACGACGGTTTCACTTCTAGCAGGAATAATGTAGGCTGGATCTCGGAAATATAGTGGAAGAGACATTTTTGTGAATAACAATAAATTTTTATTATAATCGATTTTGCAGTTATTAGAATTTAGCATGTCCGACCCTATTATGCCATCGTATGGTAAGTGTATATTTTCAATAACATGGAATTGGTGAGTAATACCGGATTTAGCTAACTTGATTTTAAGATTAAAATGTCCCAGAGTTTGTATGGAATCGACTGAGGAATCTATTCCTTTTAAGTTAATAAATTCTTTAGTGAGTTTAGGGAAATTGGATAGGCATGATTTTTTTATTAGGCTTACAGAGGATCCAGAGTCTACTAATAAGGTAAGTGGGAATTCTGAAACAGTGGAGTCAACCAGGACATATGGTAGGAGTGTTTTTGTAGGATCATTAATTATCTCAAAAATATTTGATTTGGATTCAGAGGATTTAGGATTAATAGATACAGTGGAATTAGGATTTGACACAGTGGATTTTGAACTCGATACAGTGGGTTTTGAACTCGATACAGTGGATTTTGAACTCGATACAGTGGACTTTTAACTCGATACAGTGGATTTATGCAACTTGCCCATGTAGCGGGGTTGCGTAGATTTAGTAATTGCACCACTTGTGCGTTGATTTGGTAAGGTGTCGGTTTTAGGTTGAACTAGTCCCGCACGACACCGGGACGAGACTTTAATTAGTTTTTTGGGACGTCGTCGACGGTATCATAACCTTCTTCGGCATTAATTTGTTCACGAGGATTTTCGTCGTTAAAAGATGTAAAATTAACTCGTTGGTAATTTGGTCTATTAAAATTTTGATTCCTATTATTATTGTACTCCCGTTTCCTACACTCATCAATCGTGTGACCAACATTCTTACAATAACGGCAAACCGGGGGTGAGTTATCGTCACTCTGATTTGGAACGCGGTTGCTATTATTATTATTGTAACGCATATTGGGATTTGGGAAGCGATTATTATAATTATTAGGATTTTGATTTTGAAATCGGCGGTTGGCGTTAAAACTAGGCCTGGAAGAAAGCGATTTAGGTTGGGGATTTTGTTTGTATAAAAATTGCTGAATTTTCTCTTCGGAAATGGCTATATTTATTGCTTCGTTTAATGTTTTAGGTGACTTGTACCTCACTACGTTTGATATACGAGGTACAAGTCCCATTTAAAAGTGATGGAGAGCTAGATCTTCCATTGCTGCAGTGCGACCTATCATTTCTCTACTTTTGCTACCGTGTGCAATTGAAATTTCTGTTAATAATTGTGACAAACATGTGTCGACTTGACTAGCATATGTCGGGCATATTGACTAACAGATTCGTTTATTTGCTGTTTTCATTCTTGCAAGTCTGTTAGCAAATGTGCGTAGTGTTTCCGTTCACTAAATTGTATTTTAAGAAAATCTTTTAATTGTGACCAGTTTACAAATTCTTTTATTGAGCAGGTCGTTTGGGCTCTACCCTGTAATTGACGTAGGATATATTTAAAAACGATATCTTTTTGTTGTTCGGAAGCTAAATCGTGGGCGTTACTGCAATTAACAAGAAAAGAATTCAACGATTCCCTAGCGCCATCGTAGGGTTTGATGAATTTAAGTAAGGTAGAGAGATCTAACTCCACTTTTGGCGAAGTAGTGGTCTGCGTTTTCTTTTTGGACCTGGTGAGAGGCACAGGTTGAGAGGATGGGACTGTTTCGTCCTCGGGTTCATTAATATTTACTTCAAATTTAGGACTAGGCGCTCTAGATTCCGACATTTTAACTTTATACAAAACACTACAAATAATAAAGATACAAAAACACAAAAGAAATTGCAATGACCAAAGTAGAATAAATGAACGACTCACAGGAATGCGGCGATAAGGGCTTGTATAAACATCCGTGCGGCGTGCGGACGGCGTCGGCTGCTGGACTTCGTGGAACTCGGCGCGCTGGACCCGGCGAAATTGACGTACCGAACAGGAACTCGGGAACCGCGGACTCGTTACACTTTCGATTTGTTTAGGATTTAGAATATTGAAATTCGATTTATTTACAGTTCGTGAGGCGTACCCGGGATTATCTTTTAAAAATCCCACCGCTGCCACCAATTTGTTGTACAAGATTACTATTTTCCCTTTTTAAACAAAGATTTATTACAATTAACTGAAATAGTACTTCAAATAAACAAAGAAATTAGAATTGAGACAACTGTCGCGGTCAGGAGTCGGAGATGGAATACCCTGAAGGGGTCTGGACTGAAGCGTAGGACGATAGGAGAAATGCGGGATCAGCAAAGTCGGAAAGCTAGGGTGAGCATGATAGGGTACAGATGCGGGATATAACAGTGCGAACGTCCGCACAACGCACTTGTCCGTCCGGGCCAGGGTAGACCCGGTGCACGACCCCCCGCGACCACATATTACGCGGCAGGGTCGGGTCGATGACGACGACCAGCAGGCCTACTATCAACTTTTAAAAGACGACTCAAATTCAGAGCAGTTTAATTTGGGTTCCTAAGCAAAATCGCTAACATTCGTACCATCACCTTAATAAAACCGCGCCTCAATTGAAACGTTACGGAGCCGAAAAGAACGAATGAAGTCGTAAAAAAAACACATTTGTCTCTGAACCGCATTCCCAGGGTCGAAGTGGGAAAGAGACAACGCTATACGAATAATGAACAGGCTGTTTCTCTTTATTCGAATGCCGCGTTCTAAAACTTTGTATCGTCTTCATAATACTGCATCTAGTTGGTATTATTTTATAAATTCTAGTTAAAAAGTAACACTAATTTTCTAATGACATGTACTTAGTATGAAAAAAGTATTTTATTTATAGTTCTTGCATCGGACACAAAATTTATCATTATTAAAAATTTATTAAGGTTCCATTCCATGGGTACGGACCCAAAGGGTATTACTAAGACTTCGTGTCTGTCCGTCTGTCGTTCTCCAACCTGTATCTCAAGAACCGCTATAGCTAGACTTCTGAAATTTTCACAAATTGTGTATATTTGTTGCCGCTAAAACAACAAAATATACCAGAAATAAAATAAAATAAATATTTAACAGGGGGCTCCCATGCAGCGAACGTGATTTTTTTGCTTTTTTGTTCTATATCAGTAATAATAATAAGGTAAAATTTTCACAAAGGCCTTAATTATACAAATTATGTACTTTAATTCAAATTAAACAATATTTGGCATACGGAAACCTTCGTTCGTGAGTCCGACTCGCACTTGGCCGATTTTTTGTTTGTTTAGTATTTATTTGAAAACCTGGCAACCCTGGACGTGAGTGTGGCGGCCACAGATGAGAACACAAGCGAGTGGCGGCGGCTTCGAAATTTTGTAAACAGCAAAGTATTTAAGTTGTGATTGTTCGTGTAAAAGATTTAACAAAGATTGAAATAATAATGGCGTAAGTTATTAAAATATATTTAGTTATTTATAAACTGCGAATTCATGTGTTTAATACAATAAATGAGACATAACGCATTTGCAGTATAGTTCTTATCAAAACTTTTTCAAGCGGACTGCATACCGACTGCGGACTGGGTTGTTTTCAAGTGGTTGAAGTGTTTTTTTTTTACAGTGGAATTCCTTCGCGTCGCAGAGTTACATACGCCCAGCTTGAGCAGTTGTAGGAATTCCTAAATAGAAATAGGCATATTGCCACAGGTTTTAATAAAACTGCTCAAGCTAGGGAATTCTCTAAGAGAATGTGGGAGGAGGTAACACAAACATTAAATTCTCATGGAGATGGAGGTATAAAAGACTGGAAAGGATGGTGCAAAGTAAGTATTTTACTAAGTACCTATAGGTACCTATGTACATATATGTATGTACATACATATAGGTTTTAAATTACTTATTTAAAATTACCTACTTTACCAACTTTAACTATTCCGAAGAAGAGGAAAACATAAAGTATTTTGTAAAAGTGATATTGTTTTTTTATTATTATGGTATATAAATAATAAATAATTACTATATACTAATTTTATGTTTAATTTTCAGTATTGGAATGATTACAAATCAAAATTGAAAAAAATGTCAGCAGCGCCGAGGGTTTCCCAGCAGCGTACCGGAGGGTTATATGCACGATCTTTAAAAGACTTTTTAAAAAAAATCCTTTTATTAAAACAATACAATACTAGTTTTACTTTACATAGACTTAGCTTATAGTCTATCTTAAATAATAAGGAGACACGATCCCTGGTAAGGAGTCAAGACTACTGTGTTATAGTGACTACTACTTTATCACGTCTACTGCGCCGTTTCTAGGCGGACAGGGTGTATTTATTAAAAAGGTATGGTTACTTGTGAGGGTGTTGTAAGTACAGTGGCATCATATGTGTGCGCAACTAGATAACAAGGAATACTATGGGACATTGTATAAGTTTTTGGAATCCATTAAATATCTAATCAATGTCTCTTGTTATAAACAATGAGTTCCTTGTATATTCTTGGAGGAATAGATAAATAAATATAATTATTATTAATTATTATTTATCTTATGCAATAAAAAAGTTAAGGGAAGTATACATCTTTTACACCCCCCGTCTTAGATTGGAAATTATACTCAAAAAGGACCTGAGTATTTTCCAACAACAATTACTTTAAAGGCAAGTATATGGGAATTCGAAAAGTAAGTAAAATTTTCAATTATTTATAAAAAAAAAATAGGGATTTCGTGGTTCCTTTACATGAGGTATTAATTATTATTATTATTTTTTAAGAAAAAGAATATAAACTATGAGTACACAATTAAAATTTAAAAGGATACATAATCAATTATTTGTCGCTAAACTACGTTCTTTACTTTTAATATTGGTTTCAATCGCTAATTTATGTAATTTGTTTAGTTTAGTAGTTAATGTTTTATAATAAAAATCTGTCGTTTTGTCCGTGTTCACCTTTCTTAGATGGTCGCGAGTTTCACCGTACATTAGTTCGAACGGCGTAAATCCAGTAGAAGAATGTCGCGAATTATTATAAGTCATTATAGATATACTGAGAGCTAATTCCCATGATATATTTTGTGTGTCGCCTACAAGACATCTCATGGTGTCTTTTATTGTAGCGTGGACGCGTTCAACTCCTCCGTTCGATTGGGGAAATTGTGTAAGCGCCTCGGAGTTTTCGATATGTAATATATTGCATATTTTTTTCATGGCTTTAGAAATGAATTCCGCTCCTAAATCTGAATGAACTCGTAGCGGTATTCCGAAGTGTTGACAATAATATAATAAAAGTTTAGAGACTTCAGTTGTTGATTTCTCTCTTAAAATGTATGCTGCAAGGAACTTCATGAGTTCGTCTATAATAGTTAATACATAAATTTTGCGACTACGCTCGCCTATTTCGATTATATCGATATTGATTCGCTCTAATGGTTTCGTAGCGCTTGAGGTTATTATAAATGGCTGTGCCCAATTCCTACGGTCTATTTTATTTTTCTGACAAATATCGCATGTGTTAATATATTCTTTGACTTCTTTATTTAAATTCGGCCATTCGTTTCTCAGTTTTATACGTCTAATGGTTTCATCTATACCCTTGTGGGCTGTGAACCTTGAATCGTGATAGTATGAAATAATTTTCTGGCGTTGCTCTATAGGCGGTGTTATTATTTGATTTGTTAGTTCGCAAATATTAAATACGAATTTCTTATCATGAAAGATGTAAGACAGTAATTGTTTCGCTAGGTCTACGTCGAACTCGCGTTCGTAGCGCGTCGTAGCGGGAATGTTTATATAAAGGTTATTGTTCTCTATGTCTTGGTCTATCAATTTAAATTTTAAATTTATTAAAGTTGTATAAAAATTTAATATATCTTCGCAATCTGTGTGGTTATTTCTGTTATAACAGAAATAAAAAGTTCTATCTTTTGTGTAAGGGTCTGTAAAAATTTCGACTTTATTTAATTCGGGTTTAAGGTCATTTAAGGACGATCCGAAATATGTAGAAAGTAACTTAAAGGTTTCATCTTGTTCATTTAAATTACACGGTAAAAATAATATAATATGTTTATGTTCATTATAAAAAATAGATTTTGTGAGCTCGTTGATGTCTATTGGTTCGATAGACCCTGCTCGTAGCTGTTGACGAAAGTTCTCCATGACATCACTATCGTCGATAAGGTTTATACACGGTCGAGATAAAGCGTCCGCGTTTTGATTTGTTTTACCGGGTTTATAAACTATTTTATACTCGTATTGTTCTAATTCTAATCGCCATCTTATTAATCGTGAGCCTGGGTCTTTTACTGAAAAGAGCCAAGTCAACGGTTGATGATCGGTAACTATAGTAAATTTTCTACCAAATAGGTATGGTCTAAAATATTTTATTGACCATTTAATAGCCAAAAGTTCTCTTTCAATGGTAGAATAGCGTTGCTCTGTGTCGCTCAAGGTCCTAGAGGCGTACGCGACAGGTTTATCTTCGCCTAATTTACCTTGTGAAAGGATACTACCTATAGCATATTGAGATGCGTCAATTGTTAATATAAATTCTTTATTAAAATCAGGGTATTGTAGTATAGGAGCTGACGTTAATAATGTTTTACAGGTTTCCATTGCTTTATCGCATTCAGGAGTCCATATAAATTTTTCATTTTTCTTTAAAAGTTTAGTTAAAGGTTTAGTGATATTTGAAAAGTTTGGTATAAAACGTCTGTAATAGCCTGCTAAGCCTAAAAATGCTTTAATTGACTTAGTATTTTTTGGTTGAGGAAATATTTTAACGGCTTTAATTTTATCAGGATTTGGCTTTATGCCTTCGTCCGATATTATGTGGCCAAGATAAGCTACTTCCTTTCTGAGGAATTCACACTTATCCGGTTGTAATTTTAAATTGTATTCGCGTAATTTTTTCAATACGTTTCTTAACTTTAAATCATGTTCTTCTAAGGAGGATGCGTAAATTATTATGTCATCTAAATAGACAAGACAGTGATCGCCACTGAGACCACTAAGTATATTATCCATGACTCATTGAAATGTGGCGGGCGCATTTTTCAAACCGAAGGGCATCCGAGTGAACTCAAAATGACCTTCTTCTGTTGAAAAAGCTGTTTTCTCAGTGTCTTCCGGGTTGATTTCAATCTGATGGAACCCGCTCGCTAAATCGAGTGTTGAAAAATATTTGCTTTTCCCTAATTTATCTAGAATATCTACTATGTTAGGTATAGGGTATTTATCACTTTTAGTAACCTCGTTGAGCTTACGGTAATCGATAACCATGCGCCACTTTATCTTACCGCTGGAGTCGGCTTTTTTGGGGACTATCCAAATCGGTGAATTATACGGGCTATGGCTAGGTCTAATTATTTTTTGTGCTAATAAATTTTTTATTTGAGTTTTGACTTCCTCTTTGTGTACCTGAGGATACCGATAATTTTTCGTATACACTGGCGGTGAATCTCCAGTGCTTATGGTATGTTTTACTACATTGGAAAATGTAAATTTGTCACCATCGAGGTAAAATATGTCCTTAAAATCTTTACAAATATGCAAAATGTTTTCGCGTTCTTCTTTATTCATATGTGCCGTACGAATTAATTCTTTAATTTTTTGATCGCGATTTATACTAGTATTTTGTTTTGTAGTAAATAAAAGTTCTCTTATCTCAACGTTTGAACCGTTCATTTCGGGTATCTTTATCTCAATATCCTTGAATGAAGTATTTATACATGTTGTAAAACCGATAAAGTTCTCGACTTTAATCAGTGACTCTGGAATTAATAATTTATTGGAGTGTAAAGAGCATTTTTCTATGATTACGTCTCCGTTTTCAATGTTAGATATTTTAACTGGAATTTTTTGTTCGGTGCGGGCTTTAATTAAAACAAAATTTTCGCGTGTAACTTGTGTATTATCTGATAAAGATAATTTAATTTTGTTATCGTGCGTGTTTATCGACGCTTTGAATCTTTTTAGGAAATCAATGCCCATTATTCCGTCGTATGGAATATCTATTTGAACAACGTAAAATTTATGCGAAAGATTATTTGTTATAGGCAACTCTACGTATTCTGAGATTTCAAATTTTTGTTCGCTTATTCCCTTTATTTGAATTTTTTCCTTAAATGTTTTTAAGTTTTTAATTTGCGATGTTATTTTAGGAGAAATAGTACTGACGGCGGCACCAGTGTCGACTAAAAATTTCATTGAGATATCGCCTACAAAATGTTTTATAAATAATAATTTATTTAATTTTTCGCCTACAATATTATTTATGGCATATTTATTTGTATTTAAATTTCGAGCAGATTCATGAGGACTTCGGCCTCGTCTTCGGAGGACAGCTGCTCGGTCGTGTCCTCCGGCTCCTCGTTTAAAGAATTTATTGTTTTTTTATCGTTAAAATTATTTTTAGATTTATTACTGTTGCTGGGGCCCGGATGCAATTTCCTACAGAAGTCGGTTGTATGCCCCTGCATTTTGCAATGCGTACAAAATCTATCACTTTTATTCGATATTCTAT